>CM055741.1:13210329-13757877 GCA_029465975.1 Dallia pectoralis | reverse complement strand
AAAAACAGCAGTAATTTTGTTACCATGGAATTACCATAAACAATGATTCACACCTACAGCATAAGGAAAAATACATGAGGAATTTCCCCGGGTCACTTGAACTGCTGAACACTCACAGATTAGCATTTATGAGACTAATCATATGTTCTTTTGTAACCGACAAAGAGATGTTTTGCTCGGCAGCTTAAAACCAAAGGTATGTGGGTAGGCTACCTGTATATCACATATGTCACTGGACGTTATGAAACAAGGTTGACCACGGGTGTCACAAAAACAATAACACTGCCAGACATTTTCCTAGCGGAAAATCGATATACACATTTTACCCAGTATGGCTTCACACACACACACACACCACACACACACACACACACACACACACACACACACACACACACACACACACACACACACACACACACACACACAGTACAGTACAGTACAGTACAGCGACCAAGTATGGCTTTTTATACACACAAACAACTTACAGTACAACGACCAAGTATGGCTTATTATACACACACACACACACACACACACAACTTACAGTACAACGACCAAGTATGGCTTATTATACACACACACACACACACACACAACTTACAGTACAACGACCAAGTATGGCTTATTATACACACACACACACACACACACACACACAACTTACAGTACAGCGACCAAGTATAGCTTATTATACACACACACACACACACACACAACTTACAGTACAACGACCAAGTATGGCTTATTATACACACACACACAACTTACAGTACAGCGACCAAGTATGGCTTATTATACACGCACACACACACACACACACACACACAACTTACAACACAGTGATTAATATTGGCCTAGTCCTAGTAAACTGTAGGTCTCTACTAGCTTGTGTTCCATTGTGACATCGTACGCTCTACGTTTGGAACACTGAATACTAGCATGCACACTTTATTCGATAAAAGCACCATGGCTTCCTAGCAACTGAGATGACATCACACACCAACAATATGACTGGTTTTTACATTTACATATATCAGCAACGCCTTTGGTAACCACACATGCATTACATGCACTGTTTTGTCCCCTGTAACCCTTATAAATGTTATAACGTTACAATGTTACCACTAATGCATCTATTTTAGATGTATCACAGTACACAGCATCATGTGCCCCGCATGACTGAACGTTATTATCGAGACGGCGAAAGACTATAGACAGCAACACCCTGCGCTACATGCGGACAAACAATGCCTTTCTCAAAATGAGGCAAACACCTGTTCACGAAACTATTTAAAACTCATTCATATACAATGTACATCAAATTCTTTTAATGTCAATTTACCTGTGCTCCTGGCGTGGTTGCAGGTTTTACCGCTCAATGTAGCTGCCATGTAAACGTTTAAAAAGTATAAATACACAAAATAAAATGTTAACTGGCAAATGAAATATATTACAAAACGCAAGTAGTTAAATATAGGAGGAAAAAGCCATGAGGACGACGTTGGACTGCTTCAGGGGAAAAACACCACTCGCGTCGGAAATACTGGCTTCCTTAGACCAGAGATCATGTGACGCCTACCACGTGACCATACAGAAGCGGCTTGGTTCGCATTCTCATCGAAGCCTCTTACATAACGGTGAGGACAACATTAAAACATATACCAAATACAACTTGATAATAAAAGTATCATAACTTAAAATATATTTTCCCTAATTATTCTTATGGATTATAAACTATTCTTTTAGGGATGATTTCATTGATATACATAAGCAGTAGAACATGTCTTTTCCTTTATGACAAGCAATATACATGCTCCCAACTGGACATTACTAAAGCCAGTCCTTGAATATTACAATAACTACTATGTGTTTAAATGAGGAGCAATGTAACATTTCCCATCGGCAGGAGATTGAAAAGACCAGTGCAAATTTCATGTCATGTGTGCTGTACCTGGAGATGAGATTCCAAGAACAGAACTTTAAAACAAGAATGAAATATAGCATTGAAATTCAAGATAGTATGTGGAGGCAGAAATTGTATCATGCTCTATATATAAGAGTGTCTTAACCAGCCTTATTTCCTGCCACAACTCTCTCTGCCTGTGTCACCCAAACACATCCATCGCACTGTTTAATATTCCTATCTTTGACATGCATCCTTTTAATGCTCACAAAATCAAATACATGCAAACGATTAATTAAATAACACTTAAAATGTTTAATGTGTTCATACAGCAACTTTCCTGACACATGCTTAGGACATTGAAGTAAAGATAAAGTAGTTATATAAATCTAGATACACATTGCTTTTATTATTTGTTATGTTCTCCAATTTCATAATGGCATCCAAATTACAATCATGACAATCAGAGAGTGCAAGAGCATGTCAAAAAGAGGCAACTTAATCTGGCTCTGAACTATTCTGCAACAGTGAAGGATCCCAACACAGTATGTGCGCCACAAACTTCTGGCTGACCTGCAATGACTTAGACCACTGCAGCACTTAAGGCCAATTTATTAGTATTTTACGCAAATCAGATGATTTGTGAATTTAGGTGGGGAGGCTCTGACACTGTGTACAACGAATGGGGCAGTAATAAACAACATGCGCCCACATATAGGGAGGTCTGACACTATGGACTCAAATTGCTTCATTTATGCCAAGTGCATCAAGTACAAACGCAAGTCACTAATAATTCCGGATTCTGGCAATGAGGCTGTTTGTACTTTTGATGGTAGTTTGAACTAATATTTAAAAATCACCAGTCAACTTAGAACAAATAATGTGCGTCAACAGGAACCATTCTAGTTGTTCTTACAGTCTGGCAGGTTTCAAACTTGGACCCTTGGAAACACTTTTGTAGGTAAGTACAGAAGCCAGTTCCCTGTCCTCGTTATTATTGAGACTTCTAAATGTTCCTAAAAAAACTATACAAAAACTCCTCAACATCCCCGCAGACATGTACAAATGGCAAACACAAGTAATCCGACATCAAGAAAGAAGACCAAAGACGAATTGACAAAATAATAAAATTCCCACTGAGTGGCCTTAGTTCATCTAAATAAATAGGGTTTTGCCTAACCCTGTCAGAAGTAGGTCACTTCAACGGGGATAAAATGTCATTCGAGAGAGACAACTTCTAAATCTCTTAAATGACTGACCCCTATCTGCCATCCAGTGCCTTGTCTCGGGCGATAACAGCGTCATCGAACTTGATCATAAGTGTGGTGCCCTTGTGCCAGTGCACCGTGACCTTGGCGGGGAAGCCGCTGTGTGTGAGGATGGCCTCCACCACGCCCCCGGTGAAGGCGGCACAGTTTAGTGTGCTGTTCTCTTTGGGCACTGAAATGAATGCATTGATCAGGGGCTCCTTCTCGATGATGTAGTAGGTCTTGTCGTCATCGTTGGCCTGCTCCAGCTTGTCCGCCTCCTTGCCGAACAGGGCCCTCCACACCGACACCTGTCAAAGGCAAAGGGGAGAAGGTAGAAAAAAAGGTGGTTGGTGTTGGGGCTGATGTCTAAGGCCAGAATATGTGTTGAGGATTTGCTGCATCAGAGTTACCTTTATAGGTTATTTATTAGATAATGTGCCAAAAGGATGTCCTTTCCTGTTTTGTATTGTTCACATGATACACCTAAACACATACCTTGATGAAGAGCAGTATGTTCAACACTTTGGTTTCTCTTTTCCCATTCTTCTCCCTGAGCACCAGGACATCCAGCAAGCTGGCCCCCACACCGTGACCCATATCTGCAAGACGAGCCTGCAGCTCAGACACTGAGTAAACCCGACTCTGGCAGTACTGCACCATCTCAGAGAACAGCAGGGCGAATGCACTCAAGTTGACCTCTGTCTTTGGTCGGGTAAGCGAGCGTTCGAGAATAGCTGACTTGCCCCTAGTGAACCGAGTCTCCATTTTCTGGTAGGGGAGATCAGCGTCTTGTGGATAAAATAAAAAGGCAGATATAAAAGGCATACATAAATCACCGGCAAAACATTGTAAACTTCTATGTGTAGTATATCGCATATCTATGATATTTATAACAAACATTTATCCGTTTTAACACACTCACTAACAACAACTAAGATGCCTCTGGGAGGCTAAGATAGCTAGTAGGTATCCTTGTTTAAGAGTTTGAACTAAAAGAAGGAAGTAAATCTATAAGTAACATTTTACTAAGAGTACTTTAATTCGGATCCGACAAAATAAAAATTGAAATTATTAAAACAGCTATTTAAATTAACCTTAAAAACAGTTGTCGTTCTTAGAGCACAACTTACAGACAACAACAATTGTTACTTCCTGTTCCGGGTGTTACGTAACAGTGACACGTACCCTAATCTTTTAACCTATCTTGTTATTTAACATTAGGATATAGTTAATTCCTAAAATACTACATTTTTAATAAGCTTTTTTACTTTTTTTAAGTTTTGGGGAAACTTTTTTGTTACATTTTTAAACAAAAATAATTCATTTTCAATATATCAGAGGCCAATATTGTAACAGATACATGGGTACAGTTTCTCTAATGACAAAAAAATATACGTTATCCTCATACATTGAGAGGTCACGGATAGGAAGAAAAAAAAAACATCGTGCAATTCACATAGCAGTCACTTAAGTATGTCAATTATGTTGAACCTTGTTCCCCTTTTGTCCCAACCACAAACAAACTCATAAACCTAAAAACATCACCTGCAATGGAAAAAGAATGTCATGAGTCAGAACATTGTTGTCATCACACAAAGCAAACAGTGGGCATTGATAATTGTGTTGGTTGTTAAGGGTTGTGTGTCCCTCCTGACTTTTTAGTGTATTCCTGTTTATTCCCCTCCATACCAAATAACTGATCTCCCCCATATTCTCACCTACTGCCAAATCAAGCTATAATCAGCTTGACCCCCATAACCATAATCTTCTTGAGGAATCATGCTTTCAGTTCAACCGTCTCTAGCTATTGAAATGCCCAGTTGGACCACCGGAAAGCATCACAGACCTTCAGTAAAATGGGCTTTCTCTATAACTTTCTCTATAGGAAGGCTTACTGTTGACAGTTTTTCCTCACTGTTCTCACAGCATCAGCAGTGTCCATTGTTTCAATTTAAATGCGAAGTTGTTTCTTTTAATGGACAAAAAATGTGCTGTTCTTTCTAAAAACAAGGACATTTTCTAAGTGACCCCAAACATTTCAACGGCAGTGTACATCCTAACACCAGTTCCTCAGTCTTCCTCACCTTATCTCACCTCATGTTCACCCAACATTTAAATAGTTCTAAAAACGTCAGGTGTGATGTGTGTTTAACCTCTCTTTGACAGGTTAATGTAAATAGTAGTACATGTGGTAAATTGCTTATTTTCATCTTTGGTAACTGCATTGGGTGTGATATGTATAAGGCTTTATTGTGACAGGTGTTTTCCAGCATTCAAACAGAGTGCTTGGCATTCAGGCCAATTGGTTGCCAACTTGAACTGACTAGGAATTAATAGCAGCTCATAAACATTATTGAAATTAGCTGTAGTTTGACCACATTTTTCTCAATAATAAATATATATAATAAAATGTAAAGTGGGCTGTTAGATCTCCTCATTTAACCTTTGTTACAACAGTAAATTACATCTTACCATAAAGGTAGTGCACTTGTAGTTTATGACGGTTAAGCTACAAATTACATTCAAACCTTAAAACGTTGTGGTAAAGGGCTGAAAGTCAAGTCACTGCCATGTATTTCAGTTGCGTCATTGCAGCCGGGAGATTACGAAAGTATATTCATATTGTTTACAAGCACTGAAGTAAAACAAATGTATATATTTACGGGGAGGGATATTTTCAATATTTTCAAGATTTCTGAAAGATTTTGAAAGATGGGCATTAGGCCTATCATGTATATTCATGATGACCGCACACAGTTGAAGCAAATAACATGGATAATCTTCTAACACAGATATATGTCAAGGTCTGGGTAAATTTGATGGTAAGCAAACAATCAGCTCTCTTAGTAAACGTGTTGGATGCCGGAGTGATTTGCTGGACTCCAGGTCAGCAGTGATAATCACCTATAGTGGTTCGATAAGGGACTATCCAGAAAGCGGTGAGAGGGTGTTGGGCGCCCAAGGCATATCGATGCGGAAGGGAAACCAAGGCCATCCCATATGGTCTGAACCAACAGAAGGTCAACTGTGACACATGACACAGAAAATGTAAATGATGGTTACAGGAGGAATTTGTCACAACATGCAATGCATCTTGCTGCTTATTGGGCTGCATAGCTGCAGACGGGTCAGAGTGCCAATGATGGCCGTTGTCAACCGTAAAAAGCGCCTACAATAGGCACGTGAGCATCAGATCTGAACCTTGATGTGGTCATAATGTTTTGGCTGTTAACCGCAAAGAAGCAGGAAGACTGTATGTCGCAGAGAGAGAGAGAGATCTGATGTAATTTTTGGCAACAATGAAGCCAGAGAGTGAGAGTCGCGCCTGATGCATGGATTCTCTGTGAGTGTGAACTAATTCGTGCATGATATTGTTGCAGCTGATCAAGTAGACTATTCAGCAGGACAAACCAACCCTCGACCCACCAGGAAATGTCACGGTGCTATCGACGACCAGTCGCCACTGCAGAATAGTGTTAAAATAAATGCCGGCATTTTCATATTCCCCCGTTGGAATCACACTATTACACCACCTTTGGACTGTGAGAGATGTAGAAACTATGCTATAAGGTTCATCACACCAAGCGTCCGAGGCCATCATATGGGCCAAGTTGACTTCTCATAATGCTCATTTGCATGTACACACTCGTTTACAGTGCAGTATAGTTTAAATTGATCTGATTCAGAATATTGAATATTGATACCTCCAGGTGTCTTGGGATTTGGTTAGACCGCTCTTCTAGACTCATATCAGAGCTATGTTGCAGTCGTAAAAAATGTTGGTAATAATGAAAAAGCCAAAAAAGTACATACAGATGCATGCATGTATGGTCAAAATAAAGATTTGAATTAGGATATCAGGTTGACCTTACGGTGGAATTGTCCAGAATAAATTGCTGTGTGATGTGTAAGGTGCAACGTTTGCCACTAGAGGGGTGCCTACAGTCGCAAAATATAATGATGAGAAAAATGCCTGCAGCTAAGCCACTAGAGTTCCGTCTACAGTATATTGCTTTCCTCACATAGACATCTTATGACATGTGGTGTTGTTTTCCATAATGCCATCTGCTGTTACAGTGCCCATTGTAACACTCATCAGTGTGACATTGACACTGTAGTTAACCGCTATACACTCAACGGTACCCTCACTGGTATAAGCTAATTTTCCTTATGAAAATATCCTCTGAACCGCAATTGACTCCTCGATATACAGTATCATTCAAAAGTTTGGAGACACCTACTCAGTCAAAGGTATTTATTTATTTTTACTGTTTTCTACATGCAGAATATTCGTGAAGACTCAAACTAGGAAATAACACATGGAAATCCAATTGAGGTTGGGTGTTTTTCCATCTGTCTCCTTCTAGGTGAAATAACCCTTACACAGCCTGGAGGTGTTAAAAAATATGATTGATAGAGTAAGAGCCAACCAAATGGGATGATGTATTGCTGCAGAATGCTGTGGTAGCAGTCTCCTCTGACCAGTTGATGTTATGATGTGTCTATTACTTAATCTTTGTAAAGCATTTATTTGATCTGCAATCTAAGTTGCAGTTAATTGTCGATTTCTGTGGTTGGTAGAAATGTAATACATTTTCAACTAGGCACATCTGTTAATAGAAATTCATTACAAGTAACTGCCTCATGAAGCTGGTTGACAGAATGTAAAAATATGTAATGCTATTATTCTACAATTAAAATTTTTAAAAATACAGTTGAATGAATATGCGCATCCAAATCTTTGGGGAATACTGTAAGACAATTAATAACTGCTCTTGTAGAGTTAATGTCACATCAGTCTCTAAGCGGATGCAGCTTTCTTATATTTCAGAAAATACAATCAATGATTATATTAATTACAATGATGTATCCAATTACCTTATGTACAACTCCAAAACACTGGGGGCGCTGTGACACGTTTATACGCTCACAGCCGAACGGATAATAACAGAGGAAGATAACACGGAAGTTTATCTAAGTCTGGTATGTTAGGTTGTTGTTGTATGTAATACTGCACCTCTAATACCCAACTCTCAGACCACTAAACATGTCTAAACTACAGTTGTTGCGTGTATTCTTAAATGAACGTTTAACTGCGGCGGCTGTGGAGATTTTTGGGGCCGTTGAGAAAACGATAGGCGAGTACCAAGAGGAGAATGAACGCTTACAGAGGATGTTGCGGATAACACCGGACATAAAACTACCCAGAATAGGTTAGTATGTAGCTTCTAGCTACTGTATCTAATGTGATATTGTGACTGTCCAGATTAGGTTAGTATGTAGCTACTGTATCTAATGTGATATTGTGACTGTCCAGATTAGGTTAGTATGTAGCTACTGTATCTAATGTGATATTGTGACTGTCCAGATTAGGTTAGTATGTAGCTACTGTATCTAATGTGATATTGTGATTGTCCAGATTAGGTTAGTATGTAGCTACTGTATCTAATGTGATATTGTGACTGTCCAGATTAGGTTAGTATGTAGCTACTGTATCTAATGTGATATTGTGACTGTCCAGATTAGGTTAGTATGTAGATACTGTATCTAATGTGATATTGTGACTGTCCAGATTAGGTTAGTATGTAGCTACTGTATCTAATTTGATATTGTGATTGTCCAGATTAGGTTAGTATGTAGATACTGTATCTAATGTGATACTGTGACTGTCCAGATTAGGTTAGTATGTAGCTACTGTATCTAATGTGATATTGTGATTGTCCAGATTAGGTTAGTATGTAGATACTGTATCTAATGTGATACTGTGACTGTCCAGATTAGGTTAGTATGTAGATACTGTATCTAATGTGATACTGTGACTGTCCAGATTAGGTTAGTATGTAGCTACTGTATCTAATGTGATATTGTGATTGTCCAGATTAGGTTAGTATGTAGCTACTGTATCTAATGTGATATTGTGACTGTCCAGATTAGGTTAGTATGTAGATACTGTATCTAATGTGATACTGTGACTGTACAGATTAGGTTAGTATGTAGCTACTGTATCTAATGTGATATTGTGACTGTCCAGATTAGGTTAGTATGTAGCTACTGTATCTAATGTGATATTGTGATTGTCCAGATTAGGTTAGTATGTAGATACTGTATCTAATGTGATACTGTGACTGTCCAGATTAGGTTAGTATGTAGCTACTGTATCTAATCTGATATTGTGATTGTCCAGATTAGGTTAGTATGTAGATACTGTATCTAATGTGATACTGTGACTGTCCAGATTAGGTTAGTATGTAGATACTGTATCTAATGTGATACTGTGACTGTCCAGATTAGGTTAGTATGTAGATACTGTATCTAATGTGATATTTTGACAGAGATTAGGTTAGTATGTAGCTACTGTATCTAATGTGATATTGTGATTGTCCAGATTAGGTTAGTATGTAGATACTGTATCTAATGTGATACTGTGACTGTCCAGATTAGGTTAGTATGTAGCTACTGTATCTAATGTGATATTGTGACTGTCCAGATTAGGTTAGTATGTAGCTACTGTATCTAATGTGATATTGTGATTGTCCAGAATAGGTTAGTATATGTAGCTACTGTATCTAATGTGATATTGTGACTGTCCAGATTAGGTTAGTATGTAGCTACTGTATCTAATGTGATATTGTGATTGTCCAGAATAGGTTAGTATATGTAGCTACTGTATCTAATGTGATATTGTGATTGTCCAGATTAGGTTAGTATGTAGATACTGTATCTAATGTGATACTGTGACTGTCCAGATTAGGTTAGTATGTAGATACTGTATCTAATGTGATATTTTGACAGAGATTAGGTTAGTATGTAGCTACTGTATCGAATGTGATATTGTGATTGTCCAGATTAGGTTAGTATGTAGATACTGTATCTAATGTGATACTGTGACTGTCCAGATTAGGTTAGTATGTAGCTACTGTATCTAATGTGATATTGTGACTGTCCAGATTAGGTTAGTATGTAGCTACTGTATCTAATGTGATATTGTGATTGTCCAGAATAGGTTAGTATATGTAGCTACTGTATCTAATGTGATATTGTGACTGTCCAGATTAGGTTAGTATGTAGCTACTGTATCTAATGTGATATTGTGATTGTCCAGAATAGGTTAGTATATGTAGCTACTGTATCTAATGTGATATTGTGACTGTCCAGATTAGGTTAGTATGTAGCTACTGTATCTAATGTGATATTGTGATTGTCCAGAATAGGTTAGTATATGTAGCTACTGTATCTAATGTGATATTGTGATTGTCCAGAATAGGTTAGTATATGTAGCTACTGTATCTAATGTGATATTGTGATTGTCCAGAATAGGTTAGTATGTAGCTACTGTATCTAATGTGATATTGTGATTGTCCAGAATAGGTTAGTATATGTAGCTACTGTATCTAATGTGATATTGTGACTGTCCAGATTAGGTTAGTATGTAGCTACTGTATCTAATGTGATATTGTGACTGTCCAGATTAGGTTAGTATGTAGCTACTGTAATTAATGTGATCTTTAAAGCATGTGTCATGAAACACATTTCAGTAGTTATGTGCATGCCACAGGTTATTTACATTCTCTTAAGGAATTGTAATGTACTGTATGAAGTCTAGTCAACACTAACCAGTATACCATCCATTCTCAATAGCTCCCTCCTGTTGCGTAGCTCTACCTGCTGTCATTATTGTGAACAATTAATGAGGTCTGCATTCCACATGGCCACCTTGTGTCCACATTCTGCACTGGTTTTTACGTATCACCTGCAGAGTGAGCGGAAGGTTGTCTTTATGATTAGATTAAATCCAAAACTTGTTGTCATTGAACAGTAGAGGTACTTTACAACAAAATGCAGCCATCCAACCGGAAAGTGCAAAAAGAGCGGTGCAACTATACTATGGAGGGCACTGTGTCAATGTGCCAATGTATGATTCAAATGCGATTGGGTACAACAATGTAAGGATGTGCAATTGACATGGATGAGTAAATGTGTGATGATTTGCAGACATGCGGACAGCAGAGAAAGCGTCTGTGAAACTGGGAAATGAAGAGTGCATACAGTATGCATCGTGCAAATGGAAAATAAATTAAATAAGGTAGCAGTGTGTAGGGCAAGGTTACTGACAGGTTTCAGCTCAGGTCAGCAGAGTAGCAGCAGCTGGGAAGAAGTTGTTCCTAAGCCGGCTGGTGCGGGTGTATAGAGATCTGTACTACTTGCCTGATGGCAGGTGGGCATATAGCTTATGTTTCAGTTGTGAGGGGTCCCTGTTAATGCCATGCGATCTCCGCAGGAGGTCTTTGATGGTGGGGAGCTGGGCACCAATGATGCGCTGGATGGTTTTTACCACCCACAGCAGAGACGCTGCAGAGAACATCTGTTGTACCAAACTGCTGCACAGTTAGTTAAAATGCTCTCGACTGTGCAGCAGTAAAAGTTTACCAGGATGTTGGTAGATAGGCAGGCCTGTTTTAATTTCTTTAAAATGTACTGGCGCTGTTGCACCCTTTTGACCAGGGTTGTGGTGTTGAGTGACCGGGATAGGTCGTCATCTATGTGAACACCCAGGAATTTGAAGCTGGCAACATGCTCAACCGTGGTCCCATCAATGAGAACTGAGGCATGGACACAGTTTTTAGACTTCCACAATTATACGCCTGATCGTGGATTCACATTTAGACGTCCCGTTTTCGTAGTCCATATTGTCTTTGGATGGTGCTATTTAACCAATCGTTTTTAGGAACCTGTTGATGGCGAGTTAACTTTCATCGTATGTGTATTTTTGTGTGTTTTTGTAACGGTGCTGTTCTTCAGTTGGCTCACCCAGGGTTACGTGGTGTCAGACAGATCCTATTGAAAACATGATGTGGAACACGTTTTCCCATTTACCTTAAGTTTGAAGTGCACTTTTCACATGGTCATGAATGTGGACGTTGACACCACTTAATAACAATCTTAAAAGCTACTCTAGAACAGCCTAGAATCTTATAAGCAATCATAGATGATTTTTTTTTAACGTGTGTTAGTACCAGAACCAGCGAGGTAACCCCACACATGTTTATTTACCTCGCCTCCTGTTTACCCTCCTTTCAGACTCCCTGCAGTTCTCAGAAGAGGAGATTCCCCCAGACAAGCAGCACTGTGAGCAGGGGTGGAACCATGAAACCATTAACATTAAAGAGGAACTGGAGGAACCCAGGACCAGTCCAGAAGAAGAGCAGCTTCAATGGTTGGATGCAGATAGTCTCGAGTTCAGATTCCCTCCTACCTGTGTAAAAAGTGAATATAACCAGGACAGCCCAATTAATTCATTAACTCGTCCCCAAACCCAGGATTTGGACAGACGAGAGATGGATGCAGTGGATCTCAGCCCTTTTATTACCAATTCCCACCTAATGGCTCTTGACATTACCTGTGACACTACAGCTAAAACCAATGCCTTCAGCAACAGCTCAGTTGTAAGCAGCAACCCATTAGAACATAATGGCAGCCCACTACTGTACCCAAGCGCACCAGTGGAAAATAGAAACCACTGCTTTGAACTGTTGGCTCTGACAGCTGACAAGGGACATTTCGCCAACATCAGCCCAACTGAATGTGAATTCTGCAAGAAACGCTTCAACTCCCAGTGTAAACTGAAGGCCCATGTCCAACTCTGCCACACGAAGGAACCGTACACCTGCATGTTTTGTCACAAGAACTTTCAACTCAAAGGACATCTTTCCAGACACATGAAGATTCATACAGGAGAGAAAGCTTTTAGCTGTGGCCACTGTGGGAAGAACTTCAGTTTCCAGGACACTCTTGACTTGCACATGCTGAGCCACACAGGAGAGAAACCCTTCAGTTGTTCTTTTTGCAATAAAAGATTCAGTCAGAAAGCAAACCTATCTAAACATGTGCGAACTCACATAGGAGAGAAACTTTTTGTCTGTGTCGATTGCGGGAAAAACTTTCTTCATAAGAGGGACCTATGGAGACATATGCTCACTCACACTGGAGAGAAACCATTTAGCTGCAGTGACTGTGGAAAAACCTTCAATCGCAAGGACAATCTGAACTTGCACATGCTAACTCACACAGGGGAAAATGTACAAAAGGAGAGAAACAAATAATAATTTGTAATGACAATAACAAAATTAACTGGATAAACAAGTGGAAAATAAAGCAAAAAAATTATTTTCTGAGACATCTGGTCAGAAGGTGGTAATGAATGGGCTGAATGTGGAAATGCTTCAAAAAACAAAGCAACAAAGTTCATGTTGTGGGTTCCATATAAATTGAATATAGTATTGCCAGTATGTAATTAGTTTTTTGTTGTAAAAGGGTTGTAAATAAAGTTTGATTTTACTTAAATTATATTATCAAGGCAATACTGGATAAATATAGTGAACAGGTTTGCTGTTCAAAGTTGGTTACATTGAGAACCAGCGATTCTGTACCCTTCATTGCATCCACACCTACCTTGTTGAACCATGTCTAAATGGCCCCTGCTTTGTGCACAGGGGCACAGTCATGCTTGAAAAAGAAAACGCCCTCCCCAAATTGCTGCCACAATGTTGGAAGCACCCATTTTTCAAAATGTCCTCGTATCCTGTCGCATTAAGGTGACCCTGCATTAGAACTAGGGACATTACACCACTCCAGCTGACACTTGACATTATGCATGTTGATTTGAGGTTTGTGTACAGCTGCTCTGCCATGGAAACACAGCTCCCGGTGGTCGGACAGTACTTGTATTGTTGGTGCTTCCAGAGGCCGATTGGAACGTTCTGGAAGACTGTGGTGAATTTTTTGGTGGTGAGTGTGTTACCATCTTATGACAGAGCCACATTTAAAGTCGGTGAGCTCTTCAGTACAACCCATTGAACTGCCAATGTTTGTCTATGGAGATGTAATGGCTTTCTGCTGGATTGTTTGCACATGTGAACAATGGGTGTCAACATACACTACCATTTAAAAATGTGGGGCTACTTGGAAATGTACTTGTTTTCCATGAACACATACAGAGACATGTCCATACATACAGTGGATATAAAAAAGTATTCACACCCCTGTTAGAATGCCAGGTTTTGTGATGTGTGAAACAATTTGAGAAAGATAAATTATGTCAGAACTTTCTCCATCTTTAATGTGTCCTATAAAGTGAACGATTTAATCGGAAAACAAACTGTCAAAATCTTTGAGGGGGAAAAATAAAACCTTACAATAACCTGGTTGCATAAGTGTGCACACCCTTAAACTAATACTTTGTTGATGCACCTTTCGATTTTATTACAGCACTCAGTCTTTTGGGGTAAGAGTTTATTAGCACGGCAAATCATGACTCCTACTCTTCTTTGTAAAAGCGCTCCTTTAATGTTGCAGTTTTCTTCTCGTCTTTTCATAAATTTTGCAGAGACGTCCAGTTCTTGGCAATGCCTATGTTGTGCCATATTTTCTCCACTTAATGATGACTGTCTTCACTGTGTTCCATGGTATATCTGATGCTTTGGAAATTGCGTTCCCTTCCCCTGATGTCTTCCAACAATGAGGTCCCTCTGAAGCTTTGGAAGCTCTCTGTGGACCCTAGCTTTGCTCTGAAATGCTACTGAGAAAATGTCAGGAAAATCCTACTAGAACAGATGACCTTTATTTGTGATTAATCTTATGACTTCTATTCAACATGAGTTTGAATGTGTCTGGTTAGTTCTGAACACAGCCACATCCCCAGACATAAGAGTGGGAGCACATGTATGCAACCAGATATTGTAAGGTTTTTAATTTTTATTTTTCTCCCTAAAAGATTTCAGTTTGTTTTTCAATTGAATTGTTGAGGTTATAGGTCACACTAAAGGTGGAGAAAGTTCTGACATGATTTATCTTAGGAGTGTGTAGGCATTTTATATCAACTGTACATGAACACAAGTACACTCACACTTGGTGGCAAAACCCTTGTTGGCAATCACAGAGGTCAGAAGTTTCTTGTAGTTGCCACCAAGTTTGCACACATCTCAGGAGGGATTTTGTCCCACTCCCCATTACGGTTTCGAGCTGACCTTTGGCAACTCGAACCTTCAGCTCGCTCCAGAGATTTTCTATGGGATTATGGTCTGGAGACTGGCTAGGACACTCCAGGACCTTAATGTGCTTCTTCTTCTTGACAGTAATTTTGTGTTTCTTCCATTTGCGAATAATCGCACCAACTGCAGTCACCTTTTCTCCAAGCTGCTTGGCGATGGTCTTGTAGCCCATTCTAGCCGTGTGTAGGTCTACAATCTTGTCCCTGACATCCTTGGACAGCTCTTTGGTCTTGGCCATGATGGAGAGTTTGGAATCTGATTGATTGATTGCTCCTCTCTTTAAGAGTGCGCTCCTGATCCCAGCTTGTTACCTGTATAAAAGACACATTATTTTGTTGTTATTCTGTTTCTCACTGCTCAGTTAAACCTGTCATTAAAATGACAAAATCCACATTGGATCAAATAATTGTTCTTCCTTCACTGTATGTTTCTGCTATAATTACTCTTTCCGATACCAAAATGTACCTACTCCTAAATTACACTGTAGAGACTATTTTTCCTGCAATAAAACAGTAGCTCAGCTGCAGATCTTATTTGCTTACTGTAAAGTGCACTCCAGAATTATTAGACACCTTGGTAAAGATGTGCAAGAAAGGCCATTCAAATATTGTTTTTATACCAGCATCACACTCAAAATGAGAGAATTCTAACATCTAATTATCTCAAATTTTGTAGTGTAAATTGAGTGTAAGCTGATTAATAACAAATACATGTTTTTTATTCTCTTTGACTATATTTTATCAACCGTGGAATAATTCTTGTATTCATTATTCAATGTTAGTACATTAAATCATCTATACCCCAAGGCATATCCATATGTTGTGAAGGAGTTGTGGGTAGTCTTCAAAAATAAAAATAAATCATTTTAATTATTTTAGTAAATTTGTACAGTAATTGATCTTATTAATAAATATGTAAAAATATCTATATTTTATTTCAAACTGATCATATTCCCACTGTCTCTCATCCCTAGAAGACATCACATTTGACTTTTCTAATTGCGTTGGTAACCAGTTTATCAAAGCAATAAGGCATTTTGGTTGTTTTTTGGTGCATTGCCAACAGCTAAGCGCTGTTTCCAGGCACACATATTTTCAATTTTTATATATTTTTTGTGCATAAATAAGGTAATTTTAAGGACGCCACATCCAGTATAGTCTCAAGAGCAAGGAGTAGATTACAGGAGATGGATGGACAGGGCCATAGAAGTGCATCAACCCAGCAGCAGTACCGGTATCTGCTCCTCTGTGCATGGAAGAACAGGAGCACAGCCAGAACCCTAGAAAATGACCTCTAGTGGGCTACTGGTGTCATGTTTCTGACCAAACTGTCTGAAACAGACTCCATGAGGGTGGGACGAGTGCCCAATGTCCTCTAGTGGGACTGTGCTCACAGCCAGCACTGTGCACCTCCATTGGCATTCGCCAGAGAACACCAGAATTGACAGGTTCGCCATTGGTGCCCCGTTCTCTTCACAAATTAAAGCAGGTTCAGACTGAGCACATGTGACATGTGACCATTATGCTGTCAGTAACATCACCCAGCATGAATGGTTTGGTGGTGGGTCAGGGATGGTCTGGGGAGGCATATCTTTGGAGGGTTGCAGAGACCTTCATGTGCTAACCAACGGTGCCGTGACTGCTGTTAGGTACTGGCATGATATCCTCAGACCCAGTGTCAAACCTTACACTGGTGCAGTGGGACCAGGGTTCCTCCTGGTGCAGGACAATGTTCAGACTCATGCAGCCAGAGTGTGTAGGCAGGTCCGGAATGACAAAGGCATTGATACCAGTAACTGGCCCTAATGTTCCACAGATCTGAATCCTATTAGGAACCTATGGGATGTTGTGTATTGGTGCATCCAACGCTGCCAAGAGGGCCACAGAATGACTACGAGCTCACTGATGCCCTGATCCAGGTCTGGAAAAAGATCCCGCTGGAACACCATCCACCAACTCATCAGCATGCCAAGGTGTTGTCTGGAATGCATACAGGCTTGTGGGGGCCGTACGTCACACAATGAGTTGCCGTGATGAAATTCACTAAAGTTGGAACAGCCTGTGATTGAAATTGTTACTTTCATTTTCTGTGTCAGTTTGAATCCAGCCCCCCAATCAGTTGGTGATTTTGGTTTCCGTTGACCGTTACGTCATGTTGTTCTCAACAAATGATACAATGTACAGTAATGTTTGATTTGATCTTACATTTTCTTTATCGAGACCCAATGTGTAATGTCAGTGTTCCCTTAACTTTTTTGGAGCAGTTTAATATATGTTGCAATTTTATCTTGTAGCGAAGCTTGAAGTATGGTGGTGGGGATGTCTGCGGTTTGGACTACCTGTGCTGAATTTATTTAACAACACCTTCCCTTGCTACTGTATTTGCCATAATGAATAAACGACCAACGTAAGTGAAACAGTAAAAGACGGTGTGCCATGAATAAATCCGCTTTTAGGCTTTGAAACACAACCATAAGATGTAGACAAACTGCGACATTCTTGAGTAAAGACCCTTTAATTACACCTTTAATTACTGCATGCTGTTTAAATGTGTCGGATTTTATGTCGCCTGCGTCACCACCTCTCAACTGATTGGACGAGTGGGCGGGACTTGTGTTTTGCGTTCACTCGTCTGATTGGTCCGTTAGACTGGCTTTGTGGCCACCATTCCTGGGGTGGAAGCAGTATCACAGACAAACTGAGTTTGTTTATAGGCCATTGGCCATACTAGCTGAATATCTGACTCTCAGACGACTAAAAATGTCTAATTTACAGTTATTGCGCGAGTTCTTGAATACGCGTTTGACCGCAGCTGCTGTGGAGATTTTTGGGGCCGTTGAAAAAACGGTTACCGCGTACCAGGACGAAAATGACCGCTTACGAAGACTACTGCGGATGTCCCCCGACATGCAACTATATAGAACAGGTTCGTTTTAAACTAGATCATTTGTAAAATAATGCTATATTTAATTAAGAAATCATAGATTTTAACCAACCTGCTCTGGTGGTACTATCTCCGTTATCGATCTAGGAAAGTGGGTTGTCTTGTTGTTAACGTCTTTGTCCAATTACAGTTAGGTTGTTTATTGAAATTAGTCGAAATGGACGTAATTCAGCAAAATATGTGTGCCGCCATCTTGTCGATTTCAAACCACATTGATTAAGATGGCTTCGTTAAATTTGCTAACTATGTATCGTGCAATAAACATTTGTTTTACGATTAAATTACCAAAACCTTCTTGATCAGTCAGGTACATATGTTGATCATGTCTTTGAGGTGCATTATGTGGATCATGTCTCTGAGGTACATATGTTGATCATGTCTCTGAGATACATATACTGATCATGTTTCTGAGGTACATATGCTGATCATGTCTCTGAGGTACATATGCTGATCATGTCTCTGAGGTACATATGCTGATCATGTCTCTGAGGTACATATGCTGATCATGTCTCTGAGGTACATATACTGATCATGTTTCTGAGGTACATATGCTGATCATGTCTCATACATATGCTGATCATGTCTCTGAGGTACATATGCTGATCATGTCTCTGAGGTACATATGCTGATCATGTCTCTGAGGTACATATGCTGATCATGTCTCTGAGGTACATATGCTGATCATGTCTCTGAGGTACATATGCTGATCATGTCTCTGAGGTACATATGCTGATCATGTCTCTGAGGTACATATGCTGATCATGTCTCTGAGGTACATATGCTGATCATGTCTCTGAGGTACATATGCTGATCATGTCTCTGAGGTACATATGCTGATCATGTCTCTGAGGTACATATGCTGATCATGTCTCTGAGGTACATATGCTGATCATGTCTCTGAGGTACATATGCTGATCATGTCTCTGAGGTACATATGCTGATCATGTCTCTGAGGTACATATGCTGATCATGTCTCTGAGGTACATATCATGTCTCTGCTGCTGATCATGTCTCTGAGGTACATATGCTGATCATGTCTGATCATGTCTCATATGCTGATCATGTCTCTGAGGTACATATGCTGATCATGTCTCTGAGGTACATATGCTGATCATGTCTCTGAGGTACATATGCTGATCATGTCTCTGAGGTACATATGCTGATCATGTCTCTGAGATACATATGCTGATCATGTCTCTGAGATACATATGCTGATCATGTCTCTGAGGTACATATGCTGATCATGTCTCTGAGATACATATGCTGATCATGTCTCTGAGATACATATGCTGATCATGTCTCTGAGGTACATATGCTGATCATGTCTCTGAGGTACATATGCTGATCATGTCTCTGAGGTACATATGCTGATCATGTCTCTGAGGTACATGGGCGGTCGTATGTTGGGTGTAGCCAGGTGATTTGTTTTTAAGGTGGGACTTCACAAAAGCAGCTGCAGGTTTAACGCAAAGAGAGCCTTCTGTCTGCTCTGGTAAAAAATGTGAATAGCACTAGTGAAATGAGACGTTCGTTTGGCTTCTTAATTTCCTTAATGATTAAGTTCACGATTACTTGCAGTTAAGGTGAAAACATGTTGACCCAAAGTTATATATCCGGACTGCCGAGTCAATTACAACATTCCACGGCGGAAGTATTACTAGTAGTACATGCAGGCAACATTCAGTAAAAAGTGTGTACTACGGAACTGACAAGTTACTTAAACTCCGGTAGTGTATTTAGAGTAAGACCTGATATGATGATTAGGGATCCGCTCCCTGAAAGCAAACAAATAAAACTTTTTTTTTCCATTCAAAGTTAAGGCCTAATGTTGGAGATGGAGTTGGTGATACGATCTCCGTTATGATATTGTGTAAGCGCTCAAACCAGTCTGGCCATTCTGAAACCAATGTCATCAACAATCAAATCAATCAAATCTTCGCCCCCAGACAACTGCCATCAATAATGTATTGATGTTGATTTTATTTTGACTCAAATGCGAGCTCAACTTTATGAACAGTAATGGCATTATATAACAGCTTTTTGTTCAGATTTACCAAGGCACGGTATTTCTTTTAATCAAATGTTCGAAAATAAAAACTTGGCGGCAATTTCAGAATGACACCTTCATCCAATCATAAACAGAAGTAGTGTTGCCCATTGGAGGTTAGTTCTCCTCCTGATATGTGTGATACCTCCAACCGCTGGTTTACAAACTTGTGACCATTCATTAATTTCATTCACATTTTGACAATCTAATTCCCGTTGGCCATTCCTTCTTTAGATTTGCTAACCAGATCATGAGATGGCAAATGACTTACTCAAAAAGATCCCTCCCACTAAGGTCAACCTTAAAGTGGTTCTGTCAGGCTCCTTTGGAGTCCCTGCAGTGGGTTGAGGATGAGGTTAATATTACAATGACTTGCTGGTCATTGGGTTTAGAAAATCTTCATAACAAATCATTAAAAAGGCTAGCAGTCACTTAAAAACATGCTGTTTCAAGAAGAAGAATATAATTGTTTTGTAACCTTACTTTTCCTCTGTACATTCCACAAAAAAACATTTTCTAATCAGTTAACCACATATTTGTTCTGTATTCATTCAGTGTCATTGCGAGAATGTATTGAATTCAATGGTAGAGCAGTAACATATGCTCCTCCTACCCTTACTTCCAGATTCCCTGCAGCTTTCTCTAGCTGTCTCAGAAGACGTGGTTCCCCCTGACAAGCGGTACTGTGAGTCGGAGTGGAACCTAGAAAGCATACATATTAAAGAGGAACAGGAGGAACCCGGGACCAGTCAGAAGGAGGAGCAGCTTCAAGGGCTGGATGGATATAATTTAGAGGTCAGATTCCCTCTTTCCTGTGTGGAAAGTGAATATGATCAGGATCACCCAATCTGTTCCTTGACTTCTGCCCAAATGCAGTCTGTGGGTAATGGAGAGAGTGACTCGAAACCTGTGGATGTAACTCCTTTTGCCGCTGTCACGCGCCAAACCCGTCTTGATGTTGCTTGTGACAGTCCAGATTATCATAACAATACCTCCAACTTGTGCTCTGCTATAAGCAGTAAACCAGTACCAGTTGATGACAGCCCACCAATGGACCCCAACCCACCAATTGGGGAACATTGTTCTAACCCCTGCTCTATGTCCAGAAAACCACCCGGTCACTGTAGTGAGCTATTGGCTCTGAAAGACGACCTAAGGGGGCATTTGACTCAAGTCAAAAAGAGACTCAGCGAATGTTGCTTCTGCGAAAAACGCTTCAATTCCACCAGTGAATTGAAGGCCCATGTCCGACTAAGTCATGTGGAGAAACCCAGCGCCTGTCCATATTGTTGCAAGACCTTCAAAATCAAAGGACATCTTTCCAGACACATGAGGATTCACACAGGAGAGAAACCATTTAACTGTGGGGACTGTGGAAAGAGCTTTAATCAAAAGGGGCACCTAATTAAACATTTAAGGACTCACACAGGGGAGAAACCATTTAGCTGTGGCGACTGTGGAAAGAGATTCACTCGCAGGGACACTCTGAACTTGCACATACTGAATCACACTGGGGAGAAATTATTTAGCTGTAATTTTTGCAGTAAAAGATTTAGCCAAAAGGGGATTCTTACCAAACATTTACGGACCCACACAGGGGAAAAACCTTTTAGCTGTGGTGAGTGTGGGAAACGTTTTCTCCATAATGGGGATTTAAGGAGGCATATACTAACTCACACTGGACCGAAACATTTAACTGGGTAAAGTTTGAATTGCTCAGACAACTTGAGCTTTTACATTCTGACTGGAACAGGAGAGAACATACAAAAAGAATGAAACTAAAATCTAAAATACTATAACAGAAGTACATTTTGCATGCTTTTCCCAGCTTTGACTTGACATATGTTTAATAATTTAAAGTTGACATTTGTCAAACAAAGTTTGTATGTGTCTCTAGCTTAAACAATCCCGAACTTACTATTTGTTGGTTATTTTATGATAATTATACAAAACAATACATAATTATTTAATTATTAGCTAGCTATACTGGCGATGGAAGACTCTTTTAAAATTGCCTGCACTCCATATTGGAAAATCTGGTATATATCTGTCAAACATAGATTTAAGCTACAGATGTAATATTTGCCAAGTAAAACACTGAGTGCAGCTGAAACAATTTAAGAAGCATTACTACATGTTCAAAAGTATGTTGGATGCCTCCGATTAAGTGGAGTTGGCAATTCCAGCCACTCCCATTTTTGCCAGGTAAATAAAATGTAGCATATAGCAATGAAATGGCAGCGGACAAACATGGGAATGAAATGGCCTGTACTAAAGAGTTCTGAGACTTTCTGTCTACCATTCCAAGTCTGCGTGTCAATTTTTTTGCCCTTCTAGAACAGCTCAGGGCAAATGCTGATCTGGTGAAGTGGAAAGGTCTAGGAGCAACATCTCATCCGCCAAGTGATAGACCAGACAAGCTCTCAGAACGGACAGAACAGTGTTGAAGCCATGTGGCGTAAATCTCATCTGTTCTTTGTTGCAACACTGTTTACCGAGTCGGAAACGTCCCCTGGAAGCAACGTTGTTACAAGCTGTTTGTCGTTGCAGCTTATTTTGGATGGAGATGTTTGACAAACATTTGTCTGTTTACACATTTGGCATTGAGTTCATGTAATCTCGTCAACCAGCCTGCCTGGAGGGATCATTTTAATTAATGAATCAAAGGATTTCAACCAATTCCATGTTTTTGGCGAAGTAATTATAACTATGAAATGCAGAAAAATTGTGTTGGATACGTATGCTGTCATATTTGCATTATTCACTGGTGTATGTCATACAAATAAAAAGTCACATTATTTTCACAACATATTTTTTGTCACATTATTATTTTCTATACAACCAAACCACAGTCAGTATTTCCGCTATACTTTGTCAATTTGTTTGCTACCTTCTCTGAGTATTGGATACAAATACCTGGGAAAACAATAAGTACAGAATGTCACCTTTTATTTCTGTTTCAATACTTCCTGTCTATATTTGACTTAGAATAACTGCAGTGTCGGCCAAGAGAAACACCAGTGAAAAACAAGTGCCAGTGAAATTACTAACAACTCAGGGACGCTGAAAGTGTGACAATCTACTGTTTGCGGATGACTTTGGCAGTATAATTGCAAAGGTTGTCCTGCGAGATGAAAAAAAAAAAAACGGCCAATTTGCTCAAAGGTACATAGAGATAAAAATGCAGATGAACCAGAACATAACCCACTTCATCTGTGAAGCATTGTGGAGGCAGTGTCATGGTAAGGACATGCATGGCTACTTCTGGAATAGACTCACTATTATTGATGATGTATTGATGATGTAACCGATGTTGGCAGCAGCAGAATGAGTTCTGAAGGCTGCTACTACAGAGTGCCACCTCACTCATTGGGTGGTGTTTTCCAATGCAACAGAACAAAGACCCAAAAAACACAGCGCTGTGCAACCAAGGAGTTGATCGGGGGACTTGTGTTGAAATGGACACAAATAAATGGTGAGAAACCTTTTAATTTCATGTGCCTTGAGCATATATAGAGCCAGGCGGTGATTAATATTATATTGGAGGATGATATTTTCATTCATTGGTTTTCCCTTAAGAGTTCCTAGTGACTCAAATTAACAATATTAAAAATACAATACTGTGACAAATTCTGGCATTGTTTAAAGTGTTGATATCTGGAATCTGTTTCAATTAAGGTGTGCCTTGTTTGAGCCAATCGGTTGTTTTGTGACAACGTAGTGTTGACCAGCCTCAGAAATGTGCAATTATCCTCACATTAGATTGTAGATCAAATAAATAATTTATAGACACATATCTCTACATCAAATGTTCAGCAGAGACTTTGGCATCAGTACTTCATGGTCGAATTGCAACAAAGAAACCACTACTGAAGGAAACTAATAAGAGACCCAGTTGGGTCAAGACAACTCAAGAAAAGAACACTAGTCCAGTGGAAAGAGTCCACATTTGATCTTTGCATGTGCCAGGACAACAACCTGTCTCTTAATGTCGGGAAAACTAAGGAGATGATCATTGACTTCAGGAAGCGACAGGGGGGAAACACGCCCCCATACATATCGATGGAGCTGAACTTGAGATAGTACCTGTCTTTAAGTTCTTCGGTGTGTTCATCAGTGATGACCTCACATGGTCCAGGCAAGCTGACTCAGCAGTGAATACTGCCAAAAAACACCTATACTTCCTGAGGAGACTCAAGAAGTTTGGCATGTCAAAGAAAACACTGAGCAACTTCTACAGGTGCACCATTGAGAGCATGCTGTCAGGCTGCATTACTGCTTGGTACGGGAGCTGCACCGCTGCTGACCGCAAGGCCCTACAGAGGGTGGTAAAGACTTCAGAGCGCATCATTGGCTGCCACCGCCCTACGGTGCAAAGCATCAACCAATCACGATGCCTCAGAAAAGCCCGAAATATCATTAAGGACAACAGCCACCCAGGACATCGCCTGTTCACTCTGCTCCCATCTGGTCGACGTTACAGCAGCATTGGTACACGCACTTCCAGACTAAAAAATGTTTTTACCTTCAGACCATCAGGCTCCTCAATCAGCAACACTGATTTACTTATCCATTTTTATACTGGCACTAGATCACTTTTATTGCAGTATTTAAGTATTCAAGGTTTGCATAGTGTCCATATTCACATCATTATGTATATCTTATAGCTATGTACATTCACTACTGGTATCCACTACTGGCACCAGATCACTTTTATTGCAGTATTTAAGGTTTGCATACTGTCCATATTCACACTTTATTATGTATATTTTGTAGCTATGTATTTTATGCATATTCTGTTATTCATTTTTTTTTGTTCTTCTAACTACGTCGATGTTGCCTGCCATGTCATAAGAATTTCATTGTTCAGTTTGATGCAAGTCATTCGGTACATATGACTAAAAAATACTTTGATTTTGAAGTTCCCCAGAGCTCAATCCACTCAAGCATCTGGGGGATGTGCGGGACAAGCAAGTCTAATCTATGGAGGCCCCAACTCGCTATTTACAGGATCTGCTGCTAATGTCTTGGCGCCAGATACCACAGCCCACCGTCCGAGATATAGTGAAGTCCATGGGTCGACAGGTCTGGGCTGTTTTGTCGGTAAAAGGGGGACCTACACAATATTAAGCAGGTGTTCATAATGTATGGTGTGCAGGGCCGTCGCTAGTGGGGTGAAAGGTGGTGACAATTATAGGGGCCCCCACTGCACAAGTGTTATGTTATATTTGTGTATTTTGCTTTTGCAGGTCAGTAAAAAAAAAAACATTACATTTATTTGTTATCTGTTTTGATATTTTGTAAGAATCCCTATTAGGTTACATGTGGGCCTCCATGCTCATGTATTGTGCAGTATATGATAAGGGTGCGGGGGGGGGCCCACATCAATATTTTTTGAGGGGTGCCCGAATCCTCTAGCTACGGCCCTGATGGTGTGTATTTCATTTTTATTTACGCACAACACAAAAGCACAAATAAATAATCATTACATATATTGTAGCAAAAAAGATAACACAAAATGTATATATAATTTTCTCTGGTGTTGTCATGTGAAATAATTAGCTTGCATTAGCAGAATAGTGACTAATGATTGCTGCTTCATGTCAGGAAACTATCTAGTTAGGTAGGCATGTAATTGCTAGTCTTAGCTAGTTTATTCAAATGTTCATAATTTTAATATTGAATTAATAATAAGCAATCAAAATTGTAGGTATTACACTGTGACTAAAAACACAGGCTAACAATAATGTTTATGCGCTAGCTAGAGTCCACACAGTAATGTTAACCCTCTACAACCCACCAATCCGCTAATCTATATTTAACTGTGTAACAGACGTCACTTAAATTAGACTGAAGAATACATAAACTATGTTTTGGACTGGATATTACATGCTTGAAAATCTTTGCGCATTTTGATATGTTAAATACAGAGCAATGTTAAACCATGTCTGGCATACCACACGATTAAAACGATTTGTTAAAAATTGAACTTTCACTTGAATATGAGACGTCGTGAATAGATATAATCATTCACTTCTTACATCAGATACAGCACTTATTCAACAGCATCCAACATGAAAATTAGGAAGAGACTGACATCACTCGACTGACTGACTGTACTACATGTACATGTCAATGCATAAAGTATGAGATTGGCATTCATCTTAAATGCACATTTGGCTTTTTCCAAAGGTCCATGGTGGGAGGATTTGAGTATGGTAATGAATTATTAAGTTCAGATAATATTATAATCAGTGACAATGTGACCTGCGACGCTGTAATATATATATTTTTATTTTTTTTGCTGTTGGAGTGGCATGGCTCATTGAGTGTCAGATGCCAGATCCTGAGGCCATGCCACTGGTTGGCCTCAAAGTGGATTTTTAAGGGTTGTAGCTATATTTTCTTTGCCTGATATAAAGGCCAATAACCGTTTATTGTTTAGATTTCCTTAAAAAACAATTAGGACCATATTGTCATATTAATTAACAATCCATGTTCGAATTAATGTCATGTAAGTTCTAGTAAAGGAAACTCCACTAGGGGCGCTGTGATGGGCTTTTCGGTCTCATCCCGACTGATAACAATAGAAGAAGCATTGGAGCATTACGGAAGTAGGTCATAAAAAACTGTACAATTTTATGGTGCCTCCATTCTTTCCTCGTGGAAAAAGGCACAACACCAGGATAACAGATTTAATAACATTACCTTTGAAGATACTCGCTGAATACTCGTATCTCACTTGACACGAAAATGTCGAAATTACAGTTGTTGCGTGTGTTTTTAAATGAACGTTTAACGGAAGCGGCTGTAGAGATTTTCGGGGCATTTGAGAAAACGGTAGTCGAGTACCAGGAGGAGAATGAACGTCTACGTAGACTACTGCGGATAACACCGGACACAAAACGATGTCGAATTGGTTAGTAGATGTAGATAAAACAAAACATTTAGCAAGTAGAAAGTATTTTTTTTTATTGAATAGTTATTTAGGCAGTGTTTACTAGTATTAATTAGGTATTGGCTGTTCATTTCCTACGGAAGTTAGGCCTATTCATTGACTTTATCTCTATTTCAATGTAAACATAAGTCTTGCATTCTCGTAATGATACAACACTACACATGTTTACGTTTTATTATGTTTATACAACGCGATTTAGAAATATACAAGTATAATGTGAAGTACTGTGAAGGTGGAACCGATGTGGCTCAGCTTCATATCACTATATGTTTAGTTCTGATTCAGGATAGCTGAATCCGAATTATGACATTGAAAACACACTTGGCAATGAGTTATTAAACCTACCTCATGTCTGGACATGTTGCACTTCAGCAACCTCGTACTTGTTTTAAGTTGGGAACTGAAAGTTGATGTGTAGACAGACAACAGTTACAGTTAGACAGTAGAACAAATTGGACAGAGCCTCCTATATGAAACAATTATGGTTAACGTTCTTGCTCAGGGACAGAGGTGATGTTTAATCAGGATGACATAACCACTAGGCTTTTTGACCCAATTTCATAGTTATACTTTCATTTAGAAGAATTAACCAGTCAGAAAATTGTTGATTAGTTTTGGCCAGACTGTAAACAAGCCATTTTAAACTCAACTAATAAATTTTCAAAGATAAGCATGCATCTGATTCTGGACACAGCTCCCGAATGACTATCCAGGCGAAAGATGAATTTCAGTCTTGACAAGAGAAGACAAGTTTATTCTCAAGATAATTTAGTGGTGACAGTTGAAGAAAACTCATGTTTGTGCTTAGGGATTCAGTTGAGGTCAATCTGGTGCTGCTTTGAGCGTGGTCTTCAGGTGAAAATGTATCTTTGAAATAAGAAGCGTCTGCGTTGTTTTTACATGGTTCGAGTTCATTTAGCTAGATGAAGTTCCAGGTTAGAGAAGTCACACCTGTTTACTCGGACGAGTGAGGTGATGTCAGCCAACTGTTTTACATGGTCTTTTGGGACATGTTTCTGTCCAGCAACAGGGAAAAAAACGTGTGTCCGAAGAAACACTTAATTTCCATTGGTCTCCTTCAAATTTTAATGCAGCCTCAAAACAGACTGTACGCCCAGTTTTCCAGGTGGTTTGGTCATTCCCTACAAACCCATCAATCTTCTGAAGCTCTCACACTAAGAATAAAAATAAAATAACTGGTACAACAGATCATATGTAGATTTAAATCATCATCTGTCTGGCTTCATTTGCTTACATGCTCCACACCTGATTGGCCTGGTGTGTCTCGGCTTGGGTCAGACTTCTGCTGCCCTTGTCAGTCCCAGTTTGTATGATTTTGCTGCAAATTGCAACATTTACAATCAATTGGTGTATTGTGTTGTGCAAAAGTACACATTTCCTGATTCAAACCTTTGTAGCATTTAAGTAACAAATAAGTCACAAAAAGGCTATTCACAAGCTATATCTTTTCAACCTTTTATGTTATTTTGAAAATGTTGTGCTTTCATTAAACTTGCTGAAAAAGTTTTGTGAACAACTAAAAAAGTATGTATTGGATGATATTCAGAGAATCTCTGCTCGTCTCGCTCTAGACTCCCTGCAGCTCTCTCTGGCTGTATCTGAAGAGGAGGCTCCCCCTGAACAGCAGCACAGTGACCAGGAGTGGAGACTCAGTCTGGGACTGGAGGACCTAGAACCCTCACTGATAAAAGAGGAACAACAGGAACCTGGGACCAGTCAGGATGAAGAACAGCTTAAAGAAATTGGGATCAATAGCATTGGGGTTGAATTCCCTCGGTCCTGTGTGAAAAGTGAATGTGGTCAAGAGCATCCACTTCAGTCCCTAACCTTTCCCCAAACACAGACTGTGGAGAACAGAGAGAGTGCCTTTTTACCAATGGACCATATACCATTTGACACTACTACCCACCTAAAAGGTCTTGCCCTTGCCTATGACCCTCCAGATCATCTAACCAATGCCTTTGGTAACCGCACCATCATAAGCAGAGACCCTGTCAGACTTGACAATCACCCAGCATTGGATCCAAACCTACTAATTGGGGAACACTGTTCCCAACCCAGCACCACATCTAAAACTCACCGCTGCCCTGACTGTGGTGAAACATTTGCCCTAAAAGCTGACCTGCAGGGTCATGTGACATTTGCCAAGAAGAGACAAAGCGAATGCCGCTTATGTAAAAAACGCTTCAGCTCTACCTGTAAATTGAAGTCTCATGTCCAATTCTGCCACTTAGGAAAACCCTACACCTGCCCATTTTGTGGCAAGATTTTCAAACTTAAAGGACATCTTCCCAGGCACATGCGAATTCACACAGGAGAGAAACCCTTTCGCTGTGGTGACTGTGGGAAGAGATTCGTTCAGAAGGGGGACCTAAGTAGGCATATACTGACTCACACTGGGGAGAAACCATATAGCTGTATCTACTGTGGGAAGAGTTTCAATCGTAAAGACACCCTGAACTTGCACATGCTGACTCACACAGGAGAGAATGTCCACAAAATGCACAACTAGGGATGAAACGATATGTCTGCAATCAGGCGATTATTTCAAATCGACTGTGCTTTCATTTTTCTTCTTTTTTCTTTATTCTTTGTTTCAGTTTTGTTCAGGTGTAATTACCTTATTTACTACATTCATATCAAGAGCATGTATAATTTACAATTACAGAGTGAATGTCTCTATTATCATATCATTTATACATTTTCGTTTTATTATCTGACAGATTTTTTAAGTCTTTTGTTATTAAAATATGTAGAAAGGTCATTTTTGGATGATTGAATTAGCATTTGTTGAAATTTGATCACTTTACATGGATCACTTTACATTTTTGTCAGGGTACACAGGTACATCAAAATATTGTGATTGGTTGCTTGTGTTATATGATGATCGACTATTGATACTGACACATAATTTTGTTTTCAGTGCATCGCTATGCACAACTGCATTTTCAAATCCCCTGATAGAAACCACTTTGCTCTGGTGACTCTTGGAAGAGCTTCGTTCAGAAGGGGGTCCTCTACAGGTGAAATCAGAAGTTTAGCCAAATGATTTTATTGTCTGTTTTTCACAAGTCCTGTTATTTAACTCTAGTAAATATTCCCCATCTTAGCACAGTTAGGACCACCACTTTATTTTAAGAATGTAAATGTAAAGCATGATTTATTTCAGCTTTTATGTCTTTCATTATATTCCCATGGATTTTTTTTTGAATTTTTCCAAGCTGTTTAACAGCACAGTCAACTTTGTGTATAGTCTGTCTGTAAACAATTGTTGGAAACATTGCTTGTGTCATGCATAGAGTAGATGCCCGATCCGACTTGCTAAAACTGTAGTTTGTTAACATGAAAACTGTGGCGTGTTTGAAAAATTTGTTTTAATGACTTCAACCTAAGTGTATAGCTTCCAAATTCAACTGTAAGCATGCATGTACTGACTCACACAGGAGTGAACATGGGTTACTGTGGGAACAGATTATATCATAAGATCACCTTGTAACTGCTCAGGTAGATGCACAAGGCAGAGAATGTTCGTCATGTCCACAGAAGTATTTTTAAATACAATTACAGCAACAAGAACAAAACAATTGCTTGTAGGATTGTGTTCTTTGTTTTAGTTAATACACTTTTGGAGTCGTCAGGAGGCTCTGTTACAATGTTCTCCCTTTTCAAAGTTATTATCCATGATTAACATCAATAATTATAAATCATCTTCAACCATGTTTAGCTCAATCAATCATTGATTGATTGATGTTTACCTAGCTTTCTCAGTTGCTACTCTGTACCTCTCCATAGGCTGTATCTCGTAAAACCACTTACAACATGGATGGTAAGTAACCTGCTGGTTAAAGAAATACTCGGTCCTAGAGTCGTATTTGGACAGAAATAATTCTTACCGTGAGTTGTTCTTGAAGGCCCATTTAGTCGTATTTTACAACAAGCCGTTATTCACTTATGTCCCAATCAGGAATTAGCATTGTCCAAATTCATATATTGAATCTTTGTATCCTGAGCAACAAAAGCTGTATTCTAGAAACCTCCTCCTAAACACTTTTAACTAAGACTAGTGTTGTTGTTTCCCTCAATGTTTTATTTTTTCGCTTTAGAAATCAAATTTCCAACAACTGATACTTCATATGTTTACCAGTCTGTTTCGTCTTACATTGATATTGTTCCGCGTTTCTGCGTCAACCACTTGGCATTCGCTAACCACTGATCACATAATTGCCAAATAACAAGGATTGTGTGGTGGCTACAGAAAATTGTTTGCATAGTGCCAGTTTGCAGTACTCAACGCCTAAGCATGTGGATAAACAAGCAGCAATATCATAATCAAAGGCATATAGCCTACAAAAATGGGTAAACCATTTATATGCAACTGGACTCTAGACTTCCTAACCAACAGAGCTCAGTCTGTCAGGTTGGACAACCTCACCTCCTCCTCCCCGACCCTGAACACTGGTGTCCCACAAGGCTGTATGCTTAGCCCACTCTTGTACTCCCTCTTCACGACTACACAGATCTAATATCATTGTCAAGTCTGCAGATGAAACCACAGTAGTCGGTCTTTTCAGGGACAACGAGGCAGCCTACAGAGGAGATGAAGCACCTTTGTGTGCAGATGACAACCTGGCCATCAATGACAAGAAATCCAAAGAACTGATAGTGGATCAAAGGAAGAACAATAATTGTCATTGATGAGACCATGGTGGAACGTGTGTCCATATCTCCAGCAACCTGTCCTGGTCCCTCATTATCACAACCCTGGTCAAAAAGGCACAATAGTGCCTGTACAGGTGCAACTCAGAAAATGTGTGTATCGTGCAAAAGTTCATTTATTTCAGTAATTCAACTTAAAAGATCAAACTAATATATTATATAGACTCATTACATGCACAGTGAGATATTTCAAGCCTTTATTTGATATAATTTTGATGATTATTTCATACAACTTTTGAAAACACAATTCAAAATCTCAAAAGTAGAATATTTAACTTTTTAAGGAAGATCAAGGCCCACCTATCTATAAACATCCTGGTACACTTTTACTGCTGCACGGCCAAGAGCATTCTAATCAACTGTACAGGAGTCTGGTACAACTGTTTCTCTGCGTCCGACCTTAAGTCCCTACAGGTGGTGAAAACCGCACAGCACATCATTGGTGTCCAGCTCCCCACCATCAAAGACATCCAGCACAAGCTGTTTGCGGAGAGTGCGTGGCATTATCAGGGACCCTCACACCCGAGCCATAAACTGTTTGCCCCCCCCTGCCATCAGGTAAGCGTTACAGATCTCTACTTACCCACAGCAGGCTCAGAAACAGTTCTTCCCTACTGCTGTTATCATACTGAACCCGCTCAACAAACTTGCACACACACTGCTACTTATTTACTTGATCTGCCAGTTGCACCCTGTGGTACTGCTCTTGCACACTGCACTCCCATTTATTATATTTGTCTTTTGCACAACACTTATTGCTTGTACCAACTGTTCACCATTTGCGCAATTTGTTCTTTGTTGGTGTGCCCTCTGCACATTTGCAATTTGCTACAATGTTGAGCCTGAACTCCTGCACATGTACATTTTCAACTCCAGGTTGGAAAGAAACTGCATTTTGTTGTACTGTTCAATGACAATAAAGTTGAATCTAATCCAAGTACTATTATTAGATCAGTTTACACAATATCACAATGTTAAACATATTCTACATATACTGGGGCAAGTTGACGCATATGAAAAGTTGCCCCAAACTGAAATGTGTGCAAATGGCTACATCGTAAAGTTTGCTTCTCATAGGACTGCAGTCAAAGTATCAAGAAACACCATTCTCTATTCACTGCAATAGAATATCCCAAAGTCGTGCTTTACAATTGCATTAAAATCTACTACTTTAAATGGGAAAAATAAGCAACATGGGCTTAAATTAGAGTGACATTGATCATATGTGGACAGGAAGCTTACCATTGCCAGCGATTTCTTTTGTAAGACAACTTATCCCACTCGCCCCAATAGCAGTTCAATGAGGTGATCACAAACTCTTAAGTGACTTGAGATGACCTCGAATGCTATGAATCATTTAATCACATCCCCTTTAATATTAATGAATCTAACGCAATGGGTACATTATAGCTAATGCAGTATTGTGTACCATGTTCATGATAGAATCCTGTCAATGACTGACCAACGTTAGTTCCCTCTAATAGGTGACAAATGACTCCCTGCTTAAGGCATTGGTTCAAAGGAGGTGTGAACAGCATGATGAAATACCCATTTCAAGTCACTCAAAAATACTACTTTTAGTAATTTTATGGTGCATTATGAAATGGTCACATTTCTATCTTGTATATTTAAAGGAATTGTGAAAGATAACCAGAGTCCAACTAAAGCAGCGCGGAATTAGCATATAAAAATAAACCGTACAGCAGACTACATGGTCATAATTCTTTGCACTCTAAAAATGTAGACTGCCAAACCCCTCAATGGGTCAGTCGGGTGGTAGCCGCCACCACCACCTAAAGGTGCCAAAACGACCACACAAAGCCCAAGATAGAAGGTAGCCAAAGGCTGATCATACAAACAGCAGCGTATCCATGTGAAAGTATCACAATTGATACCAGAAAACCACCAATTTAAAAACGATTTATTAATAAAGTTTATTTACAGACTGTATTAAAACAGAAGACGTCTATACACTTTTGAAACCAGAAGGACCAGAGTATACACAAAAGGACCAGAGTATACACACAGAAAAGACAAGACAGGCACGACAAGGACATTTAAAAGTTGAAAGTGCTTTGGTTGTCTTGGGTCTGGAAAGCATAACCATCAGCGGTGCTGTCTGGAGCCACAGTTTCATCCTCCTCATCCTGAAAGACCAGAATTACAGGATGTCAGAAACAGCAAGTGGATACAGCCGTTATCATTCACAAAGCTGCCCTACCCTGTTGAACTTTTGTGTTATTGTTTTTGCAGAGGAAATTCTTTGAATAACAGCAAGATAAAATATTGTCTGTCTTTGTCATGCATAATGACCACATTATGCAGTCTTCCCTAACAATTGAGAAATGCACCACAGATTCTCTGCTCAGCGGGAACTCATGCTCCTGTTTCTTCCTCTGCAATAATTACCTGATCTCTGCTTACAAAATATATGATTAAAAGACTACATTAAGTAACCAAGCCCTTCAAGAACAGGTGAAATTCCACCAACCAAGGTTTCCTCGTTTCTTCGAATAACAATATGCTTCTTCGTCACAAACCAGATGGAAAAGAACAACCTGTTAAGACATTTAGTAGCCTCACCTCGCCAGAGAAGTACTTCTCGATAAGGTTCAGAGAGGCCTTGTAGACCATCTCGTTCTCGTGAGACTGCAGCGCCTCAATCTTGTCCAGGCCCCCACACTCTTCAATCATCAGGCAGAGCTTCTCCACCTCGCCGATCTTCTCTCCTGCCTGAGAGGATCACTTGGTTAGTTCACACGCGCACATTCGGCGACAAAACATTTCGAATGTAAAATCCGTTGACCAAAAACACATGTTGGAATAGGTAATGCACCAAAACAATACACATGTTAGAATAGGTAATGCACCAAAACAATACACATGTTAGAATAGGTAATGCACCAAAACAAAACACATGTTAGAATAGGTAATGCACCAAAACAATGTAAAACAAAACACATGTTAGAATAGGTAATGCACCAAAACAATGTAAAACAAAACACATGTTAGAATAGGTAATGCACCAACAATGACTGTCTCCGCAACCGGGCTATGGAAGCTACTTGGAATAGCAACACCCATGCATAAAATCACAGAGGTTAATATTTGCCTGTCAATCAAAACCCACAGAACAGCACAGGGTAGCTGTCTCCAGGAACCACCAGGCAACCAGCATTATTATTGCTGCTTGACTATTAACCACTTAAATGATAAACCTGAGACCACAGAAATCATCAGCTTTAAATTCAGTCTCGAAGGCTCGCCAAAATGCCCTACCGTCTCGAAGGCTCGCCAAAATGCCCTACCGTCTCGAAGGCTCGCCCAAATGCCCTACCGTCTCGAAGGCTCGCCCAAATGCCCTACCGTCTCGAAGGCTCGCCCAAATGCCCTACCGTCTCGAAGGCTCGCCCAAATGCCCTACCGTCTCGAAGGCTCGCCCAAATGCCCTACCGTTTGACGTTTCCTGAACAGAAATGAATAAGTCCACTAACCAGGAAGACGTTGGTGATGGCATCCAGGATGACCAGGACGGTCTTGCAGTCTTTGGCAGACAGCAAGTTGAGCAGGGGCTCCAGGATGTCAGACTGTACAAGATAGATCACCTGCTCCACCGTTCCGCCGCTGGTGTAATTGGTGATGGCCCACACCGCCTCCTTTTGAGTCTTGTAATCTCCCTGGTTGTAGAATGACACGTCATGTAAACACAGTCACCGTATTGTACATCTTTAGTCACAAATCTAGTGTGGCGATGAAAGTGGGGGATTTGCACATGGGGGGGAAGCATGGCATTAAGCGACCCAAGATCCTGGCAGGCTTCTGTGGTGTGAGAACATAACGCTGTCAAAGTTTATGAAGAATTTACAACGGAGTGCCTCACCAGAACAGATAAAAGGACCAGAGTCTATATATAAATAAAACAGAAAAATGCCTCATTCGCATACTACTACTCAATTCTTTGACAGAATAACTAATGATTTACTTTTGAGTAAAACATTTGGAAGAGCCCTACAAAACGTAAGGCCACTATTAACGTAATCTATACTCCCAGGTATATTGCAGCAGTTGTCCAGAATTGTGGATAATTATCAGCATTTCAGACAACAGCACTCTGATTTTGCAACATCTTCCTTGTTAAAAACACCAGCTTAGAACCCTGCACACAAAGCCAAACGGGGTCAGCTGCCGATGAACAAGCCCCAACGCGATACCTTTTTGAGTACATCCACAAGCAGTGGCACTAGATTGGCATCGATGACCTCCTTGATCTGGGTGTCCTTGCCGGCTGTGATGTTGGACAAAGTCCAGGCAGCCTCCTTCTGGATGTTGGCCTTGTGGTGACAGAGCAGTGCAGGGAACATGGCCAGGGCCCCGGCATTCAGCACACACTGGGTCTGCTCATCTGTGCCAGTCACAATGTTCCCCAGCGACCGCAGGGAAGGAGTCTGGAGAACAGTGGGGGGAGAGGTTGTGCTTCAGACACGACACAGGCTACTAGTGACCATCAGCACCATATGAGAGGTTGTGCTTCAGACACGACACAGGCTACTAGTGACCATCAGCACCATGAGAGGTTGTGCTTCAGACACGACACAGGCTACTAGTGACCATCAGCACCATATGAGAGGTTGTGCTTCAGACAGGCTACTTGTGACCATCAGCACCATATGAGAGGTTGTGCTTCAGACACGACACAGGCTACTAGTGACCATCAGCACCATATAAGAGGTTGTGCTTCAGACACGACACAGGCTACTAGTGACCATCAGCACCATATGAGAGGTTGTGCTTCAGACACGACACAGGCTACTAGTGACCATCAGCACCATATGAGAGGTTGTGCTTCAGACACGACACAGGCTACTAGTGACCATCAGCACCATATGAGAGGTTGTGCTTCAGACACGACACAGGCTACTAGTGACCATCAGCACCATATGAGAGGTTGTGCTTCAGACACGACACAGGCTACTAGTGACCATCAGCACCATATGAGAGGTTGTGCTTCAGACACGACACAGGCTACTAGTGACCATCAGCACCATATGAGAGGTTGTGCTTCAGACACGACACAGGCTACTAGTGACCATCAGCACCATATGAGAGGTTGTGCTTCAGACAGGCTACTAGTGACCATCAGCACCATATGAGAGGTTGTGCTTCAGACAGGCTACTTGTGACCATCAGCACCATATGAGAGGTTGTGCTTCAGACACGACACAGGCTACTAGTGACCATCAGCACCATGAGAGGTTGTGCTTCAGACACGACACAGGCTACTAGTGACCATCAGCACCATATGAGAGGTTGTGCTTCAGACACGACACAGGCTACTAGTGACCATCAGCACCATATAAGAGGTTGTGCTTCAGACACGACACAGGCTACTAGTGACCATCAGCACCATATAAGAGGTTGTGCTTCAGACACGACACAGGCTACTAGTGACCATCAGCACCATATAAGAGGTTGTGCTTCAGACACGACACAGGCTACTAGTGACCATCAGCACCATATAAGAGGTTGTGCTTCAGACACGACAGGCTACTAGTGACCATCAGCACCATATGAGAGGTTGTGCTTCAGACACGACACAGGCTACTAGTGACCATCAGCACCATATGAGAGGTTGTGCTTCAGACACGACACAGGCTACTAGTGACCATCAGCACCATATGAGAGGTTGTGCTTCAGACACGACACAGGCTACTAGTGACCATCAGCACCATATGAGAGGTTGTGCTTCAGACACGACACAGGCTACTAGTGACCATCAGCACCATATGAGTTGTGCTTCAGACACGACACAGGCTACTAGTGACCATCAGCACCATATGAGAGGTTGTGCTTCAGACACGACACAGGCTACTAGTGACCATCAGCACCATATGAGAGGTTGTGCTTCAGACACGACACAGGCTACTAGTGACCATCAGCACCATATGAGAGGTTGTGCTTCAGACACGACACAGGCTACTAGTGACCATCATCACCATATGAGAGGTTATGCTTCAGACACGAAAAAAGGCTACTTGTGACCATAAGCACCATTTGAACTCGAGCACATAAAGTATTGGCCTGATGCACTAAAACAGGCATCCATGCAAACCACATTACGGAAGCTACATAGAATGTCAACCCGCGTGAATAAACCTCAGAACAACGTGCAGCCGCCTAAAGCAGAGCATGGTTACATACCACGATGGTAAGCTCTCCACAGCCGAGCAGCTGGACAAGTCTAGGGACCAGGCCGGCCTGCACCACCACCTCAATGCGCTCATTGGGTCCATCGGTCAGGTAGGACACGGCCCAGCAGGTGTCGGCCAGGACCTCCTTGTCGTGGTGGTGGAGCAGCCGCACCAGAGTGGGGAGCAGCTGTTGCACAGCAGCCAGCGGCGGAGCTGGGTTCTTGTTGCGGCACAGGTTGGACAAGGTCCACGTCACGTTCTTCAGGTAACCAGACTGGGCCGGGCAGGAGGAGGCAGAAGTTAACCACTCAGGCATTTGTATAGCAGTGAGGGGAGAACATGGATGAGCAAAAAATGTATGAACAACACAGGGCCTGACAGGAATGGATATTCCAACAAACACGGGAAAAACGTTCAGATTACTGTTCCTGTACTATCAATGAAAAATGGCAACAAACATGCCAAAATCACTTTCGATACAGGGAATATCAAATCCGGGAGCTCGTTGTGGCGTTGGAGACATACGTTACGCCACGGTTTAATCAAGCTAGTTTTGATTGCTTAAAGGGAAGTATATTTAGACTGAGACCGCTCAAAACACATAATGCAGCAGTTTACACTCTTAACACCACAGGGTGTCATGCATCAGCCACAGCCTCTAATAAACTTACAGTTAACACCGACAGGTCAGGAACGGCCAACAGGGTTAGCAGAGGATCGATGGCGCCGTGCTTGATCACCATATCCCTGTAGTTGGAGCCATCACCTGAGTTGTGGAAAGGGAAGAGACGTCAGTCTAAAAATCAAACCTGAAATTCAGATGGTGGCCTCAATCGTGGCATTTTTCTAGCGCTTATTAGTGCCAATTAAGACAGATTCTTAATAAGTGATCAGTTGCCTGCCACTGAATGCCAATAACCTGTTGCAATGAATTGAACCTTTCAATACAAAAGACTGGAACGTAAAAATTTGCAACTAGTGCATTTACCAGTGCTGCGCCATTAATTCAATGTTTAATTTGAACTAGGATTATGTCCACCAATGATTATAGTAAACACTCTGTCTGCAGGCGACAATACAGCAAGTGCGACTGTACAACATTCACTTTTAGTTGCCGACCATGTCATCATGAGTCAGTGCTGACAGGCTCCCGGTAGACAATGACAAACCCGCCTCGGCGCCGTTGTGGAATTCAGTGGATTTTGGCTTTACAATTCATTACAGCGACACAGATTTCCATTTGAAGACATTGTGTACGCTAGCATTGTTTTTCTGGCCAAAAACTTAGGGATAAGTTACTGACTGGAATATAGGTTTAGCAAAAAAGTATATAAATAAGCCGTGACAGCACACAAGAACATTCTTGATAAATTTTTTTTATAATGGAATAAATGTTTTCTATGAATGAGCTATTCAGGGAAATCTGTTAAATACAGAAAGTTATTTTATAACTAAATTAATGCATGTTCTTTATAGCCTATTAGAAATCGTGACCAAAATAATCAGAGCAGCCCTAGTTACTAATTATTACATAGAAGAAAAAAAAATGTATGTCCTGGCCACAGAGATTAAAGGCAATCATTAATTAATGCCTGGACTTAGTCATACCTAAAGCAAGCACGCAGTAATCATTTATAAACACTGTGACACGAAGTCAAGCAATCTCATGCTCAAGCACTCTTAAAAAGCTCACAATTTGATGCAATGAATTTAGGACAAAGTCAAAGATAATACACATTTCACATTGCTTTGGTCAAACGCAAGCATACATGACCAATTATGTCACAGAGTACACAAACATTAAATTACAGTGGCTACAATAAAGCCAAAATCACTTTCGATACAGGGTAAAGTGCCCTATAAAGTGACCTGTTGCTTTATTCTGTCATACCACACAGATAAGATGAAGAATCAACGTTAAAAAAAATTGGCAGAAGAATACCAGAAGGTTGAATTAGTTAACAAAATGGACGATGGCACAAAATAATGTTTTTAAAAAAAAAACATTAACAGGGTTGACATCATTCCTGAAGCCACATCAACATCTCACTTAATATTTGTCCTGCTAGTGATTGATGATTGGGTCTGCATTCTCCACAACAGATTGTACAGGGCCGAGTGTAAAAGGATGCCTTCTTACCAGCAATGTTGCCCAGGGCCCAGACAGCCTGTTCGCTGATGTGGGGGTGAGGGGAAGTCACCAGGCTGATGAAGGCTGGGATGGCTCCCCCTTCCACCACCGCCGTGGTTTGCTCAGAGGTGCCCGAGGCAATGTTTGTCAGAGCCCATGCCGCCTCAAACTGTATGGGAGGACATTCCGCCATGCTTAGACAACGAACAAAGCTTGAGATGAGCCCGGCATTGATGATGCGGTCGATGGGAGGGTGCTTCTCTCTGGACAACAGCTTCCTGTGATGAAAGGTCAAAGGTTGTAGATAAATACATGCCGCGATTACCCAAAAGCAGTTTGCACTGTGAAGCTTTGTGACTTACCTGGCTGCTTGAGTTGCCTGCAGTTGGTGATCCAAGCTCTGACTATTTACACCAGTCACAATCTCCTCAACTGTCCAGTGCTGTGAGGGCTACAGAAACAGGGCAGGATTAATTGAATCCATGTAATGCCATCAGTGTAGAGACACATAGAACAACATAATGGTTCTACTGGACAGATCAATAGTTAGCCCCATTAATTCCCAGAAACTGTATTGGAAAGGGGGCATCTTTTGTTTGCCAAAGTCATAACCAAGAAGCTGCACTCAACACCACTGGCAAAAAAGTAGAGACTGGACTGCAGCATAAATACATGTATTGCTGTGATTAAATCTACATGTTATTCCTTTTTTAACCTAGCCTCTACGTACTAAATGAGGGACATTCTTGTCACCATCTGAAGTCAAACGTTTTTTACATCGTATCCAGACTAGCATTTTCATGTCATTGTGATGTGTCATAGTTATGCAAATGCCCTAACAGACTAAGATCAGAAAAAAATACCTGTGCATTTTGGTCTTTCTCTTGGAGGGGAGATGTAGGCTCATCTGTGGTGATAGTAACGTTCCTTCTTTTGAGAAGTTGGTCATCTTTCTTTGCCTTTCGGAGTTCGACATTGACCTCGACTCTCCTGCGTCTCAACTCCTGTACCGCAAATGAGAACAACGTGTCCAAAAACATAATACAGCAAATGTGTCAATTTCTCGACTGTTCTCGACCGTCAGAGAATAATGCTGTATCAAATAGTGTGAAACTCACGTTGGTATCCTTGCCCTTATTTTTGAATTGGCTGATGCGATCTCCGTCATTCGCGGTTGCCGACATTGTTACTTCCTGGATGAATGACGACTTCACTGTAGGATTGGCCACGCAGATAAATAATTTAGTGTTTGTCAACCTAAGATACGTGTGGCTCACAAATTTAAACTACCATTATCGTTTCGCTTGCCATTTAAGTTACGGTATAGTTGGTCCTTCACTAAGTCATTTTAAGTAGTTCTGCCTAAACATCTATCAACCACAGAGACGCACTGCAGTCATATGCGTTAGCTAGCCATTATGTAACCGCCATGTGGCCCATCGGAAACGACTATTCGTTCATACACAAATACAGTTTAAAACGGGTCACTGTAGTCACAACATTTACTTTGAATTCATCCAGTAACAGTTTATTAACGACAATTGAATTAGATATTTTGTAAGAAACGCATGAAGACGGCACTCACCTTCTCCTTGTTCGTTCGAGCAATGACGCAAAAATAGAAACCGCCTTTAAATTCCCGAGTTTGTCGACATGTGATTGGTCAATTTGAGTCAAAGCACCTCCTCATTGGTCCTTTTTTGAAAAATTCAAAGAGAGTTGCTAGTGGTTACGCATTGCTCTCGCGAGATTAGATGATGCCACAGCAATCATTTTCACAAAGATTACATAGACATAATATGCTTCTTCTGGGCACTGTTGTTTTATTACTTAGGTCATCAATATGGTTATGATCAAATAAATTCCGAAAAAATCAAATTCATTCAAATATTGAATTTTATAAACGGTGCTTGTGCTATTGGGGAACGTGATGACCCAGTGGCCTAATGGATAAGGCATCAGCCTCCGGAGCTGGGGATTGTGGGTTCGAGTCCCATCTGGGTCGCATTTAGCTTCAGTTTTGCCTAAAATCATCTAGGAAAACGCTGAAAACGTTAATCTCGGTGTGATTACAGAGACATGCATAAAATCTACGGGGTAAACTACGTGACCTCATATTATATAAATTCTACCCTGTTGCAAGCAATTTAACATCTTATTTCGTGAGATTGTTGTAACCATAAGGGGGCAGTGGTTCTACGTCTGAAAAATCTCAGATTTCTTTTTTGCTTTTATAGATATTAAAGTGCACTGGATTGACCTAAGTTACAACTACAAATAACATATTACGGAATCTCTTAATACTGGAATGTATTTTTTAATAAAAAACACATATTTGGGTATGCAACATTTTTGTAAAATGTGCTATCCAAGTGAATGAAGAGGCGCTATGTGGAATCATACAAGCAGACTAGCTTGATAACTTCACGTGTTATGAATGGTAGGTGGCCTTTTTTCACATTCAAAGATACATTGAAATACATTGAATAAATATACAAGCACATAAATAAACAGTCTGCATAGGCCAGTTATAGAAGGTAACAAGACCTGGAAATTCTTCTTAAATTTTTGTCCTGAAAAGATTCTAAATACCTTTTGAATAATGTTTTTAAGACCTGGAAATTTTAAAGATTTCTTGACTTGGTTATATAGATTTGAAAAGGTTAAAAAGACCTTTTGAATCTAGATGTGAAATGTACACAGTTACTACTGAGATAGCCCAATGTTTGAAATGTACATGGTGCCAGTAAACAGGTTGCTATCAATATAAAATGCATGTATTTTATTATTTCTTATTTTTTGTAAAGCACATTGAATTGCTTTTACGTATATGAATTGTGCTATATAAATATAAAAATAGAATTTACTTGCTTGCGTTTGGGCCAACAGAATGGGCTAGAAACTGCTGCTAGACATACAGATTCCACAACCCATTATGTATTCCTCAAATGCCACTCTCCACTTTCCACAGTATTTCCGGTAGATATTTTGCATAGGCCTTTTTGACCAATAGTATAATCTAAAAAATGCCAGTATTCTATCCTGATGCTAGCAGAACGGTGCTGAGAAAGACACATACATTTCTGAAAGAACCTGTTTGTTGAACAGCACGAATAACTGTATAAACTGTTGGTTTCAATCAAAGATCACAGTAAATATTATCACTGGTAAAATAATATTAATTGTTTAGGCCTATCATTTTGCAGACCTCATGGAAAAGCAAAATAATCAAATTAGTTATAAACGTACAGTTTGACCTTTCTGGGTTGTACATGTGTCCTGCAGAGATGTTTAGATTGGAAAGTTTGTTTGGCACCCTGCATTAAAGAGTCACTAGACCAAATTGTGTATTTCTTGATATAATTGCATTATTCTACAAAAAAAGGAGACATGTCCCTGCTACTTTTAGCCCCTCAAGCTGCTGATGCTGGCGCAATGCTTTCAGATAACATGTAGTAGTAATTCTGTTGTCTGTTAACTTTCTGTTTTGTGTGATTCCCAGGAAGAGCATCCAAGTGATTCTAATAAAATACGGAAAATGTCAGTGTACTGAAGGGGCAGTGCAGGTAGGTGATCATGATATTGGTACAGGGGATATATTCACAATGGCAGGTCCAAATGACATTTAGCATATCTATATTTTTAGATCCGAAAAATGTTTCTGAGTGCTGTCCATCAATTAATTTCTAAGCTTCCGCTCACAACCGCGATCCAGCATCTACCATAAGTTATTGCCTGGCGAGTCTGCCCAAGCATAGTTACAGATGTCTCTTCGGACAATATGTCTGAAAAAATTAATACACATTGAGAATTATTTACATTTTAATTACGTTGTCATAGATTTCCAAAGAATATATTTCTGTACACTGACACCTACATTAGAAGGTTCATAAAACATAACTATATTAAAACAATATTTTTGGTTAAAGTGTTAAATCGGACCCACGTTTTACACGCTCCAGAACCAAGCGTATTTCATGAATGAAAAGTCATTCTGACGTCACTCTATTTACTTCCCTGTCTGAGCGAGTGACACGCCTCCAATTCCTGGCTATAAAGGCGTATATAACTCTCAGGACACACACACTAACAGACTTTAAAGTGGGTCGTACAGTACCTTTCAGAATGCCAGGGATTATTCTACTCTTATTGGTTCTTGCGTTTACTTTTACCGAAGCGGAAGACAATGGTAAGAATTGGTGCAGAATTCCAATTACTTGGTACCCGATTGTGTTATTATAGGCAAATGAGTTAGGGACAATGTTTTATGAAAAAAATTAAATACACTGAAATTTAAATAATGTATAAGAAGAGTGTGTTTTTTATGCTACAGAGGACTTACACAAAAAAAAGTTATTGGAGTATCCTTGACTGGAATCTGTTGGAGAAGTTATTGAAGAAAAAATGTCAAATGATATTTTAATGACGTATTCACACTTGTTACTCAAATAACCATATAAACAACCAAAACATTCTATTGTTGAAAATAAGTAGGGTTTATTTGAAGATCCCTTTTAAAAAAATATTTCAAATAACTTATAGGGGTTGGATTTGAGGTACCCCTAAAGCACCCTGAAATAACTTTATTTAGATTAAACAGCAAGGAACTTCCACAATCTAGTGTATAGGCCAAGTATAGGGTAGATATCTGAAAAAAACAATTGACATCTGAAAATAACAATTGTAATCTGCTCTTTAATAAAACAAATTAAACCGAACATAAAATCAACTCGAGTTTACAATAAGGTTTACATTCTAATAAATATAATGTTATAATTTCTTTAGGTCCTGTTTGTATGCTTAAAAGTAAGCCTATACATTTCTTTGCTAAATGAAAATGTATTCTGAATCATGATATCTTAATTGATTAGGCTGTAGTTAAAGATGCAGTGGGCAATTTGTGACCACCTGTTGTAAAAATGTTGCTGACTTCACAAAAGGGTGTACTTACTATGTAATATTATGTACGTGTGTACCGATTTATGTCATGTTTCTAAACCCACTCCAATTCATACTTACTTGGAATTTCACGGCTATATGAATATGACACCTGGTATTTTCACGCAATACTGCCAATATTGTCTCGTTTACCATCCACGACAGCTCTGTGCGAAAACACGAAAATATCTCTCCGATCTGACCGAGGAGTGACCAGGTTCAAGATAACACTATCCCTAAATACTCTAATTCAAATGTTTACAATGATTCTAGAAGGGCATCTCTGAACCCACAATGCGTGGAGCCTGATGCAGATGAAAGCTATAAAGCGGTCCTACTAACTACACGATACTAGATGTAGACCAGTGCCTAGAACTAATCATAACCAGAATCAGTGTTATTGGCCAAGCTTGCGTAAACAAACAAGGAATTTGACTCCGGTAAGACTTTGCTCTCAAAGTACAACACTCACTTAAGATCTAAAAAAAACGACAGTAAGACAGATTAAAATATGAATATAGTGTAAGACGGTTCAGTGCATTTGGTAGTATATTAATAACTGTTTTTGTAATTTTAAGATTAAAATATACATGAGGTAGATAAGCAGAACAGTGTTGATTGACTTTGTTCAGTTTAAGGGTGGGGGCTATTTATGAGCACAGGTCCTGGATAGAGGGAATGTCAGCTCTAATGATCCTCTCTGCAGCTCTAATTGTCTGTTTCAGTCTGGCCCTGTACTGTTTGGCTGACCCAAACCAGACAGTGATGGAGTTGCAGATGACAGACTGAATGATGACTGAGTAGTCAACCGCTCCTTTGGGCAGATTAAACTTCCCTAGCTGTTGCAGGAAGTTTAACCTCTGCTGTAAAAGCACAGCATTTACCATTTACTGTGCCTTTTTTCTGGACAGTCAATGGACAGTCAATGTGGGGAAAACATTTTAGGCAAAGTAACAGGGAGATTACATTAGAGATTGCGCAAAACAGTTGTGTCAGCGTTTTTCTCCAAGGTCCCATTGACCACAGATACTTTGGGGAATATTGGAAATAGCACTTCTAAGTTATTCAAACCCATATTCGTTACATCCCATATTATGGAACAACGAATGAATGACCGTGAATGGGATTGCGATATGTGCTTATACCCAATCAGGATCCAGGATTCAAACAACCAGTTTTATAAAGTCATTATGCTGTGAGTAATTTGTCTGTCCTTGTTTGCATTATCTAGAGTTGTTCACACTTACTGGTTCCACCTCGGAAAACGGCCAGAGTGTCTTACCGGATTCTGCCCAGAACCAGAGTGCCAGAAGCGGGACTAAAGACCTCTCTCTCCCCATCAACGAGCTCCTGGATAAAAGCCACAAAGATGGTGACCCCAAGTATGCTGTCCACCCCCTTCCCTCTGGGGTCTGGCCCAAGCACAGTGACCCCCGCCCCGCCGCGCACAATAAGAGTAAGAAGGTCCCGAAAAGCGATCGCTTGGTCGAGCACAACAGCGAGAAGAACCGAGGCGAGGAAATTCATCCGCCTCCCAAAATGCCAGTTACCACCGTCGCCAACCGCACTCAGAAGTCCAACGTGGACCCCCGCGTTAACAGCAACCACCCCCCTCAAAGTGACCAGGACAGTCACCCAGACTCCAGACCCAGGGGCCAGCCCCACCCTCAGCCGGCCCCCTCACTCCGCAAGGACCCTACAGCCAGAAAGCTGGACCCAGAGGAGAACCGCCCAGGGGGCAAATCTAGTCTGTACCAGACGGGCGGCAGTGCCAGCCGGAACAACAGCCATCCCTCGGTGCTCTTTAACCGCCGCTCCTCCGGTCTGTTCTATCACTTTGACATCTTAAAACGAGGTAAGGAAAATAAGACCGCATGGGAAATGCTTGGGGGTATATAATTACCCCTCATCTCTCTCTCTCTCTCTCTCTCTCTCTCTCTGCCTCTCCTAGAGTCCGACTTCACACACGACGCCGTCTGCATGAGCGAATGCAGGAAAGAGAAGGAGGAGAGAGAGTACTACTGCCACGGTGAATTCGGTAAGTGTGTTTGCGCCCATTCCCCGTTATGAACAAAGCCGGGCAATTGGATGGAAGAGAGCTGGACGGCCTGATCACAGTCTGCCGGGAATCTTAATAATGACCATGTAAGCCGAGGGATCAGGAAAAAGAGGACCTAACCCAGGGGGTTGCTGTAATATATTGGACCCCAGAAATCATTATTTAGTTCAGACTATAGGGTGATCTAAAACTCTACATTGCCTCCTGCAGTGTTGTCACGATGTTGTCTCAGTTTCTGTCCACATTTATAAGTGAATGTATGACCTGCACATCACAGCGGTGTGACATGATGTCAGGTTGACCCTATTTTAATTGACTCTTCCGCGCGTACACGTTTCAGCCGTCAACGGGATAGTTCACGACATAGAGGTCGTGCGTAAAGGGATTCGTCTCATCACGCTGATGGTCAGCAGCGACGGCTTCTACAAAATGGGCCGCCTGTACGTCACAGCGGACAGCTTCTTCTTTAAAGTGCGTCTGCTGGTCCTGGACACCTACAAGTGCAGCAAGCCATGTCCTGACCTGAAACTAGGTAAGTCTCAGACGCGTGACTGTGTCCTGAATGTCACCCTGTTTCCTATACCGAGTGCACTCTGGTCCTAAGCAGAGCACAGTGAAGAACTAGGGTGCCCACTTTGTAAACAGTCTTGGTCAAAATCCACTCTAGCCTACCACAGAATGTACAATTACATTGAATTGGCATATGGTAATTTGACTCCTCCCACCTGACTCCTCCCCTCCTGTATGGTGTTGTGTAGGGAGTCGGTACATCGTGATGGGTCAGATCTACCACAGAAGACGCCACCTCCCCAATGACCTTCTGGCATTACTGGGGGGCAAATTGAAGCCAGGGGACGGCCTCCTGAGGAGCAACAACTACATCAAACGATTTAACAAGAGAAGGCACCAGAAAGCCCAGGAAGCCAGCCGGTCCAAGTGTAGGTGAATTTATAATTGAGGGGAGAGGAGCGGCAGGAGGAAGAGTCATTGCAGAATGTAACAAATGTACCCACATGGACTTCTTGTACTTGTTTGTATTCATTATCTAGCAGTGATGTTTTTGCTTTTTTGTACTTCTCTTGTCGCTTTGAGGGAAGACCGGCAGAGTCTTGATGGTTCTTGTTGTTAAACGTACATTTGAACCATTACCCCAACCCCACCATCAACATATTGGTCTTCATTGGATAGAGGGCACACTTTCCAAAGATAGATGTTCTCCAATAAGTCATACGTCTTTTTTTGTCTAACACAGAGAACATAAAGTTGTAACTTATTCATGTCTGGCACATGAAATATTTAGCCAGTGAGCTCCTTTTTTCAAGTTCAGTATGACTTGAGTTCAATGGTTCCATCGAATAATTCATGTCGAGGTCATTTTCATTGCCTCATCCGATTATTATTGTTCATGTGGCCAATGTTTCAGGAACTCGCAGAGCGTGTGAACGAAACCCAATTTTGCCCTGACAGGGATAGAGTACCAACTCCAATCCTGCTACACACACACACACACACACACACACACACACACACACACACACACACACACACACACACACACACACACACACACACACACACACACACACACACACACACACACACACACACACACACACACACACACACACACACACACACACACACACACACACACACACACACACACACACACACACACACACACACACACACACACACACACACACACACACACACACACACACACACACACACACACACACACACACACACACACACACACACACACACACACACACACACACACACACACACACACACACACACACACACACACACACACACACACACACACACACACACACACACACACACACACACACACACACACACACACACACACACACACACACACACACACACACACACACACACACACACACACACACACACACACACACACACACACACACACACACACACACACACACACACACACACACACACACACACACACACACACACACACACACACACACACACGGCTGGTCCCAAGTCATCCCAGTCATTTTTGGAAAGACTATATTCTGGTTGCACACTGGTGTTTCTCTTGAGAATGTGGTGGGAAATCCTATAGGACGAGCTTTTGACCCAGTTCCATTATCAGCAAACTCCTATTCAGGACTGTAAGAAAAGCTGACGCATATTCATTCTGTTGTTTTGTGCCTGTCATCTGAATGTACAAACTGCACTATTATCTGGAACAAGAAGAGGATGGAATGAAACCCCAAAGGGTGAAGGTGAGAAAAAACAGAAGAGACTGAAAGAAACATTTGCATGTTGTGAGAGGGGATTATATGTTGAGGTTCAATGTGTTTTTTGTATAAATATTTGAAGAAAAGTCACTTCAAAAGGGAAACTTGGTGGTATTTGAAGGAGTTATTGAAGGGCCAAGCCATGAATCTAATTGCAGGAATCTGATCCCCTGAGCACCTGGACACTCAAATTGAGAAAAGCACAGCTCTCCTCTCTGTGGAAATGGCGTTGTCATAGCGAATGCCACATCAGGCCCTCGTTTGCTCAAACTGGAACAAACCTGCCATACTTTTCAGCACACTTATTTTAATATATATATATATCCTAAACCCCTTATACTATCCTCAATAAATAACTTGTGTTGAGGATAGGATTAGCAGAAATCAACTAGTCAAATATTTTGACAAAACATCTAAATCTAATCATACAAAAGTCCCGACTTTATGCTAATGTTAATGTTTTCATGGAATGTTAGCCCTGAAGCGGTCATGAACCCCCAATTTATCTAGGGAATAGAACATGTTTAAAAAAAAACTACATACAAGAACAACTTCCCTACATTTCAAACGTAGCCCAACCCTAATCTTAACATTGACATAAATGCCTAAGTCTAACAGCATTTCTCCTCAGCAGGACTGGCCCATATGTCCAAACAATGTATATGTACAACGTATTGTGTATGTATATGTAGTAAAACCTATATCACACAGAGCCAGAACAGGCGGTTTGCACTGGGTATGCATAAGATGTGTCATGCCACATAATAAAATGTAACGGTTTTTTAATCATTGGGTTTTTTCTGTGTTGTCTCAGTCTATCATGACATTGGCCGGGGAAAACTAAGCTGAGCGAATACATTTTACATTTCATTGCACAATTGCATGAAATTGGCCCGGGGTTGTTTTTAAAATAGAATTAGGTTGTAATACAGGCTGAAATTGCCGTAGGAATTACTTATGAAATGCCTCGTTCCCAAGATCGGAAGTCTATCTGGGATCTTGCATGCTTGCATCTCGCCTACCATCACAGCGGGAGAACATTCCTTATAGAAAAGGGGACGGGGGAGAGGTGGGAATTTGTCAAGCTTCCTTCCTGTGTGACAAAGAGCAAGACAGAGTTCCAGCCTGTTAGCCACAGCGTGAAGGGAATTGCTGAGACTTGTGGCCATCTGTAGTCCATTTGTCGGGCATGCAATGCTCTGGATTCAGTTAGGGAATTGAAACGAAGGAAGGGTTGTGTTTGGTGAGAAGGGACAGTTAACGCCAAAAGTGACGTGCGAGGTTAACACCACTTTGATCAGAGGAAATGATGTCTCACCACAGATACCCCAACATGACTGTTCTCATGTACCATTTCATGCTTTGCTCTTGGTAGAAGTTGCTTCCACAAATCAGAGATCAGGTCATCTTACCTTGATCATTATTTTATATAGGGGAACTGACTGGATGAGGCAGCTTAATCCATCTCCAATAGGAAAAGGACATTTACAAATATACATTTAATATATACCTGACCATGTGACCTAACAGAATAAACTTAAGTTAGTAGTCACATTAGGACAAACAAAACTGTCCGGGCCATATAACACAAAACAACCACCATATTAGTATTCAGAAACCGACTACATCACAATGGACAGTTGATGTGAAAAACCTTACTTTATTATCTAGGATGAAATGTCCTATCAAGTACAAAAAAGGATCTCAATATTTGCCATAATCTGTTAAAAACATAGTATCCTCCGTTATGTTGTCATAGATTTAATCAAAAATGAAACATTTTCAGCGATATGAATAAATAAGACATATTTCGATGTGTGGAACTGGTTTCCTTGGAGAAAAAAAAAAACTTAAAAAAAGTCAACATTCCCTGGCCTGTTTTAAAAGAATATGCACACAATATGCAGCACGTGTAATATAGAGGGCCATTTTACCTAAATGTAGAGAACTTTGACAAACAATAGAGGACAATTAAATGTACAGATAGGCTTAGTTTCTGGTTACAATGGTCAAAAATAAAAATACAAACGCTCTAAAAACTCTCTTCGTATATTGACAGCCGTATCATACAGTATGAAATACAAACGATGGACGATGCACACAAAGAATAGCCAGGGGAGTGCATTGTTTTAAATGTTATCAGGTCAGTGTAATGAAACAGTCAAAAAGGCTTCGGTCACCTCATTTCTCAACTCAGTCCACCAATGAACAGTTGAAACTTCAAACCAGGGTTGGGATCAGTTCCTTTTTGACTTAGTAAGTAAAGAAAATCTTCACTGAATTTCTTTTTTAGCCTTCTTTTTAACCCTTAAGAGATACTAAGAGCACAAGTAACAACTTCCACCCTCCCTTCAAATTCCCTCCCAATGAACAATACCGCGACACAACTTATCAGATTAGAAAAACCTTCCAATATAATAATAAAAATCCCTAAGAGACCATAAAAGCCTTCATACAAAACCCAATGTTGTATAAAGATTCCCCAACCCATGGTTGACTGTCTGATTTACTAATCTATACCACAAAATGTCAACTTTGACGCAGCCAGTAACATCAAAGGACTTTATTCAAACCTTCATAGGTGGCCTAGGAGTTAAAGAGACGCAGGAGATCAAATCTCATTTGACTTACGAGTGAAAAGAGAGCAATGTACAGAGTCAGTGCACTGAGGTCAAATATGCCCTTTAATGTGTCCCCAATCTCCATGCCCACGCTCAGTTATTCACCTGCGGATGAACATGGAGAGCATTCATGGATTCATCAATGTCTTAAAAAAATGTTAAAGAACTCTCTACATAGCCAGGAAGGGAACTTTCTTAACGTTCGTTGTGGAGTCAAATACAAAAACCCGACATTTGTCTGAGGTGGTAAGACGAAGAAAGAATTGGGAGGCTTTAGAAGTCAGAAAAAACAAGGTTTAACGAAAAGAATTGCATTTCCACAGCGAGACATGATATGGAAATGCTACATGTACTCTCTGAGGTCTGTTATGAGATTCTGAGCACTTTCCGGTTCCAGGTGACGTCAGGTGGGTGCAGGGTGACTTAGAACCCGATTCATTTCAGAAACACAGACCGACCCACTTGTGTGCACGTGCCACCTCGCCCCATTCTGAATCACGATACGAGGACACAAATACAGCCGGAAACATTAATTGGTAGACGTCATCAATGGCACCCTTTACCCTTCACAGTGCCCTACTTGTCAACGAAGAGCCTATGGAAAGCAGTGCACTATTTAGGATATGTGGATCCATTTGGGACGTAGCCAGTATGGAGTAGGAGTTAATCTCAGGGGAAGAAAGAAACGTATAGCGAACATACGAGCTTGGCTATTAGCTACACGATGACCTTCTCTTAGCGGATCTACCACTGCATGACGGTTCACCAGCAACTTTTTAACTTCTGCGGGTGCCCACTAAGAAGGAGAGTGCCTTGAAGGGAGGGAACCAGGCAGTGAACTCTCTCGCCATCGACGCCAAGTGTCCGGATCATGAAAGTTCCTTGGTCAGCCTCTTTCCCTCTCATTCCACAGCAAGTATGGAAGAGGAGAGGACTCGAACGTAGAGACGTTCGGCCCGAAACACATGCCTGTTGGTGCGACCTTCGCAGACCAGAATGAAATGGGCTGGTGAGGAGGGTCTGACTTCCGGTCCCAAATCTGACAGACAGTTGTGTGTGTGTGTGTGTGTTTGCATGAAAACAGGTAAAAAGCAGTAACCTGGAATTCCCCTTCAGAGTACGAGAGTTCACGGGGGGAAACCATGTTGGCTGCCATTTTTGCCAGTAAGCCTTAGAAAGGGTGGCGAGTTTGAATTCTAAGAGGCGGTTGACTGCAGTTTGTTGTTATGAGACCTACAGAGTAGAGAGAGAGAGAAGGACAAAACAGTTCATGTGACCTCTGTTGATGTGGGTTGTTTTTTTATTAAAAGCTCAACAAAGACAAAGTATGCGCAAGGGGTACAAAAACAAAACAGTTAACGGATGCCGGTTGGGGGTCAGACGTTTGCGTGGAGACAGCAGCCATGTTGGTGTAACGTCATCTGATAAACTTTACATGGATTGTATGTACAGGAGGAGAACACAGTGTAAATGACCTGTGTTGTCATTACGTTCCTTATTGGACATATCATACTCCTTTACAAAAGGATATAATATGCACATAAAACAAAAACATTATTCATGAAACAAATCAGATAAAGCTAGCCTATGCAAGTCCTGACATTACTTTTTTCTCTTTTTAAATTGCTAGCTTGAGAGGTAAAATGTACGCATGTCATAGATACAGTAAATGTTTAATTAAATTACGCGTCACCAAATTGAGATCAACTGAAATCAGCTACTGTTCCATCCAATCTCCATGGTCTTTGAGTCAACCGTAAATACAATACCTAACAGATGCTTTCTCCTGATTGCTTGTCGTGACCAACATGGCTGCCAATACGAAATGGAGAAATGGTCTCGTCTTTCCTTCTAAAAATACAAAATAAACACACCTATGGTGTGGTATTATACTGCGTATGTATGTACTTCTTTACAAGACAACCTTTGACACGGTTTGAAAGAAATATCAAACGGCAAGGTCCAGGAAAGGCTAATGTTAGAGTGACACCGGCACCCTAGATTCCAGCTATAAGGTCAGACTTATGACATCACAATCTGCAAGAGAGGGAGAGAGAGGGGGAGAGAGACAGAATGGATTGCGTAAATACATGCAGGTGGAAGCACACAACCATGAGCACAGACAGGCTGACGCACGGCGCAGGGGGAAGGGGCGTGCAGCCGCAAAAACTAAATGCGATGAATTGGACATTGGCTACTGCAGAGTTCTAAAAAGCATGCCAATAGAAAGTCAGCCCAACACATACCTGCACACGCATGCACACAACACACACACACAAACTCTCTCAACATCCAACCTCCCCAAATTAACAAAACTAGTGAATGTCTAAAACAAAGTGTGGAGAGAGAACTGGAACGACCAGGAGATTGGGATGAAGGAGGTGAACAGATAGGGGATTGAGGTGGGAGGAGAAAGAAGACTGGGAAAAAGATTGAGGGAGTTCAGAGTTCGTGGCTCACAGTAGTCGCGTAGGGAGTTTAGGGCTCACCTGCTGGCTTTGAACCCTTTGAGTTTCTGAACGAAGAAGTTCTCGAGGACCTCGGCGCACTGGTAGAACGGCGAGTCGCCAGGGTTGTAGTAACGACAATTGTCGAAGACTTTGGTCATGTCCGCCACAAACTCGGTCAGCTTGATGTAGTACCGCTTCTGTAACCTATCTTCCATCGTAGAAAGGTCTAGAAAGGCCAGAACAATATAACATTTGAATCTATAGTCGTTTCTTAAGTAATGACAATATGTGTCAGTGTTTTGAACGATGAAGTAAAGAAACAAGTGAAAATTGTCTTTCAATAATCAAGCTAGTTAGCGAGGGATGCTAGCCTGGCGTTTCTCGCGTGTTTCTCTCTGAGGCTTTTTTTTTCCAAGCATATCCGATTCTTAACCTTCCCTGACCGATCGTCAGGCGGACCCAGTGCCCATATAAAAGAGGTCCTTCTTCTCCGCAATGAAATTTAATATACAACCCGAAGCCTACGGCAGCCGGCGGCCGCGGTCAGACGGTCTTTTTTAGGCGAACTAGAGTTTCCACGTCCAGGTCGGTAGCACTGTAGGGGCTACTGTAATGGCCAAGTGTAGAGTTCTCCGGAGGCTTTCCCACCGGCTCGTTAAGGGTTTGTTTGTGTGGAAGTTCAGAAAGGCCCCGTTGACGCAAGTCCCCCGTTTACATGGGCGGTTTGATCTGTGTTGGAGGCCTTGGTGAGCTGGGATGCTACTTCACAGAACGGCGATGGGGTGTGTGTTTGGAACCACTCGGGAGTCTCTCGTGACCGCTGGTCCCTTTATGACAACTTGGTCTCTTACTATTTTCTTTTCGACTTTTTCTTTTCTTAAAAACCAGCACCGGTGGATGACTGAATGTGTCTGAGGGATAAAAGCATTCTGGGGGATTCTTCCCCCACTCACCCATTGGTTCTTTAATGACCCCGTAGTAGTCGGGGGCGTCATTCGGGTCCACAGGCTCCAGAAACGGCCACGCCATTTTGTGTGCCTGAGGGAGTGAGGGAGACGCATCATAGATGAGCGGAGTGGTGGATAAAAAACACCAACGAACTGAGTGTGGGGGCGACGTCGCTAACAGCTGGTTCAACACACGTTCCGGCTACTTCCGCGGGGATCCGAAGAGGGGAGGCAGTGATTTGAGCTGGGGAGAAGAGGGTAAAAGGGAGAGGCGGCTGGAAAAACCCCTGCAGCAAGGGCAGCTGTCCAAGCACCGCCCACGAGACAAGCATACATATCTGATAAGGAGAGAACAGAGGAGTGCTTTGTTTGACGCCGCCCGCCGGTACACTGGATCGGGTGGTGGTGGGGGTCACATACCTGTAAGGAGCGCAGGATCCGCCTTAACCCCTCGTAGTCTTTGTCCGTGAGCGGTGTGAGGACCGTCATGGCGTCCTCCGTGGACTGGCACTGCGGGCACACGTACTGGTCGATGTGGTTGGCCTCGCTCTGCAGGATGCCCACGCAGCGGCCGTGGTACCAGTTCTGGCAGCGGTCACAGCCGATGTAGAACCTGCACAGTTGGAGTAGGGGCGTGGTTAGATGTGGTACGGGGGCGTGGTTAGATGTGGTACGGGGGCGCGGTTAGATGTGGTACGGGGGCGTGGTTAGATGTGGTACGGTGGCGTGGTTAGATGTGGTACGGTGGCGTGGTTAGATGTGGTACGGGGGCGTGGTTAGATGTGGTACGGGGGCGTGTTTAGATGTGGTACGGGGGCGTGTTTAGATGTGGTACGGGGGCGTGTTTAGATGTGGTACGGGGGCGTGGTTAGATGTGGTACGGTGGCGTGGTTAGATGTGGTACGGGGGCGTGGTTAGATGTGGTACGGTGGCGTGGTTAGATGTGGTACAGGGGCATGGTTAGATGTGGTACGGGGGCGTGGTTAGATACGGTGGCAAAGTTCTACTTAACAGTTTGAAATAAACATACATTTTTAATGTGTTATCTCCTATTTAATATAGAACTTGTTTTCTTCACTGAGGAGGAGCAAACACGCTAACGCAGACACACACACGTGCCTCTATTTATCTGTGCGCACCCATACACTTACTGGGCTTCGTCGTAGGGGGTCCGGCAGATGCAGTAGAGCTCCTCGGTTTTGCCCTCCTGGGCTCGTTTGCATTCGCTGCAGATGTAGTCGTCCATCTTTTTTGCCTCCTTCTCCAAGATGCCCACACAGTCGCCGTGGTACCAGTTGGTACACAGGTCGCAGCCGATGTAAAACCTGGAAAAACAGAAAATAACGTTATTTTGGGGTGAAGTGAGGTCATGGTAACCAACAGGGTTTCAGGGAGGTTTGAGTATGACAAATGCATGCTTTCATGTAATTCTACAATTGACTTCCTGGTAGATAACATTTCTCTGTAAGTAAAAAAAATAATTTCTGAGTCAAAATAGACCATGACATCAAGTCTTTTCATTATGATGTCTAAAGGTAAGGGTCAGCCAGGTAAGGACTCTTACTTTGACTCGTCGTAGGGCGTCTTGCAGACACAGTAGAGCTTGATTTCTTTCTTGCTGTCCCTTGAGGTAGTGGTAGAGATCATCTTCTTCTTCTTGGCTTTAGCGCTGGCGGCCGCGTCCCTCTCCTCCTCCCGCTTCCGCTTGTGGGCCGAGGTGGGTGAGGCGAGGTGGGAGGTGTGTGAGAGGGAGTGCTGGACACGGTTTGCGTGGGCGGCGGTGGCTGCAGCCTGATGGGCGGCCGCCTGGGCTCTCTCTTTGTCTCTCCGCAGTTTGGCCAGGTCTCTCCGCAGCTCGTCCTGTTGGGGGGGGGGATGGCCGGGGGCAGATGGGGTATTAGAGACAACGGCCCCTGGGCGTCGCTCTGCTAGTGTAACTCTGACAATCAATAGTGTGTTTTTTGGATATAGAAAAACTCATCTCCCTACTGGCCTTCAAAATACCGGCCAATTACATGAACACCATGAATACCTTCAATGTATTTCACTTACAACCTAAGCACAACCACAGAAATAAATGCCGTCATGTTTTGGGGCCTCTATGACATCAGTCCATCTATGCTGCTTATCGGCATCTGGGTTTGACCGCTGACCTGTGTCTCCAGTTGCAACTCCTTGTCCAGCAGGGCTCTCTTCTTGAGGATCTCTGCCTTCAGTGTCTCCTTGTGCCGGTAGAGTAGTGACGACAGCTTGGTGGCATTGGCTTTGGTTCGCTTCTGCTCCCCTGCCTCGTCCTTCTTCCTCTTCTTGGCAGCCTGCCTCTCGTCCTTGTCGATCTTGTCCAGGATGAACTTCATCACCTGGTTGCACACGATCATCCTGTGGGGATGAGACGGGCAAACACACTGTGAACTCTTGTATGGGGGTCTGTGTCCAGTCGCCACCAGCTAGCTGACAATTTACTGAGGAAATCAATGTCTTGGTATTATTCTACGGGGAGGTTTTACCGATTTAAAACATTAAAAGTCTAAATAGAGAAAGGATCCAAAATATTATCTTTAGGGGATTATGGAAGGAAATCAAATCTTCACAAATACAATGTGAAAGAAATCAATGTAGCCAATTACAATAATAATGTGAATTGAAACAGTAATGTATGATGTCTGTAGGTATTGTATCAAGATTGAAACAAATAAGGCTTAACATTTTTTTTACTTTCTGTAAATAATTTAGAATATTTGAAGGTGTAACTTCTTTAAACCAATCAGGATATTCAGACTTTTGAGATGTAGTTGACTTAAGAATAATTCGGCATGGGAGCCCTGTCGGAGGGGAGCAACCAGAGTCTTAACCCAGGATGCAACAGGACAAATGCACTGCAATGCAGGTCCATAGTACGGGGGGCTACAGCGCAGAGAGCCCCAGTGCCCAACTCAGTCTGCTTTACAATCCAGTGAGGAGGACAACGCTGTGGTTTCAGTGTAACCCTTCCCACGACCTGCACAGTTAAATATATCTATGGATGGATGGATCTCTGTGGAGGATGGCGCGCGCATGCGCACACACAAACACACACACACACTCACACACAGCCTGTGTGTGGAGACAGGGTTTGGCAGAGACACGCACGCACCCAGACACACAAACACAACTAGGTCAATGCGAATGGGGTTGTTGTCAAGGCAACAATGCCAGTCAACATGGCCTTCACCTCTGGTTCTCCTCTCTCTCGGTTGGGGACAGGGTCTTTTTCTGCTTCAGATGTTCGATCACTGCGTTCTGCTTCATCACCACCTGTCGTGCAGAAGGGAGAGGTTGGGTGAGAGGTGGACACGCACAGAATGTTCACAGACAATAAACATACAAGAATCAGGTGTTTCACCCTGAGGAAGTCAAGTGTGCTGATAATATTCATCATGTGGAAGAATTCAACTGTTATGAAACCCATGGAGAAACACGCCCAAGTCCATAACGCACGTCTAACCAGAACTAAATGTTCTACTGGAATCTGGTTGAGTGCCGAGGCTGCATCATAAGGCGCTGTAGTACCACAAGCACATCTACTTCCTGTTAACCCCCAACATGCTGACCAAATAGCTTCCAATAGCAGACGGCTATCCCCTCTGTCAACCAACAGTATATCCTCCAAACAGTCAGTCAATCACTTGACTCAATGAGATTGGCTATATCAAATACACACACACACCTAAGATTGCACACAAACTCATTGTTCAGATGACACACGCACTGTCCGCATTGCTGATATAAACCAGCGTTCCCACCTGCTTCTGGATGATCTCGCTCTGACTCGCCGCCGCCAGCGCCTGCTCCCGCTTGGCCTCGGCCGCCAGCCTCTTCTTCTGCTGCTGCTGCTCCCGGAGCTGCTGGATCCTCTGGAGCTGCTCCTGCACGCTGGCCGTCTGGATGGTCACCACGTTCTGGACCTGACCTCCGGGCTGACCTCCGGGCTGGCCCCCTTCGACCCCGGGCTGCTGGATCTGAATGGGGAGTTGGAGCTTGATCTGCTGGGGGAGGGAGCCTCCAGAGGTCCCCTGCTGGGCCTGGAGCTGAGCCAGAACCTGCTGCTGAAGGCCCGGTACGCTGATGAGCTGGTGGGAGGAGGCCTGCAGCTGGAGGGCCTGCTGGGGGCGACCCGTGGGGGTTCCGTGGGAGGGTTTGAGGGATTTCACCTGGAGGGGGGTAGGTGACTGGATGGGCATGTGGGCCTGGGTCTGAGGGGGGAGCTGGCCCTGGGGGGTGGCCGATGGCGGTGTGCTGGTGGCCAGGGCAGCGCCGGCTTGAACGGGCGCGGCTGCCTGCTGGGCTGGCTGGGCCGGGGTCTTGGTGGTCTGGCCCGGGATGGTGGAGGCTGTGAAGTGAAACGAGAACTGGCTCAAATCTCATGCAAGGCACGTTATATGGAAACTGTAAATGCAGACGGGTCCTTGTGTGTGGAAGCGTGACTTACCGGTTGACGAAGGAGTTGCGGCGGGGGCCATGGGCGTGAACAGGAAACGTTGCACCTGGCCATTGGGCATGGCCGCCTGCATGAGCTGCTGCCCCGGGCCGGGGATGACAGTGACCCCCTGGGGGATGACTTGGAGCTGGCCCGTGGCCTGGCCTTGACCCTGGATCATCACCGTCAAGCCTTGGGCCCCGCCGCCCGGTCGCTCCACAGCCTGGCTCTGCTGCTTCTGAGAGGGGAGTAGACAGAAGTGAGGACGGCTGGATGCTTCCTGAGATGCTCCTTTCTCCCGGGCTGGTTTGTCACGCCATATGCCAACTCAATCAATCAAATTTATTTATGTATTTATTCAGCCCTTTTTACAACAAAGTTGTCACAAAGTGCTTTTACAATCACCCAGCCTGAATCCGACAGAGCACACATCAACAAGTTGAACAAGAAACAAGTTGAACAAGTTGATACACGGCGGCTAGGAAAAACTCCCTGAAGGTCAGATTTAGGAAGAAACCTAGAGAGGAACCAGGCTCTGAGGGATCAACCAGTCCTCCTCTGGCGGTGCTGGGCGAGTTTATGACTTGGTTGGTTAACATATCTGGGAAGTTGCAGCTAATGTAGTCCTCTAAAATTTAACTAAACCATTAAAAATGTCTTCCTGTTAACTCGTAATGACATAGTGCAGTTGACTCATCTTACAGTCACTTTTGTGGACAAAGCATGAACTGAGAAAAAAACTGAAACAAACTTGACTCATAAACAGTTTAAAAAGTTAAACAGCTTAAAAGATGCTTGCAACTTCGAACAAGAACGACAACCTTCTCATGAGGACTAGAATGTTGCACAATGACGTGAAACATAGCAAATATATAGAAAAAGTATTTGTCCCGATTTATCTAAAATGTTGCACCCTTCTCACAGTAAATTTGGTCAGATCTTTTGTGGGTTCAGGTAAGATAAGGAGCGAGTGTGTCAGGAACATATTACACCATATTAACGGGTTTGTTTTATTTGTCAAGTGTGCCAATTAATCAAACATGCAATCTTCAGGTGCAAAAGTGAGTTCCTTCTAGATAATTCAAGCTAATATCGAGGATTAATGGTGCCTTGTGTTTGAATACCTGAGTAAACACCCGGGTCTTATTTGGGCCAGCCCTGCCCAATATAAATCCGACTTTGGCTGTTGGAATCAGAATGAGGTTTGTAGCAAACAGGTTACAAAAGACAGATTATACCACGATCGGAAGACATGCCGGAAAACAGTTGGTGATCCAAATTACTCTAAATTACAGCTAAATCTCTGGTGCTTCACTGACCTACGGTGAAAGCCATATTGACCAGTTTAGGTCAGAAAGGAATCTCTTCTCAGGAAAAGCCAACCCAAGGAAATATCTTCAAGAGCAAGGTGTCAAATCTTCAGGAAAGTCACAAAGAACCCTACAACATCCTGTGATAAGCAGCGTGCCAGTCATTGAATAAGAAAATTTCACAGATCAACGCTAGGCTATCCATCCATGTGCTGAAGCTGCAAAATAACAACGTCAGGCGAAAATCCTTCAAAAATAATAAATAACTACAGAGAGCGTTTTGGTTGCAGTCATGGCTACTGCAGTTGGTAAACAAAGGAATATCCAAAATGCTGATACCTGTGTGAGCTGGGTGAGCTGTGCCAGGGTGAGTTTGACCTGGCCCTGCTGAGCCCGCTGCTGTGGCGTCTGAGCCGTGGCAGGCTGGCCCGGGGTGTTGGGGGCGCTGCCAGCCCTCTGGCCTGCCACGCTGGTGACGGGGCTGGCGCCTGAGACGGCTGTGGACACTGGCTGCCCGCGGATGATCTGAGTCACTACCTGTTGACCCGTCTGACCTGGACTCACACAGAGAAACAAACACAAGAGTACAAACGCACTTGAATGTAGAACGTAATAACAGTTATTACCCAGTAGCGCCATATTGAGATCAAATTCAACAAGGCAAATGCAAACTGCCTACCTTGCTGCATCATGAGGGGGGTTCGGAGGACGGTCTTACCCATGGTGCCTGCCTGCTGGATGGGGGTACGAATCACTGTCATCCCTGGGCGAATATGGGCTCCAGTGGTGAGCACCTGGAAGCACAGTCAAGGTGAGAAACACCGCAAGCTTCTAGTGTACCGGTTATTCTTAAACAACGGAACCAGTGCTGACCGAAAATAGGACTTTGGCTTAAACCATAAGGATGACAGTGACCCTTCTAATAATTGCTGGTGTTTCATTAAGGTGTTTGTCTTAGTTACATGGAGGTGACCTGTTCTAAAGGGCTTGGAGACAAAAGACCGGTAGCGTGGTTGAAAGGGAGATCAGCAACAGATTAAGTCACTGTAATGACTAAGGGACGGTCCAGCAGGGTTACCTGCTGTGGGGACCCGGGTGTCCTGATGTTGATAGTGGTGGTCCGGGGCTGGAACGAGGCGAAGGCCTGGGCCCCTCCAGCCTGGCTTGAAGGGATGATGCTCAGTACCTGCTTCTGAATCATGCCTGGTTGGGAGAGAGGAACCATTACTGCTACATACATACGGCGTTATCAACAAGCGACGATCTTCTAGTAGAGATTATCAATCACAGTGGGTGTAATATGACCTCGGTTTATTTTCAAGTCAGCCAAATATTCTAATGTTGTCCATCAGTTTGTTCTTGCACTGAAAATACCAGAAATATCGAACCTTTGAGGCAAAACTGTTGAAAGCGAAACACATTCTAAAGCAAAAAAATGGCCTTCCTGCAAAAACACACAATGATTCTTGGCTAAACTAGAATTCCTCATGAAGCGAATCTAATTGTAGTATCCTCCCCCTGAAATACTAAACACATGCATATTAGAAATACTTCAGTGGTCCTCCATAACACATTAAATACATGTGTAAAATGTGAAAACTATCCACAAAAAAAAACCGAATGAAATAGACACATGTGAAAAAACACATCCATCTACTAGGGTTTCTTAAAGTCTATGGTCCCAGGCCTCCCAATATTTGTTCATCCTGACAGAAGAAAACCTCTACTCGTCATGACGTTGGAGTCTGGGGTGCTAAACGTAATTGGAAATATGATTAAAACACCGTTTTTCAGCCACAAACTCCAGAATTTGGTTAGAGAATAAAAAGAAGGTCATGTGATGGCGTGAGTCTGTCTCACTCCGTCTTGCATTATACGACATCATGGACTCATGTACAAAGAGTTTTAATAGTAAAATCTGTCTGCCTCTAACAGAACACAGATCATAGCCATTCCTCCAGATCAGCACAAAAATGGTTCACTGAACACAGGATCATTATGTCAAACATCAGAGGCGAGCTGGTTTTCCACAAAGGACTTTGAAGGATCTGGACAGATGGTTCATTGATGAATGTTGTAGAAGCGTCCCTTGTTATGTGCATTCACGTCATCAAACATTATAGGAAGACGCACAGTATGACTAATACAGGGACGCAAATAATAGTTACATGAAAAAATTCACTTAGTTGTTTTTATTTAACTACGGTAAAACTAAAAAAATTACATCTAGATTCCCTCAGATACACCAGAAATCGTGACCCAATCAGCAAAAATTATGGAGGGCACTGCTTTTACAAGATACACACAAAACAATATTAATAAAAGATGACAATATTTCCCCACGAAATGCACACAGAAATTTTGTTTATTGCATTTCCTTTTTAAATAAAGTGCTGACAGTCTCAAAAAAGGGCCCACAGGGGAAACTACTTTTACTTTATCAAGCCTGTGAACAAACGTTGCGTTGTACACGGGTAATGATGTGTCAATACCTCGCTCAAGGCATTATTTGTAGAAATCATTTCTTTCAAGTTGTAACACTCTTTGATCGTGACCACAGTAAATATTAGCCCAGAGGGTTAACAACTTCAAATCAATCTTCAAAAGGGGTCACTAAAAGGTATGTTGGTTTGAATCCATCACCTATGTCCTGCTCATAAATTATGCATGGACTTTCCGTTCCAGCTTTCCCTACGAAAAAGCGAGCGTTTCATATTTGTTTCTTTGGCCGTGCTTCAATACCTTAAACGTACACAGACACCAACAGAAATTAAGACGCTTAAAAAAATATATATAAAAAAACGCTTATCATTTTTTTCTCCCTCCCTTTTTCTAACCACAAAACCAATCAGGTAAAAGTTTACATCAATGGCTTCCCTCTTCAGATAGTGGGGGTAGGCCAGTTTCAGTACAAGACTCACGAGTTTCAGTCCCGGCCACGACATCACATGCCCACTTCATAAACGTAGCTGTTCAAAGCGTTGATGACCGAGCGAGCGAAACACTTCTGTCAGGGGGGTGGAGTTACCTTTCTGAGGAAACCAGACCTCAGTGTAAACTTGTTTCTCTGTTCAGTGTCATTAGCATGCCAAAACAAGCGGTCATTGAATCAGGTCACACTGGAAAAATATACTTCTATAACACCTCCCCCTGCCGCCTCCACACCCCCCCGGTTTCCTCTCTGGCTGCCGGTTAAAACATGGGTGTCACTAAACAGGAGCGCAGCGTTTGTTTGCCGAGTCATTTAACCGATCTGCTTAATCGCGTGGGACCGAGCATGTCCAAGCTAATGTTCTAGGAGTAACAAACCACTTGACAACAGCCTTGTTGCAGTAAGAACAAAAACGCCCCCTTCTTAAGGTGCCACTCTAGACGAGGCTCGCTAGACTACCTGCAGTTGACGCCCAAGTGAACGTTTTGTTGATTTGGAAGTGATTCATCTGTAAACCTCCGGTGGAATTTGCTTTTAGAGACGATGTCTTCGTGTTGAAGCCGATCACCACTTAAACAGAACTGGTGGTGCAAATAATATGACCAATTGCATATAGTCATCTAACACATTCTCTTACCAAGAGCGACAAACAACACCCAATGCCAAACTTTAACCTCTTTCAAGTGACTGGTGAAAACAGCATACAGAACCGTGGCGTTGCATGAGACAAGCTGTAACAACGAAGCCACACAGGAAACCATCTATTGGGTCAATCCTGGCTTCTCCATTGGCCACTGTCCTACATCAAAATAATTCAGTTTCAGACTATACAGTCTGGTTAAGGGGTTGAGTCACATGTTTGGGGCGTTGGGGGACACACACCGCCAGACAATGCCACCGTCTACAGTGGGAAACCAGGTTACTGGTTGGTTGAGAAACTTTGAGTAATTATGACCGTGTTATGACAACTTCAAGGATGAAGAAAGGCCTTTTGTAATTCTTATTATTTAAAAGGTGATGTTTTCATTTAACCGGGTGGTCCCAGTGAGGTCAAACACATTTTTGGTTAAGTCAAACATCTCTACCACAAGCGCTCCCTCTCTTTCACGCACTCCCTCTCCCTACCCCTCCCCCTCCCTCAGGTCTGGCGAGTTACCTCCTTGAGTGGTTGGCACGTTGACCGTCACAATCTTGCTGTTGGCGGACAACGGCAGTTTGGTGGTGAGCACCTTGCCTCCCATAGACGTGCTGGTGATCTGGTACGCCTGGCCGCCTGTGGTGGCAACAGTCGTCACCGTACCTGGAGAGGCTTAAGGAGATTATGCAAATTAGACTCCACCCGGCTTGTAAATTGTGACGTACCTGCAGAGGGCTGCCCCTGCTTGACCTACAGACCAATAAAGTGTGGCGTACCTCCAGAGGGCTGCCCCTGCTTGACCTACAGACCAATAAGTGTGGCGTACCTGCAGCGGGCTGCCCCTGCTTGACCTACAGACCAATAAGTGTGGCGTACCTCCAGAGGGCTGCCCCTGCTTGACCTACAGACCAATAAAGTGTGGCGTACCTACAGAGGGCTGCCCCTGCTTGACCTACAGACCAATAAGTGTGGCGTACCTCCAGAGGGCTGCCCCTGCTTGACCTACAGACCAATAAAGTGTGGCGTACCTACAGAGGGCTGCCCCTGCTTGACCTACAGACCAATAAGTGTGGCGTACCTCCAGAGGGCTGCCCCTGCTTGACCTACAGACCAATAAAGTGTGGCGTACCTGCAGCGGGCTGCCCCTGCTTGACCTACAGACCAATAAGTGTGGCGTACCTCCAGAGGGCTGCCCCTGCTTGACCTACAGACCAATAAAGTGTGGCGTACCTACAGAGGGCTGCCCCTGCTTGACCTACAGACCAATAAGTGTGGCGTACCTCCAGAGGGCTGCCCCTGCTTGACCTACAGACCAATAAAGTGTGGCGTACCTGCAGCGGGCTGCCCCTGCTTGACCTACAGACCAATAAGTGTGGCGTACCTGCAGCGGGCTGCCCCTGCTTGACCCACGATGCAAAGGACTGCTGGAAGTTCTTGTTCTGCTGAAAGGTCACCGGGGCACCCATCTTGGTGGCCAGTACCACTTTGGTCCCGGGGGTGACCTGGCCAGAAAGGGTCACCACCTTGGAGGTGGAAGCGGGGGTGGCTGGACTCCCCGTGGGGGTGACTGTGGTAGTGGATACAGACGTTTTCTGCTCCAGACGCTTCTGGAACAAATGAAACAATGCAATAAACTGGAACACGGAACAAAATACCCCCCTACCAGATATGAGCATTCATCTAAAAAGATTACATTGAAAAGGGGCCAGACTTACCTTGGCCTGTTCTGCTGCTTGGACTTTTTCCTTCTCGACCCTGAATGAAGGTGAACACAGTTCTAACAATCACACAACAACCAATAGGAAATAACATCCACCCAACGCAGACTAATCATAAACACAAACCGTAGCTTATAAGAAAAGGTACTGTAAACACATCTTAAAGGAAGTTAAAATCCAATGTTAACAGAATGTCATGTCAACTACCGAATGTACCAAAGAGACTAGCGTATGGACTAACATAAAGCTTCTGAGCCCCCCTTTGCCCTCTGACCTCTCGGAGAAGGCCCTGATCTCCCAGAGGTCCAGCTCCTCCTCGGCCACCCAGGACTCCAGCACCACCGGCCCGGTTTCCTTTTTGGGTTCTGGCTTCTTGGGCCGCAGGGCGCTGGAGCGCAAGCCTTTACGCTGTGGCGTGTGGGTCTCTGTGTGCGTGTGTGTGGAGATGTTTGTGTGTATTTGGGGGCAGAGAGGGATTGAGTCAACAAGAAGCACCCTGACATACTGATATACCACAATGGAGCATCCTGCACTAGCGGACATCTTTTCACAAGCACAGTTACACTGTCTGCCTCTCTCCCACCTTTTGGGGTCTCTGGAGCTCCCAGAGGGCAGATGATCTTGCGGATGCAGTATTCCGAGCGGATGCCGTATGGCCCAACGTCACGGCGTTTGATGATCTCCGTGGTGGTGATCTCAGTCTCAGATGTCTCTGTGGTAACGCAAGGGGACAGGGTTTAGTGGGTGTGGAAGACTCCCAAGCGACGAAGAACAACTCAGAAGACAACACAGTGTTGCCAAAGCACTCCCAGGTACATATCTAGGGTCTCAGCTTCCCTTCAAAAACTGACCAGTGATCTGCTGTTCAATAAACACAACCGAAACCATTGGCGAATGCCTTCTTGGTGGGAGTTACCTGTGCGCGTCGTGCCCACAGCGGCAGATGGCTTGACGGCCATGTCGTCCCACCTCAGACAGGCCCACAGCAGCCTGAGAATTAGACTCACCCCTGCCAGGGACTTTACAGTCTGGAGACGGTACCTGCAGACAGACGGAGTGAGGTTAGCGCACGCACGCACGCACACACACAGAAGCAGACCGGCTCCATCACACACACACACACACACACACACACACACACACACACACACACACACACACACACACACACACAGTGTGCAGAATGCTCATACGCAAACTACACAACACCGAGTGTTCCTTTCTTGCTTCTGAGGTCAGCCTATAATTGTCCTCTATGAATGCGCCCTCAGCAGACTTTTTTGGCCGATAGGCTATTTAAAACGGACAAACAATTGTTCAAAAACAACAAAAACATTTCAACAGTCAGACCAATTGCATAAACAGTGAACACTAACAAGGCATTCACACAGGAGCGTGTTCGTAATTACGGCACCAAATAAGGGATGTAGTTCCATTCCGGATGCAGACAGGGAGACATATTCCTGCCTTTCCAGTGCGACCGACTAACCACCGTCGGGGTAAACATCGGCGGTTATTGCACAATGTGAGCTTCCTGACGCTTGCAGACCGCCAGAGTGATTCACGCCTAGCAGTAATAGGACAGTGTGGTCCGGCGGTCAAAATAACCTTGTGTGAGAGCCATAGCAGAGGAGTCGGGGCCCAGCCCACTAATGACAAGCAGAAGGACGGGAGAAAATGAACCAACAACAAGTCAAGAGGTCAACGTGTGAATATGATCGTCAAGGCAACGGGAGTATGAGTCTCACTCAACACCTGAAAGGTTTAAAGGGTGAAAAGCAAAGAAACACATTTGGACAGACTATCCTATTATCTATTTCTTGGTTGAATATTCAGCGTAGCTGAAGAGAAAGGTTGTTTCAGACTAGAGCTCCGGAGATTTCCCTGGTGGAGGTCAGACAACACATGGCAATAATCCTGACACATTCTGCAAGCAGGTGCTAGCCCCAAAGAAAAACTGTTTGGAATCCATGCCTACCTCCACGTAATGCCAAAAGTGGGTCGAGGCGACGGGTACGGCCAGATGTCTTGAGCCGGCTTGGCGTTATAGCTGAAGATGGACACCTCCCGGATGCCCCCCCGACGCGCCAGCTTCTTGAGGTCATCCCCGGGCAACACGAAGATGCTCTTGCGCTGGCTCTTGGTGACGAACTTGCGGTAGGAAGGCAGCGCCGTGCCCGAGCGCGTTTTCTTGGTGCGCGAAAACTTGAGCAGGCGAACGCGACCCTTGGTGGAGGAAGACGAGGTGACGACCCCTGAAATGGAGGTGGTTGAACGAGATGCCTCCCGGTGGGTGGCGAGGAGCGTAGTCTTGTGCTCTGTGACCACTTCCGTCTGGCCCTCGTTGGATTGGCTCTCGAGCGTAGGCAAACTCACCCTGGTGACCGTGGTTTTGGTCAGTGTGCTGAGAGTAGACACGGCGCTGCTCTCAGTGGTCGAGAGGACAGGAGCCGCCGGTGCACCCAGAGTGACCGAGACGCCCCCCGATAGCCGAGATTCTGTGGATATCGTCGTGGTGGTGGTCGTCGTCGTGGTTACCTGGGTAAGGATCGTCTTGACTGACCCTAGCCCGTTTTTACCGTTCTCCTCTGCAAAGTCGTTACCGAGCCTGGACTCCTCGACCGCGAGAGCCGACGAGGGAGTCGTTTGATTGGGTGTGGCGGCAACGGGCTCTGATTCCGTGAGCTTGGCGGTGTTGCACTGCAGCTGGGGGCTCTGGGTTGTCGTCGACCCCAGGACCTCCCTGTCGTTCTCCAGTCTGGCCACTTTCACTGAAGGCTGGTAGTCGGGCTTTGAAGCGGTCACCTCTACCCTTAGAGCCGTGCTGTCGAGCCCTTTCCCCACAGCTACAGGCGCCATAGAGCCGTTCAGCAGGGGCTTGGCCGCCTGACCTTCTCCCGCCGACCTGCCGAGGCTGTTTACCTTTACCTCGGAGCTGTCAGCAAGAGTATAGGAAGGTGCGTTTGATGTTGGAAACGAGTTGGTTAAAGCGACAGTCTCCACACAGCCTTTACCATTGACCTGGTGTAGAGTTGAGGGCTGGGAGATTGTGGCCTCTCTCTGCCTGGGCACCTTTCCGTTCTCCTCTGTCCCAGGGGTCTCTGTGCTTTGCTGGGGCAGGTTTAGAATAGCAGCTGCAGTCTGGCTGTCCTCCTGAGTAATAGTGTAGTGGGACATTGTAACGGAGCAAGGTTTTAAAACCTCAGACTCGGGTCTGGCAATGGATGTTGGAATGCCAGTGTTTTGGATAACTCGTAAGCTCTGGGTCTGCGTCGGTTCTACAGTGCTACTGAGATTGTGTGCCCCTCTGGGTCCCATAGTCCTTTCAGGTGTGGTAGTTCGGTTTGGTAGCGTTACTGCAACTGTAGTCTCTTTGGGTAAAGTTTGGCTAACATCCGACTGCACTTCCCCTATGACTGACAACGGAGCAGGCGCAGGCTGCACTGAAGCAGTGCCGAACTCCAACTTCATTGTGGGACTCTGCTGGTTCTGGCCGGGAGTCGAAGGGCGAACCGGGGTCAGGGGCAGGACAGGGGTGGTTTTAGCGTGGGTCGGCTTGGCCAGGGCCCCCTGGGCTTTTTGCTTCTCCTCCAGGGCGTGCTGCTTAACCCGCCGCTCCAGCAGGCCGTCCAACTTGGAGGCCTTGACCTTCTTCTTGTAGGCAACCCGTGTCAGGAAACCCTGCGCCACATCCACGACATCGTAGTTAAATGGCCTGGAGTTGGGCCCCTCGTCCAGCTCCTGCTTCACAGCAGCCGGCTCCATATTGGGCTCTGGACTGCTGGTGGTCCCTGTGACAAACAAACAAACAGACCTGCTTAACACAGACATCGTTTGTCTTCAAACAGGGAGGAATACAAAACAAAGAGGCTTAGTGTTCAAGTATTGGAGTGTATGAGCTGCCAAGTATTGGCACTTAACTCGTTATGTAACGAGCTTAATAAGACGTGATCGTTCCATTGACAGATATCTTGGGGTAAATTCCCAGACTAAAGCCCACATGTAATGAGGTAGTCAATAAAAAACTGCTTACCCTTTTCATAATTTCGTTCCGAGTCTGTGGGGTCCACCTCCATTTTGTCAGCCGCCTCCTCAATGGCTACGTCTTCCATATTCTCTTTCACTGACATGTGAATGTCCTCTTCCTTTTCCTCAGTTTTCTTCCCTGACACGCGGTCCTCAGAGGGATCTGTGGCGGTGACCAATGAGTCTCCATCTTTCTCCATGGCTCTACTGCTTCCCGGGGGCTCTGAAGCTACGATCGACTTGAACAAACGAGGCCTCGGACCCAAGTCCAGCAAATTGCATTTCTGGCCACGTTTGGCAGCTGGTGAGGAAGAAAATATCTGTTTGAGATATCATAGCTCCATTGATATCAGTAGACGTTTGCCGTTGCGACTTAATTACCTATTCACATAATAATTCATATCTCTACACATTTCTCTTCTCGGTCATGCACTTTACAGAGAAGAGAAAGATATTATGAGGGGCCATGACAGGATACATATACATTAGTCAACTGAATTCCAACATTTCTTTCCCAGGCATACGCGACAATCCAACTACTACTATTTTTTGACTAATTGAGCTCTCGGCCAATCACGTCACAGATCTCTTTACATGAGAACTTTCTCAGAACAGAGCTGTCAATGGTAAAATATATGAGACTTCATAAGCTTTGCGCGGCCCATGCAGTTCATTCAGTTCTGGGATGCACAACAGCATGTCAAACCAGTGCAAATCCCTAGAGAATTAACTACACACGTATATGTTAAGAGTTCTTGCAAGGATTCAGCGATTACTTGTGTCTTTGACCAATAGCCGGCAATTTATGTATCAAATTGTCAATAATCACTTTATAAGCACACGAAGACACATTACTGCAGTGCATAAAGAAGGCTCGCAATGGAATGTAATCACTACATATTTTCTACAGAAAAAGCCACACAAAAACGTTTCGCCCGCCAACGCATTTCTGCGACAAACGACAAAATCTTCACGGATTATCATGGGTTTACCACAACTTTCTTGATTTCCAACAACGGCACAGGATAACATCCCAAACACTTATTAACAACAAATTCACAGAGCGCCCCCAAAAGAAGAGACGGCAATCTGTCTCAGTGTTCGTGACACAAAACCGAACGCTCACCTTCCAGCTCTGCACGGTAGTTGGCGTTAGTGTTGCCGGGCAACTTGGTCAGGAAACGGTGAACGTGCGTTCTGCTGATCCAGCTCCACCCGCCCCAGCCCGTCACACGATACTCCTCCCCCTTCTGTTTCCACACCTTTACAGGAGAAAGAGAGGAGCAAAACAAGGGGGATTCATGAATTGAAAAGTCGGATGAAGGTTTGGAAGGAAGGGAGGCAAAGGTCAGAAGGTCACACCAATTATTTAGTAATCTCATCTAGCAGACCGCTGTGTGTGAAATTACACTTTTGCCCGGGAATTGGATACTCGGCGCCTTGTCAGAGGTGTTTAACGACACTAATTATTTTGGGAGGCAGGAAGTGGCAATTAAACACGTACTGGCGATTAAGGCTGACGATGAATGGTCCGGTCATTATTTTGATAGAGGTTCAACTTAAAAGGGCTTGGTTGGTAAACAAGGGCCTTATGTAAATGGTGTGTGTGAAACAGGCTGAGAGGAGAGAGGCGTGAGGAGAGAGAGGAGGTAGGGAAGGGGAGAGACATACCTGGTGCTTGATGGGGAAGGTGTACTTGACCCATGTGGCCTGCTGCATGGTCTCCTCATCTTCCAGCTTCTTCTCCCTCTTCTTCACCTTCTCCTTCTCCTCCCTCTCCATGGACGTCATACGGTGCAGTCTGCACGGGTGAACGTGAAACAGGAGAGAGAGCAAGCGAGTCAATACACACATACATTCGGTTCGTTTTCACAAGGGGGGGGCCTGATAAATGGCACAGTGTTAAAAGTGACTGCCTCACAGTTGGTGAGGAGGATTCTAGACCCAGACGCTGCGTTCTGACAGATCCCAGAGATCCTGATCACGACCGTGCAAATTTCCTGAAGTTGGCAAGAGAAATGTGCGTAAGAGTTGTCAAGTTGTGGCGTAGTGACTTCTGGTGAATACTCTCTGGTAAAGCAAGCAGTTGCATAAGAGGTGAACGTCCTAATGAGACGCGCATGATAAAACATGGTCCCGGGTTGCGAAACTGTAAATCTTGAAATTGTCTAAGAAACAAAACAAAAAAATGGGGTAAAACGAAAAAAGTCTTCCTTCAACACACCCCGGTGGAAGTGAAAAGGCCTCGGCCAGCCGACATCAAAAAGCCTGAGGCTGGTAACTCCCTCGTTGCTCTTGGCGAGGCTCCAAGCACATCTACTAGCAGGGGCCGTTACACACACACACCCACATCACACACACACGCTACACACAACAAACATGCCACACACACCATACACACCGCACACCCACCCTTACTACAACACAAGCCAGGCTTTTAAGGAGGGTTGTGGTCTCACCCGATCAGCTGAACAGGTAGCAGCGCTTCCCCCGCCCCAGTAAATAAATATTATGCTACACGCCAGGGGTGGGCCTCTGATCAGAGGTGGGTTAAGGGGCCGTGCTAGATCAACATCCAGGGGTGGGCCTCTGATCAGAGGTGGGTTAAGGGGCCGTGCTAGATCAACATCCAGGGGTGGGCCTCTGATCAGAGGTGGTTTAAGGGGCCGTGCTAGATCAACATCCAGGGGTGGGCCTCTGATCAGAGGTGGGTTAAGGGGCCGTGCTAGATCAACATCCAGGGGTGGGCCTCTGATCAGAGGTGGGTTAAGGGGCCGTGCTAGATCAACATCCAGGGGTGGGCCTCTGATCAGAGGTGGTTTAAGGGGCCGTGCTAGATCAACATCCAGGGGTGGGCCTCTGATCAGAGGTGGTTTAAGGGGCCGTGCTAGATCAACATCCAGGGGTGGGCCTCTGATCAGAGGTGGTTTAAGGGGCCGTGCTAGATCAACATCCAGGGGTGGGCCTCTGATCAGAGGTGGTTTAAGGGGCCGTGCTAGATCAACATCCAGGGGTGGGCCTCTGATCAGAGGTGGTTTAAGGGGCCGTGCTAGATCAACATCCAGGGGTGGGCCTCTGATCGGAGGTGGGTTAAGGGGCCTTGTTAGATCAACATCCAGGGCGTGAGTGACGGGAGGAACGACGGGATGCAGAAGCGAGGCTCCGTTCCAACGACTACCACAATGTACAAGCCTGAATGCATTTCTAATACAAAGCAATGCAGAGCACCGAGTGGCAGAGCCCAGAGAGGCAGAGCACAGAGCACAGAGTGGCAGAGCACAGAGTGGCAGAGCACAGAGAGGCAGAGCCCAGAGAGGCAGAGCACAGAGCACAGAGCGGCAGAGCCCAGAGAGGCAGAGCCCAGAGAGGCAGAGCACAGAGCACAGAGTGGCAGAGCACAGAGAGGCAGAGCACAGAGAGGCAGAGCACAGAGAGGCAGAGCCCAGAGAGGCAGAGCACAGAGCACAGAGTGGCAGAGCCCAGAGAGGCAGAGCCCAGAGAGGCAGAGCACAGAGCACAGAGTGGCAGAGCACAGAGAGGCAGAGCACAGAGAGGCAGAGCACAGACTGGCAGAGCACAGAGAGGCAGAGCACAGAGCACAGAGTGGCAGAGCACAGAGAGGCAGAGCACAGAGAGGCAGAGCACAGAGTGGCAGAGCACAGACTGGCAGAGCACAGAGAGGTAGAGCACAGCTGGTAGGCGTCCCGACCCGTCTGACGAACTCGCTAGACTCCAATGAGATTAGAAAACTGGCGAAAAAACCTCACCATTTGAGGCTGGCCAACGTGTGCTCCCAGCCGCAATACCGGCAAGCGTTAGTCACAGCTCATAACTGGGCTGCATGGACATTCATTCATATTCATTTAACCAGGTAGGCCGATTGAAAACGAATTCTTATTTGCAACAGCGACCTGGGGAGAAGCTGGGGATTGAACCCAGTACATTATACATACAAAACACGCTCTCTACCACTGAGCTACACCACCTGCTCCAAACAACGCATATTTCAGAGAGATGATGTCCGTCCGTCTTATGCTATACTTGCCTGGTGTGTCCCAGCGCGTCCTTCCAGATGGGGAGCATCGCTACGGGTTTGATGGCGCACTCCAGAATGGCCATGGCCAAGGCAAACTCCCGCGCCTTACTGCACATCTGCACCGCCTTAATCCAGTTGTTCCTGATGACAAACAAACAGAGAGGTTGTCGGGTCAATTCAGTTCCACTTCCTGGAAGCATGCTGACATCATGTGGTGTCATGACAGCCAAGCGTTACCTGTGTGAGGCCCAGTTGGGGTGCATGAAGGGGGCAGGCACGTTGTTCTCCAGCTGCATGATGGTTAGTCGCAGGGTGGAGATGGTCAGCACCTTGGAACCGTGGATGGAACCGTTCCACTTGAAGTCGCCTGCTGGCGTCATGCAGAACTTCAGAATGAAATAACACATGTTAGATATTTGCTCTTAGATCTGATTATACAGTCCAATAACAGTTCATCTAGATACGGACGCAGGATCTTGGCCACTCACATCCACATGACATGAGTTGATTCATTCAATAATTACGCACACGCAGACGCACGCACACACACATCAAACATAGCAATGTTAAAATGTATCATAAAAAAGGCAGCACAGGAGCTTCACATTAAATCTTTGGATCTAAGACATAACTTATTTTGAAGTGGAACATTTACCTTATGTGATAGATGCCGCCGCTTGTCGTGGTCTTCGCGGTGCTGGTGCTTGTTAAGGGCCAGTGGGTTGCTGCTGTACTGGTTGTGGTAGATGCGGTATTTGCCCTCCTGGCCCAGCTTGAAAAAGTGGCTGAGTGTGCCCTTCATCACCAGCTCCTTGCCAGTGAGGCTGCGCGTGCTGAGTCGCGACACGTCGCCCGCCGAGGTCACTACAAGCACCTGGGGTTAAGGATTAAAGTATCACTACGAGCACATGGGGTTATGGGTCAAAGTATAACTACGAGCACCCGGGGTTAAGGGTCAAAGTATTACTATATGGGCACCTGGGGTTAAGGGTCAAAGTATTACTACGAGCACCTGGGATTAAGGGTCAAAGTATCACTACGAGCACATGGGGTTAAGGGTCAAAGTATCACTACGAGCACATGGGGTTAAGGGTCAAGGTATCACTACGAGCACCTGGGATTAAGGGTCCAGTATCACTACGAGCACAGGGGGTTAAGGGTCAAAGTATCAATACGAGCACATGGGGTTAAGGGTCAAGGTATCACTATGAGCACCTGGGATTAAGGGTCAATGTATCACTACGAGCACAGGGGGTTAAGGGTCAAAGTATCAATACGAGCACATGGGGTTAAGGGTCAAGGTATCACTACGAGCACCTGGGATTAAGGGTCAAAGTATCACTACAAGCACATGGGGTTAAGGGTCAAAGTATCACACATAGATTTTAGAGAAATCCCTGTATTTTATCTAACAGTAGTATTCAGAGAATTACAAGACAAATTACGGCGGCTCACCTCCTTGCCCTCCTTGTAGCCTTTGTTAGCCTCGTGGACGGCCTCCTCCACCTTCTTGCTCTTGAGCTGGCTCAACTTGCTCTCCGGGTTACGGAGGCGAGTGACCATGCGGCCTCCCGGCGTGATCGCCGACCTCTTGCCGCCGGCCTCGCCGTTAACACCCTGGTCGTCCTGGCTTGTGACCGAGGACTGAGAAGACCTGTCGGCGAGGTCGGGTTCCTCCGGGCCCCTGGGCTCCTCCTTGGCCACAGCGCTGCTGTTGCTGTTCTCCTCACCGGCGGACTGGGGGGGCCGGCTCAGGCTGGGGACCCCTTCTGCAGTCGGAGAGCCAGACCCAGAACCGGGCTTTTCTACTGCACATGGAGATAAACACCATCAGTCACCATAAATGAAGACTTAAAGCATTATAACACTCCTGAATCAGTCATTCGCTGAACGTTTAGGATTTAGACATTTGTTTGAGGGTAACCAGTTCACAAATCATTTGTGCAGATTCGGACGTTTGTTGGAAATCAAGAATGGATGTGGCTCCTAGCGATTCCATTGTTTTTGGATCGAGGCATATGAACAGATCAACTTGGAAAGGGATTTAGCCAGAGGAAAGGACATAGTCACAGAAATGCTGGTTCCTTTATTCAAATCCTTCTATGAATAATTCTTAAATCAAAAGATATGCAATAGCCCCATCTAGTGTCAAGACGCAGCGTGTGCTTGATTCCTGAAGTGCACAACATTTTACAGGCGTATAGATAGATCCACATCCGAAGACAAATACAATATACGGACATTTACAACGACAAAATGCCTCGGAATTCAAATAATTATTACATCCTAAACAAGTCTACAAACCATTAGTAGAGAAACCCATGAAGATACGTCAGGCAGAGGGAGAAGGCTTTTCTGTATTTATAGCTGCAGTCTGCCGTTAGTCCATTGTCCAACAATCACCAGTTAAAACGGCATTGAATGTTTTTGAAGGAGACAATTATGGCATCTAGAGCCGCAATTAAGGTGGAAATTTTACAACCTCTAATCACGTTTAATTGCGAGCGAGAAGTCAGCAATTTATTTTGTAGAACTGTTCATTTCTGTCTACATGTTCATGCAAACTTCTACACTGTGATGAAGAACGTTTACACGGTCAGCCGACCAATAAATCCTGTCCATGTGGGTGTTTGCAGCTGCATTAACCCTCAGCACATGCTAATAGCGGTTTGATTACACAACAGCAAGCCTTTGCAATGGCGTATTATGTAAGAGGAGCAAACATCACAGGGTTTTCAAAGACAAGCAGTTGGTAGCTCAGTCACAAATTCTTCATTTTCTTTCTTAAATGGTTTCAAAACTGATTAAATGAGAGCAAACTGTTAAAAGACGTTTTGTAACATAAAGCCTAAATATGAGTACCTACAGCTCCTGATTTTGGTCCAGATATTACCCATCTAGTGCCTAACAAATACATCTGGCTTTGCATCCAACAGTGTGAACATTGACTGGTGACAAGCCAGAAGCAGTGAACATGTGCAGGCTGGAGAACAGCGCCCACAAGTTTAGAAATCAACTCCATTGTCTGAAGGTCATTGTGATGCATGCCAGGCGATTCAGGCTGATTGCACAGTGAAACAATTAGCGGGAAGCAAGTAATCTTTCAAAAAAATAAAAAAGCCGAAATCAGGGGCTACATTTCTTACAGAGCCAGCAAGAAAAATGCTCGAGGTGCGTGACAGCCAATGAAATATCTAGATACCAACTGAAGGGAAAGTGGGAATGAGAAGCAGGCTGAATGTGGGGGAACAATCCAAGCAAAAACCAAGGCAGAAGAATCGGGCCCAACAAAAGACCAAGCCATGGTACCTTCAGCCTCCTGTACGTGGGTTTGGGCCATGTCCCCAGGCTGTTGGGCCTCGGCAGGAGGGTCAGGGGCCTCGGCAGCAGGGGGTGGTGGACCCTCAACGGCACAGCTGGGGGCCTCTGTGTTGAGGACAGGTTGTGGAGCCTGGGTGGTAGGGACAGTCTTACAGCCCTCTGGGACGGGGGCCTCGTCGCCAGTGGAGGGGGACACCTCGGCTACAGAGGAACCAGACCCACACACAGAATTTGAAACCCACCTGACAAACTAGGACCAAACGTTCCTCGACACGTAATTATTTGTTTCATGTTTTGGTGAAAAATACTCCGAAATCTAGCTGAACCCGATCGATAATAACAACCAATCGGTACTCTAAAGACATTAGGTGGTGTTTGTTTTAGTCTCTGCTGGCTTGACTGGCAGAACAAGGGAATTACAATTGCTCACAGAGAGGACAGGTGTCATTAATTAGGCATACATTGAAAGGGCCGTGGTTTAGTGCACGCCTCTATTATATGTGTGTGTGTGTGTGTGTGTGTCGTACCTGAAGTTGTGGTCCCATCCTTGTTATCCTGGTCTGTGTCCTTCTCACCCTTATCCCTCGTCATCTGCTCTTCCTTCTGCACGTCTTCAGACTGCTCCTTCGGCTCTCCTCCCTCCTCTCTCTGGAGGGCTTTCTCCACCTCTTCCTTCAGCCTCTCTTCAGCAGCCCGGCGTTTCAGCACTTCCAGCTCCTCCTCCTGCTTGGCTCTCAGCCGGTCCAGGATTTCCTCTGGAAAATGGGCAGTTACAAATATTAAGTAACACAAACCAATAGAAAACATAGGACAGACATCCAATAATAACTCACGGCTCTGGGAAAAATGGTCAGTCAGGGAAAATTGTAAACCAGCAGGACTGCAGTAATCGAGGCGCCCGATCATTCACCTGCAAATGTCTCATGCGGTTCACGCTTAGGAACAAACATCTTTATTGCCTCGCATGTAAAGCTGTTTAGACTTACATAATGCCCTTTGCATACCTAACCAAAAAGCAACAAAAAGAGGTAGCTCAGCCAGGGGTAAAAGGGGGGTTATGGACCGAGTTGCCATGTCTAGTCACAATTTAGCAACTGTGTTGTTGTCATGGGCCAGGCCCACTAAACACACACTAAACTTGGGATGTTGGACGGAGACATTCACTCTCCTCCAATGCGCATCTGCTAGAAAGACTTCCTGGTTAAGCCCGCCATGTGATAAGACGCAGAATGGTTGGGCAAAATGTGCAGTGGAGAATGGGTCTTCACACCAACTCTAACAAACCCAGTTATGCTTACAGGCATCCAACGGGCACATTGTTTACACTCACGTAGGTGGGTGTGGCCAATATGCACTGCCCTACAGAACTCCCGGCCACACACACAATGTTTATCACAACAGAGGGGCGAACCTGGTTGTAATTTACACCCCAGCACCGCAATAAACGTTAACAATAAAACGTTAACTACCGAGTTGTAATGCCAAGCTGTCACAATGATTTCACCCAGATTTGATTTAATCAAAATGTTCTGTAGCAAAAAATAATTAAAATGCTGGTGTGCACTCACAATTGACCCTTCGCTAAGCCACGCCCGAAAACCGCCACAGGCCAATCGTGGTTGAGCAACCGTAACTAGGCGCAGGAGGTCTGTCAAGCTTTCGAGCAAGGGGAACATGCCAACGCGTTGTGCTTATGGATTGTGTAAATCTGATACCCGATATCCTAAAAGTTTGGACGGGGAGGTAGGGGTGGGGGTGGGCGATATGGGAAAAATATCATATCACGATTTTTTCAGGAAAAATCACAATTCACGATTTTATCACGATTCTTTTTCATGTTGCTTTTTAAGACTATTTTGCAAATTACTGAGCCGCAATACAAGCAAATTATATCTCCATTTAAAAAATATAGCCATACAGGGTAACAAAACATAAAAGGGAAAAAAATGTTAAAGTAGCATATTTTAATCACGTGTATATTTAATGGAAGTGCAATTGTGCAAAGAAGCACCCATTCTCATCCGCAGCTTCACCATCCATTCACTGTGTAACCTGCCATCCATCTACAGCATCAGATGATCAAATGATTTGCGCATCATTGGCCATATATATTGCAACACAGACTCTTGAAATACAAACATTAGGCTACAGTGTATAATTCGATCATTTACATTTGTAAAATGTATTAGCCTATAGTAATTACAGTCCAGTAACTAAGGCACTGTAGACAATGAAACACGTATTTTACAGTTTGTATATTGGTCACGGTCGGGTATATTCTGCTGTTACCCGGTAGATACATTAATCAATTTCGTTTTATATTTTCGTTCTGTTTATTTAGTAAAACATATATTTCTTTATAAACGTAGGCCTACCACTTTTTTCTAGTTCATTCAAATTCAACCAAGCCAATCAATCTATTATCTATGTATATTTCGCAGCTTTTGTCTGCCTGAGCAGGACACGCATACTAACCGGTTGCACTGCGCACAGTGTTCATTTGTGTTGTTATGAGTGCACATGAGACAGCAGTGCTTAATCCGTTACATATATCCAGTTTCATATAGATCGGACCAAAACGCGTCCATTTTCATGTAGACTAGACCAAAACGGATCCAGTTTAATATAGACCAGACCAAAACGAGTCCAATATAGATCAGACCAAAACGAGATCAGACCAAAACGCGTCCAGTTTCTGAAAACGGGACAAGGTAAAATGCACGTATTTAGGAAAAGTCATGGAAGGACGAGGCTGTAGCTTTTCAACATTATATATTATTTTAATTACTAACTGCAACGCCCGCGGGCATGGGCTGTTGGCGCTTCTAGTGTTAACACGCTGACATCTAGCGCACCGCGCATTGCATGTTGATACGTAGCTGAAAAAACGCCATAGATCTGCATCTAATAGAATGTGCACTGGAGCGCGATTCTACGATATTTCCGAAAAAGTGAATCGTGGAGACATTTTAATAGTCTACGATTAAATATCGTCATATCGCACACCCCTACGGGGAGGTGGAATTTTTTCCTTTCCCCAAACCAAAAACCCAAGGGGATAAATGCCGGGCGCTGATCAAGCAGTGTGGGAGATCCCATTCACAACTAAATGTCGACAGGATTAACAAAAACACTTACGTTTGCTCCAATAAAAACACGCTAATGTTAGCAAGCTAGCTAACTAACTCAGCACAGCATTACTTAGAAAATGACGGTTCTTTGTTCATAATGCATATATTTGAACGTAAAATAAGATGATTAAAGGCAATACGGAGGCTCGCTGAAATACTTTAAAATGTCCTACCCTTGAGTACCCCAATCCGATCGCGGCTCTCCCGGTAAGGACGGAACATCAGGGGGCTTGCCCGGAGATCTCCAAGGAAAAAGTTGCTATGTGAACTTAATCAGTTTATTAACAGTAGTCATCATGTGTTCACTATAGGTATACTTTATTACTGCTGTGCATGAACATAGCTGTTTCTCAATTTGTGTGTTTCCCACTTGAATGGTTAGCGTATGAGGCAGCTGCTGCTTGCGCTGGGACCGACTTTCGCTTCAATTTTAAAGACGTTATTCTCTAATCGGTTGCATATTATGTCGTGGATATATCCCTCGAATGCCTACTGCAGCCCCTTTTGTCTTGCTCTTTCAGATATTTCACCTGTTCGCCAAAAATGACTAAATATCTTATTGGGAATGTCTGACACCGGTGCATACATACTGAAATAGACGTGCCGGGCTCGAAAGCTTGACAGGCGTAGCAACAGTAACTAAGGAGGGCGTGGCTTAGCGAAGGGTCAATTAAAGAGTACTACCATTTATTACCTTCCTGACAGTGTTCTTCAAACGGGATAAAGCATTGTTGTGGACTAATAACCTCCAATGCTATCATTTATATATTGAATATGTTTACTAAGATTAAAAACCAAAAGTTAACACAAAATCAAAAATAAACATTTATTAGAAATAAAAAAAATATATATATTTCTAGGCCAGTCAGTAAGTCTGTACGTTCGATAACAGTTATCACTACATTACAGAGTATACGTAATCAATAAAGAATCTGATTTGGCCATGGCACAATTATGTCCAACCCCTGTTCTGAAAGTCCATCTCGGCTGCCTCCAACTGTGCTTTTCTCAAGTCCGGGCAATTGGAACGGCTACGAAGACTTTGCTAGGGGAATGAGTGCATTAGCATCCAGCTGTGCATTGAATTGAACACTGCATCAAACTGACACTGTTATCTTTCTGAAATAATAGCCGCAGATTGAGACACTGCCACAGCGTATAGTACAATATCTCAACGGGGTAAAAGCCAGAAACGAGCACTTGTGAATTCCGGTATTTTTCGCTACTGCAGGACCACATGCTGAGCAACTAAACCTGTATTCTATGATAAAAACATGTCAGTTACCTCTAGAGAAAATGGATTAACCCAAAACAAACAAAATTGGTGCTGAAGTGTGTGTGTGTTGGTGGTACATAAGCCATAGCAGCTGAAAGGCTACTCTTGTTAGACTATTGGATGTGTCATGGTTATGTTTTATGTGGTGTATGTCACCGTGCTTTTCTGTGCGAGGTACAAAGTGTGTAAATGCCAAGAGCATGTGGTAAGACACAAGCATGTTCAGAGAACTCACACCATTCAGTTATTCTCCACGTGAGGTGCGGAACAATGGTGGTGTCCGTGACAACAGCACAGAAACAACAATAACCTGGTCTCACTGTGCTGCACACTGCATCACATTAACACGTTAACATAGCGTGGAATATTACATTGATTGCAATGGTATGCACCATTGATCTTCTCAGATTTCATAATACTAGTTCAATAGTTTTAGAAATCAACTAACAACCTACAAAAACTGCCAATAACATTCCAATACACAGTACAGCGATTATCAACACTTCCCTGTTGACATTCTCACTGACAGGTAAAAGCCATGAACCTGACGGCATTAACACACTTTCGCTTCACCTTAATCAGATAAGGAGTGGAGGGAAAGAAACCAACTAGAGTCCAGCCATGCTGGGATTGGACAGTAAGATTACAGATCCCAGTGAAGAGTGCTGGAGCAGTGCCACCGCTCTCTGGGCCCAGAGCCTGCAGCCGGGCCAGACCAGCAGAAACAAAGGCACGAAAGGCACCACTGAGCCAGGCCTACTTTCTTAAAGAGGTATTTCTGATGACTCTTTGCAATTGTCTGCAGAGAAGAGGTGCACCATTGGCTTTACATGGAATGACCGACCTGGACACATACGCAAACAAACACATGTAAGCTTATTGCAAGTCGTAACTTGGCCATAAATCACTTGAATCACAACTGAATAACAGATACAGCTACCCTAAAAACTTAGACCTGACATTAATAGTTGTCATTGCTAATAAGTGTCCAAAGTGTGCACAGCTCAAGGATATTGCTTAAAACAAACATTCAAATGTGCCGTTACGGGAGTTACCATAACAACCCATTCGTCATCTTTCACTTGTAGCAAACCAAAATACTGCCAAATGTGACTCTGAATGGATATGTTTTTCAAAAATTTTAAACATATAAACAAATACTATTCCATCCAGTATAGCCTGAGCCAGCAAGGTAATACAAAAGAGAAGCCAAACAGCTAAAAGTCTCCAACACAAACCCTGATACGCCTAGCTAACTAGATAACTAGCTAGCTGAATGTGGCAACATCATTATTACAGGTTCTAATGAAATGCACTTGTTCTACCTCAGTATCTGTAGAGACAGCTGGGTTGTGCTGTACCCCGAGCAGGAGATGACTGGCTGCTAGACTAAACCGTTTAAGCCAATTCCTATCAGATCTCTCACAACTTTCTAAAAGACCTATGATTGTTTTGACAAGACAGTTCGCTTATTTCTGAAAGACCTTGAACAAAAAATGCCCTTGTTCAACTAACCCCTTTGCCAGGACTGTCACAGACAATAATATTGTATATAGAATGAATGGGGTTGAAATCCAATAGGGTTGAATAAACATGACATCAACCCCTTTTCCATTGGAAAAACTTGAACATAGCAAGACTGAGTCGATGTTTAAAACAATGCCAGTGCAAAAGCCTCAGTGGTCACATAAAATACCCGTTCAAAAAAAGATTGAACTCCCATAAACTACAAGTTTCTGCTTGAGAGACCTGGAGGATAATTTATCAATACTTTGTTATAACAACTGTGTTCAAAACTATCTCGTTGGATATATCAATTTGCTCCGAACAACTATTTAGATAATCGTTTAATCTGACAATTACTAGAGCTAAACCCATTCATTCAACAATTAAAAAAGATTCTGGACTGAAATGCATGAGTTTGATTCATTATAGCCAACAGCCTACAGAGAGGAGATCAACAACCTAGTGGCCTGGCATCAATGTAAAAAAAAAAAACAAAGAACGGATTGCGGATTACAGGAAGACAAATAGCTGTGTACATACCGCAGTTCTCGTTGATGAGACCACAGTGGAGCGTGTGGCCAGCTACAAATGCCTAGGTGTCTACATCTCCAACGACCCATACTGGTTCCTCAACACCACAACCCTGGTCAAAAAGGCGCCCAAACTTTTTAAGGATGCTCAAAAAGGCCCACCTATCTACAAACATCCTGGAAAACCTTTACAGCTGCACGAGCGAGAGCATTCTAACCAACTGAGCCACATTGTGTACAGCGGTTGCTCTGCGTCCGACCTTAAGTCCCTGCAGCAGATGGTGAAAACAGCACAGCGCATCATTGGTGTCCACCTCCCCACTAGAGGGCTGCATTGGGATTGGGTCCCGCCCAACGTAAATCTCACGGGAGCGGGCGGTTTGAACTTTGCTGCGGACAGGTATGGACGGCTAAAAAATACACTTCGGGATCAGGATATGATATGCTGGATTCCATACTGCAACAGGATGATGAGATCTCCACATTACTGCTGAGCAATAACCAGTATGAAAGAATTGAGCAGATCAATGCAGACACTTTGGAAACAGTAGTTGTGTTCCTTAAGTTGTTCAAGGATGCTACTAATGACTTAGAGTGTGACAACTCCACTCCCAGCGCATAAAAACTGACAGCGCAATTACAACTTAAAATAAGGTAAATGCAGTCAAAAAAATCTAAACGGAGATAAAAGACAATGAATACAAATTATAAGTATATATAGCTAAATGAATAACAGCATGAGCCATTTATAAATACATAGTCATTTATATAATCCTATCCACGCAGTTTGACCTGGTCCCGGCCACAACAGATGATGAGCCTCCAGACAAAAAGCAAAGCACAGACCGATTAGCTGACTGGGAAGACGATGTGTCATTAGATCATTGTATTTTTTGCAAAGCAGTGTATGTGTATGCGCCGTGTGACAGTGCACCGTTTTTGATAAAACAAAGTTATTATTAATCTTTAAAAAATTATGTGTTTTCTCCTGCGGGACGAGAGAAGACACAAACTCAATGCATCTCTATTATTGTGAGTTTTTACGGGTGCGGGCGGGAGTGTAACACACACGTTGCGGGTGCAGCCGGTAATGGTCAGAAATTCTGCGGGAGCGGGAAGAAGGAGTCCCGCGCAGGGCTCTACTCCCCACTATCAAAGACATCCAGCACAAGCTGGTTGTGGAGAGCGCGTGGCATTATCAGGGAGCCCTCACAACCAAGCCATGAACTGTTTGCCCCCCTGCCATCAGGCAAGCGTTACAGATCTCTACTCAGCCGCACCAGCAGGCTCAGGAACAGTTTAATCCCTACTGCTGTTAACATACTGAACTCTGAAACCCTTTCCTTACCTTGCACTCACACTGCTACTTATTTATTGTATTTGCCTTGTGCACAATTCTTATCCATTTGTACTATCCATTTACCACTTGCACAGATGTTCTCCGTTGGTGTGCCCTCCGCACATTCGCAAGTTGCTACATTGTTGAACTGATTGACTGCATTTCGTTTTACTGTCCAATCACATTAAAGTTGAATCTAATCTAATTATTTATTACATATGTATTAATCTTCATCATACTCTGTGTTTTATTGACAATGAATTAAGATATTACCAAATAAAGCCTGACTAAGTGTGCAAGAAACACAGAACACAAGAATAGATGCTTTAAAAAGATAATTCACTTTTAATAATAAATACAGACTAATTTAATAACATTAAATAGCATGCCAAAATGCCATTAAATAGAGCTATTATATGTGTTGGCATGAACTCAGAATTGCAGTGAGTCCGAATAACAGTCAGACTTAACACTAACTGAACTACACCGACAACCTCTGTATAATTCAATTGAGTTCGACCGAGGACGAAGTCTCTGTGACACTCATTGACATGATCCATCACATCGGTAAAGTTGGGAAAGATTGCCTGCTCGACTGTAAACCAACTGATCATGCATAAATAGCCAAGTCGGTTCAGCGGTGCTACAGCGAACGTCACAGTAATTCACTCCTGAATAATGCAATGACAAAGCCTCTTCGGTTCAACTCAAAGCTAGCATGCTCCGCTGTAAACCTCCATGCGCAGAAGACGACAACTGGTTTAATGATGCACTTCAACACGCAACTTACCGGACGATTGCAAAAGGAGATCTGGGAAAAGCAGACACTTGTAAACCCAGTTGCAGGCTGAGCACCGCGCTCTTACATTTTACAATGCATGTAGTTTTTCTTAGACCAAAGCAATCAATTGCTGACTTTTTATTATTGACGTCACCAATGTAAATCAATGGGTGGCCCCTAACCAGTCAATATAACCCAGGCATCGGGACATTTGCAGAGCGTTCCCTCCGTTACCGAGCAACAGTAAAGAACCAACCATCATCATCATCACTTGTCCAAGCCGAATGCTGAACAATTAAAAACACCCGGACTCTTCACAACGTTGTGTATCCCAAACGGCACCCTACCTATTCCACAAGCACCAGGTCAGACCAGAACCTCACGAGCCTGCTTAGTTTTTTTAGTTGTTTCCAGACACGAGCGAGTCGATCTAAAGGCACGCGGAGCGGCAGCTTACCGTTGGCGGCGGTGAGGAAGCACTTGTTGGCGCCACAGGCCTTGTTGGTGAGCTCCTCTGTGATGTCCATGTGTGTGTGGACCTCATCCCTCATCTCCTGCAGCGTGGCATACAGGTCGGCCTCCCAGTAGCTCTTGTCCAGACAGTCGATCAGCTCGGCCAGCTGCACCTTGGTGCTGTAGTACCAGATGGTCTTGTTGTCCTGTTCACCGTCCTCCTCGCTGGGGGGGATGCAGAAAGAAGAGAGCGAGAGAGATTAACGGAGAGAATGAGGGAGAAAGAAATGTAGACAGAGAAGTGAGATTGAAAGAGAACAGAAGACACACGACGACAGAGCAGAGAGATGGAAAGGGTTAGAAAGAGTGAAAGAGACAAACCATAACAAAGATGGAACAGTGCATGTGGACATAGAGGTGCTTCTAATTGTACATTTTCGATCCTGTCAAGGGACCTAAAGGGAAAACACGTTTAGAAATACGGCGTGTACCATTTTTTGTGAAATGTTTCTTGAAATATAGGATATTCTGATTGTCTGAACTAGCAAAAATTTGGTGGAGAAAACAATTAATAGCGAAACGACGCTAGGCTGGTTCTAGAGCGTCCCGGTGTGTTTTTGAAACACTCGTAATGACAGCATTGTGCACAACATGGTTTCTGGGCCTGGGTCGCTCTTGCCTCAAGCGGTATTCCAGCTGTGTCTAGTCAGCATCCTCTCAGGATTTAACCACCCACTCCACACACACACGCGCGCGCGCGCGCCTGCATGCATGCATGCACGCACACACTGTCTCCATGGGGATGGAGATGATCTATCACATTGCAAAGTGATGGCCTTTTTCTAAGGTGGGAGGCAAAGAGAGGTGAGGCTACCTCAGGGAAAGAGAGCAAAAGAGAGAAAGAGTCTCAGGTTCAAGGAGCTCACTGCTGACCGAGCAAACCGCACACCAGCTGCGGCTAGTGCTAAATGGCTGGCAGATATGCGATCACTAATATACTAATGCATCAGCCTGACCTAAGGTAGAGGGTAAAATACAATGGACCAATTTTGTTATATACTATTGAAGACCTAACAATACAACACATTGTGTTCACTTCATCCGAAAATAGTGTGTGATTACCTATAGCACGCAAAATACGGTATTTCACCTGGCCAACAGATAACTATTTTTTTTATTTTCTGACACCCAATTTGTGATTATAAACATTTCTTGTCCGAACTACTCCCAGGGGGCAGTTCCCAGAATCAGGGCACATGCATCTCTTTTCCAGCCAAAACATGCATTCTCAGAACAGAGCGTGTTCTCTCACTAATGACCCAATAGAGCATGCAGGCACTCTTCCTCCTGTAGTGGTTAGAGAGCGCTGAGGGTTTGCTACCCCCGGGCTGCTACCATCCCACCTAGACAGCGCTTTCTTTTCAACCCTCTCTGACACCCATCTGGCTGGGGTGACCGTTTGGTTGCAATCGTCGTCAGCGGCCTACTCACACGACAACGCGACGGTCCAAGAACCAGTACTTGCGGCGATGCCGGTCGTAGCCAACGGGCAGCTGGCGGATATACGGCCGGCTCTTCTGTGCTTCCGTCACGCAGTCCGCCACCCCGGGCACCTTGTGGGCGGCGCACACCTCGCACTGCCACTCGTCCTCGGGCACCTCCACCAGCGGCGGCTTGACGCACTCCAGGTGGTAGACTGCGGAGCACGTCTCACAGCAGAGGAGGTCGCCGAGCCGGTGGCACACCCGGCAGTGGTCGTCGTAGGCCACGGCTCCCTCCGACATCAGCTCCTCCCTGGCCAGGTTGGTGGTCAGGAACTGGTCGACAAGAAACTGGAGGACCTTGATTTTGCTCTCCATGGGTTCGTAGGGGTACTCCTCGCCCTCCTGGAGAGGCAACACATGCTGGTACTCCCGGTCGCTCTCGCAGTAGGCGCGCACCACCTCGGGCCACGTCATGCCGTCGATGAAGTAAAGCGTGGAGTTGACGCTGTCCTTGAGGTCGGCCGGACCGAACGTGGTGTTGGACGTGTCCTCCTCGCGCAGGATGGCCTTGAGCAGGGAAATGTGAGTCTCGGCCAGCAGGGTGCACTGCTCCTGGCCCGCGAGCGCCGCACAGAAGTCCTCGAAGCAGAACGGCGAGAGGCGCAGCACCGAACCGAAGTTGCGCAGCACTTCATACACTGCGGAGATGTTGAGGAGCTGATTGGCCGGCACCAGCAGGTCCTCTGATGACTTGGGCAGGTCCAGGGGCGGCACCTCCTTCGCCTCAAAGATGGGTGAGCGGGGCTGGTGAGGGCGCCTCCCTCTACGCTCTGCAAGAGAGATGTAAAGAAAAACATTCATATAACTATGTTGTAAATGTTTATAGTGACCAAACCTCAATGCCCATGTGCACTGTCCACTTCAGTTATACCAGCTTAGCAGCACAGGATATTAGTAATAACCAATTTGAATGTGTCACCTCACCGTAATATACACGGATACAATTTCAGAAAGAATTTGATGACACGAAATGCTTTGTTTTAAGAGAGATTTTTAAAAGACATTTAGCCTTTATCCTGAGCATGTTATGTCCGTAGCACTTCTCCTCGCATCCAATGATGAGTAAAAAAAAAATGTTTGTTCCACCAGCTTCAAGCCAATTGCATGTTTGCGTGTGTTGAGAGGTCAAATGAATAAACCCCTCAGAGCATAACAAGAATATTCACAAGGCAACTATAGGTCTATTTGTAGTGAGGGATTATTTGTACAATCTTCCTGAACCACTTACGGCACGACACAGAGGTGCAAGGTAATGGTATGATTCAAGTAATACCATTTGGTCCAGGCATTACATCTCTGTTCAGTATGGGATGTGGCCAGGTAAGAAAATCCATTTGCCTATAGACATTACGAGAAGTGCAACGTATAAATTCATATTAAAAATAAAAAGATTATTCTGCATTTACCTAGAGAACAATGTAGATTTCAGGGCGAGAAAGTTTAGAGAAAACGGTGGACCATTGAAAATCTAACATTGTAGTCACTACATGACATCAGAAAATTTTGAAAGCTGTATAGAAATGTTATGATTAATCCTGGTTGAAACAGTGTCTATCAATAATTACATAACATGTCCTGTCAAATATATGTTGACATTAAGCAGCAGAACTACCATTCATTAATTCATTATTATTTATTTAAACCTTGTTCACTAACTATTTTAAGTGAGTGTGCCCTCAGCCTTGCTCGTTTACAATGATGAAAAGGCATTGCTATGGTTACGGTAGATTTTAGAACGTAATATTATAATGAGAAATATTATAATGAGTAATATTATAATGAGGCTGCAACAGGTGAAATTGAGCGCCTCTTTTCAAAACAATGCGTCGCTCGATGTCCTGTCAGCTAATACGATCACATACCTCACCGACTATACTGCGAATACTTGATATCTATACGCTTTACAAGCTTCCGATTGAGATGTATTTGTAGTTTACATACTAGTAATAGTACATTGGAATATATCCATGAAAGACAACGCTATAAAGTACAAATATCAAATATATAAAACAACATACATTTTACGATACCATACAAAAACAGTTTGCTGACACATGCAAAAAATAATAATACAAAATACCGTGCCAATATGAATGAATGTAAAGTTCCTAAAGTCTGAAAGGAAATCCTCTACAAATACTGTAGCATGCACGATAATGCAGTTATGCAACTGTGCAATTTATATGATATTGCAATAACCACCATATTTAAATACATGATCTAGGTAATGCATTTGCATGAAGTTGAATGTTTTCATAACAAAAAAGATGTTAAGCGACAGTCGAGTGAAGTGTGGAATAGAGCAAGCGATCACCGAAGCGCCGTAAACAAAGGCCTGTTCTGAGGGGAAACTCCATTTTGAACAATGCAGCTTGCTTCTCAAATGGGCTAAATGAAAACTAAATAGTGGTTTGCAGGTGCATTCGGAAATGTTCTATAAATTGCATAGCTCGACGTGGGCATTTGCCAGTTCACGTACCTGGAGTGCTGCCGTGCGTGCTGTGGCTCCGAAAGCTGCTCTCAGTACAGCAGCTGGCATCATCCTCATCTGGCAATTCTTCGAGAAAATCGGACTCGTTGTCCACGGCCTCTTCGTAGTCTGAGGATGGGTTCTCGTGTAAAAGTTCGTCCTCCTCCGACCGCAAACTAATATTGTCCTCTTCCTCGTCGCTGTTGTCATCGTACACTACCTTGCACGGTGCACGTCTCCGCGTGCCGCCGCGACCACCTCTCGCACCCCTGCCCCTGCCTCTGCCTCTGCCCCGCGATGTCGTCGCTGCCCCAACTTTCCTCCGGGCCCTGGACGAATGCTCGTTTTCTCTCCGTTGAATTTCCGTGTCGCCGGTATCTAGCATCAAACTTCGCCCGCGGCCACGTCCTCGTCCCCCCCGTCCCCTTCCACGGCCACCTCTCCCTCTACCTCTTGACCCGCGAACTGGCCCGGTGGAAACCTCCTGCATCTCCTCTGCCTGTTTGGGCGGCCTTCCTCTTCTACCCCTCATTGTAGCAGTTGTTGTATTATTTTCAACTTCAATGCTAGCGCGCGAGTAACCCACGCAAACCGGAAAAAACTGATAATATCCTCGGAAACCTCGATCGATGTTGCGATACCTCCAATGTGTCCCGCCAAGCCACGGACTCAATTTCAGGTAGAAAGCTCAGACCGAATGGCCGGCGTCCGGCTTTAGGTCGCCTGCAGCCGCCATTTTTCTTCGCATCTCTCCCTCCACTGAACTGCGGGCCCTGTGTGGAGGTCACGTGACTACCACTCCACAATAGACGCGCATTTGCCCGTGTGTTTAGTTCCTAAAAGGTGTTATCGTTGCAAACGTGATGTGCCACACGACTGTTTATTGTCGCTCGCTTCTTGTCATGCAAATGCATCAAAATGTCGCTTTATAACAGTGTAACAGCGGCGTTGGAAATGTGCATATTCAAGGACGTCGTCTTCGCCCTAGCAAGAGCACAGCTACGTAGTTAGACCAATGCTGAAGAAATACTGAACCGATTTGTTTTATGAGAGTTCAGAGTTAGTTAGCTCATTTATTTTCCTTATTAGCCATTGTATTCACAATTTGGCAACTATGAATAATGTAGCGATTTACTGTCGTTGATCATTTTGAGTTAATATTGATAAAGGACGTGTAAACGTGTAGTGTTGTAATTCATGTATCTTTATGTTATAACTAATAACACATTGCATATGACATATACATTAAAACTCATTCTGTAGCCATACATACATGTGAATTACTGTTACATATTCGATTTTTAGTACATGCTCTTGTCCAGAGCGACGTACAGTTATAATACATTTATCTTATCCAGTACTGGTTCACTTAACTCAGCAGTCAGTGATTGAAGTTGTAAAAAAGAAAGATAATACATATTAATTCTATCGAGTGAAATGTATAAAATATTATGTAAGACTTTGTAGGCCCACAGAATATGCAGAACGTAAATAAAACAGTAAATGAATACAGCTTGTCTTTAATTTCAACTATGTCTTCATTTTTTGTCTTCCCACCACCCTTAATATTTGGAGTTTATTCTTTGCCACTACAGTTCTATCACTGCAGCTATATGATTGGTGACAACCCATCCTATTTATTTGATGCTTTCATTGTTTTCTTAATATTGTTTTATATTAATCAATTGAATAAATTGTCTTTTGCTAATGTTTTGATATGACCTAATTTCTTATTGTTGTACTGATTTCTCACAAATCAAGTCTCAACAAATCTTCATTTAAGACTTTCATGATAAAAGCAATCACATTGATGCAGTTCTCATACGTTCGATATAAAACCAAGTAAAACGAAAAACGAATTCGATACCCTAAAGCACTCAGCGGAAACAAAAAATATTAATATTAAAAATCAAAAATAAATGACAATCCGTATAGAGAAGCAGTTGTCGTGGCCGAGTGGTTAAGGCGATGGACTAGAAATCCATTGGGATCTTCCCGCGCAGGTTCGAATCCTGCCGACAACGTTCGTTTTTAGAATTCTTGGAGGGTAACTGACAAGTGTCACCCAACTTCCACAGCTTATTAAAACAATTTTAACCCTTTAAACCCCAATATAATTCTATATTGTTGTTGTACATTACTGAGAATTCTGTTTTTCGTTACACATTTCAAACGAACAAATGTAGCTAAAAACATGAACACTTAACAAGCAAAAGGTTTACAGAAACAACTTAGACAACAATGCACCAGTCTTGTTTTTTCGATTCCGACCTTCGTTTTCAAATTGCAGGAGTCATTGATGGCCACATTACAGTCAGTCCGCACAATGCACGTCGCGAGGGAGCGTCAACCAAGTGCATCATCAACATTTCTTGACTATATTACTATAAACCTTAAACCAGGGGTGCTCAATAGGTCGATGCGATCTACCAGTCGATCTCGAAGGGACTGTGGGTAGATCGCGTGACATCAGATGACATCTGACTTTTTCTGACACTTAGGTCAATGCGCATGCGCAAACAAAGTTGCTAAGTGCCGCAAAACTAACAAACTAGCTAGCAAGTTACTTCCAATTTTTAGCCCTAGGTTTTGTATCTTAAACTTAAGAAACCGAGGTAAAGTTGGTTGGATATTCGATATTGGATATTCAACGGATATTCAAAGCCCGAGATCAGGTCCGGTATTCCCGCAAGAAGCCACACTACTACACCCCGGTTATCAACCGACAGAAATCTCTGACAGCTTATAGTTAAGGGCCGTCAATAAAGTACAAGTCTTAACGTTATTAAATCAATAGCTTGTGCAATGACCTATCAACCTCAAACCACTTTTAGCTAGTCAGGGGCCACCCACATGTTGCACAGGCTTTGGTTTTTCTAAATAAAAGTTTTCAAACTTTTAATATACATTTTAACTTGCATATCTCAATAGCTTTTTTGTGCAATGACTTATAATCATCATTAATAACAAGAAGTCCGTCCAAGACGGAAAGATGGTAAACGAAGCAGCTGACTTATTGTTCCGAGACTTTAAAAACAAGGCAGAAATATGATCTTTGATCAAAACTCTCCACTTATGTGAGTTGGCCTTTTCACACATGGAAATCATAAAGTCAAAGTACCACTATGACTGCTGATCATTTGTTAGTGTGCTTGAGGCTGGCTGTCAGCAGCTACTGTCCGGACTATGCATCTCTGGCTGATTCCAATCAGTGTAAATCATCAGAGTAATATCAGGTAATGACAAAAAAGTACATAGTTAATTGAGTTGTGCAATATGGGCTCATGCGGGTATGCAAGGTACATCAACATACATTGTAAAAATATTTATTAATATATTTATAGATAAATCTGTTTTGCATTTTTGTAGTAGGTAGATCATTTTGACTTGTTCATTTTATGAAGTAGCTCGCATTCTGAAACAGTGTGAGCACCCCTGCCATAAACCAATGTTAAACTGATCAGGAAGAAAGGGAAATTGGCTGCTCTTTATAGATTGCTTAACATGTATGGATAATATAGATATTAATATAATTTATATGAACACATTAAAACACAATACACAGTTTAGGATTTAAAAAGCTGTTTGATTACCTAGATGCTTCAAAACAATGATGTATACTTCAGAAGGAAGGGTCACACATTGCACCGCCTTTGGTTTCCCAGTGAAGCACATAAACAATTTTAGAGAAGTATTTAAAATTAAACATCTCAATAGCTTTCTCAAAATGTTACAGACATATAATTTTGCTGCTAAATTATTCTTTGCAAAGAGCAACATGTTGAACACCCCGGATTACCCCAAAAACCTTTCCAGATAAAATACATATGCATTGCAAAATCGCTTGTAAAATAAATATCTCCCTATATTATGACCTTTGAAGATGCTTCAAATCAGTGTTATGATCTTCAGAGGGAAGGTTCTATGGATTTCCAAAAATGTTTTTTTTTTCATATCTATATTATCCACAAATTGTTTAGCAAAGTATAATGAGCAGTTATAGTTTACATTGGTTTGAGGTTTATATGCGATGTAGAGTGGTCTAAAATGTTAATGCACTTTGTTGACGCTCCCTTCCCACGTGCTTTGGTTAAGTGCCGACTGACTGCAATGTCGCCATAAATGTCTCCTGTAATTTGAAAACCACGGTCGGAATAAAACAATCGAGACTTGTGCATTGTAGTTCAAACTTTTTCTGTCATAACAACACTAACCCGGGTCTATCCCTAAAAAAGATAGCGTGCTATTGAGCTTTGAATGTTTTTCTGTCAAATATCGACCGTCAAACTATCTTCTCCACGGTCACAATAATACTACTTTCACTAATATGGCTGGAAATGAGAGCTTGAAGAAATGCAGCTCAAATATGCCGCTACAAAACGTCTATATATGTATCTTGACAGGCAAATCAAGCAGGTTTAAAACAGCAGGGAATGTTTCCATAAAAATATACCAGTTGAAACAGTAAAATCCTCCAGTACCCCATCTAGTTAAGTAACAATATGCAAACAGGGCGACTCTCGTTAATCTGCCTTCACAATTACAGCTGGAAGTTACCTATGCTAATGTGAGAAACATATTTAATCACGACACCAAACATACATGGTGCCTTTTTATTTTACTCACCTGAACATAAGTATCGCTTTCCAAGTGTCGGGACGAATCCAACTTTGCAACTTCGATAAAAATTGAGTCAATTTTAATGTAAAAACCAACGGCGCCTTGGCGCTGGTCAGTTTTGAAGTAAAAAAAACGTTAGAGCTTTAAATTACAGCAGACCCTGTTCACGTGCTCTAGATGACAACATCCGTGGAGACACAACTACAGGTTTAGTGAGTCAATTTGGCTACAACAATAATAGAAACACAAGTGCTGCTATAAGGTCAGATGCCGGGTTATATGTGTTGGAGCTGCTTAAACGCAACGAATGAATACATATTTCAGAATATATTTATGCAAAACAATTTTAAAAACAATGATAAACAGCACCGCCAAGTGTTTACAAATGGTTCTCAGTAATAAAATATTCATTTTTTGGTTAGTTTGGCATAGTTCTGCATCAACAGGAATGTTAAAAATACATTTATTACTAGTGGACCTCGAAATCATTACGAATTGTTAAACTTATTCCACATCATAAGCCTGAATATTCATACAATTTATAATGTGACAAAGTTATGGGACACTGAATACTGGGTATATTTAATGACAAAAACTGTGAAATTAATCATTAACTCTCTTTGTTAGAATGCATCACAAAAAGCAAAGAAACTTCAATAATTCCATCTTTTTGACAAAACATTAAAACAACCACAAGACTCGCAATGACAGGGTTGAACTGCATATCCACGTTTACATGTCAGCATTCTTTATCAAATATGTAATACATTTCAATGACATGTCAAGGAACCATAAACAATGCATAATTAAGTTTGACAAATATTACAATACAGTTTCTCATGTTGTTCAACCACAACAAACCTGGTTAGGGGCGACCAGGGTCACACAAATGGAAATCCTACTAGCGGTAGAATATGACCATAACTTGTTTTGCTGGACAGTTACATGTACATTTTAATGTTCCAAATGCAATATCCATCGACATTGCTGAGTTCTGATGTATAAACTCTAAAAACATTCCTATTCATTAGTTATCAATAACAAAGGTTACTGCATGACTATTTAACTACGGTACTATAGCAAACAGTCTCAAATCTAGACCTGCTGTATCATACCATCTGTATGGTCATTGATGACAAAAAGCAGGCGACATTCTGAGATTAGACTAAGTAGGTATAGACAGTAAGAGTAGAGCAGTTTACATTTGGGGGTCAATCAAATACAATGCAGGAAGCTTTTAACGTACAATTAGGGTGGTAAATGGGCAGTTTTATTAAAAATAAAATGTACATAGTCTAAAACAGCTCGATGACTTCGATTGAGTACTGGCCAATGTCTTTTGACGGTTTCATTTTGTGGAGCTCTTTAAAACTGTCCTTGATCTTTGACAGTTCAGAGTAAAGTTTCACCTGGAAAGGTTTAATTGGGAAAGATTTAAGTACAATTGGTAATGTACACAAAGGGAGCCATAACAACATTTACAAAAGCTTCAACCAAAACATACCTGGGAATTGACAAAAGAATGGAGATTTGAAAGCAATCCTTTGGCATCTGGAGCCATGACCAGGACCATAAAATGAGCATCCAAAATCAAGCACACCCAATCAATGATCTAAAAAAAAAAGTTAATTATAATACACTATAATTATTGAAAGCAAAAATCTGGATGTTTTAATACAATTTGTAAATGAGAGCATTTCGTTTTTAAACATCGTTCCATCCCTTATGTAAATGGGAGAACTTCATTATACTTCAGTTCATAAATCTCTCGTTAGTCACCTCAGAATAAACACACCTAGACAGGGATAGAGTGAGTAAATAAATAGTTGGTATAACCTACTGCTATACAAATTTAAATAGAAAATACTTTAAGTTACAAACCTGTGTCATTGTTGGTGATCTCAAACCAGGCATTTGTGTGCAAACGTCTTGGGAATATTTCAAATAGAGGAACTGTAGATACTGAAGAAAAAGCTAGAGGAAGAGGACATGATGCAGCCATTAGCATTTAAAAAAAACATCAAAGCTTCACTATGTTTGTTGGAAGCGATCGTCAACTGTATAAACGATCGTCAACTGTATAAATTATTCCAGTTACTCTTACACAATTATGTCAAAAGTGTTAGCACCCTTGCACTTTTCAAATAATAAATTACAATTCAAGGGTTTGTACTCGAATCTTTATTTCACTGTTAATTTTACAGAAATGTGTTTAGCCCTATTTATTCATTAAAATCTAATAAAAATCAAATTGCAAATAACGATCAACACTCTTAAGCCTATATTTGGTAGCACAGCATTTGACCAAAATAACAGCAAAATGTTGAGATCTTTATGTATGGCCAACTGCCATACAAAGAAATAGATATGTTGATGAGAAAAGATGATCATTTTTCTAAAATAACTGTTTCATTTCTTGCTAGGTGCCAATACTTCTGGCCATGAGTGTAGTTAAGGTGGAGAAAGGGGCGGGTACTCACTATGACCTGCTGGACATTGAGGTCCTTCAGGAGGGGGAGCAGCAAGCTGTCACTATATGGAGTCTGCAACACCTCATTGCTGTGGCAGCACAGTTAAGTCAGAACATAAAGAACAGTGAGAAAGCAGAGCGCCAGAACACCAAGACAGGTCAGAGATGATTAAATATCAAAAGACGAAGACAGGTCAGAGATTGGTAAGCATCAGAAGATGAAGACAGATCAGAGACTATTAAATATCAAAACACCAAGACAGGTCAGAGACTAACAGTCAGGACAACATTATCCGCTATCTGTCAAACTTGCATCGGAGTGTGATAATATCACTCAAATCTCGAGCTGAGTGCTATTATATTGGTACCAATAGTTTAAAAAGGTAATCAACAGCAGGTTATTGGTCAAATGACAGACACCAAAACAGGTTCAGGAGTGGCGACATAAATAGTTGAACCCTTATTCGGAACACTTATTTGCATGCCATTGCCTTGACATACATGCAATTTTTTTAACAACTGAAAAACAAGCATGGAAAACATGGGCCTTTTCTCTTGGCGTCAGCTGATGTAAGCAAACTGTCGGCTGGACCGTCTAAGAGGATACAGGAGCACAGCTTTATGCAGGCCCACGGGACAGGCTTCCAACTGGACACCGGTTGGCGTGTGCTGGTGTGGTATGGATTGTTGCTCGGTGTCGCAGCTGTCCTTGTCGTACAGTGCGGGGCTGAAGCCATTCTGCTGCTCTGCTTTGGCCCCCGCCGCCATCAGGCTCTCCATGAAGGACACGCTGTCTGGCTCCAGGCGGACCAGCTCCACACCGCTGTCCGGGACACTGGAGGATAAAGAGGAGACGTGTGACGGCCCAGGGGGCTTGGCTGGTGGAGCAGGGCACCGGCACCATACCGTTTCTGGGTTCCATTCAATCTGATGCCACCAATGCAAAGCTTTTACTCCCTCACTTTTCTAAAATACTTTGGCAAAGAAAACATGCGCTGCCACTATTTGGGAAACTGTCAGAATAAATTCAATCCATTTACATAGTTACAATAAACTATGTGGTTTGCAGTAACATATCCTGGAAGCGTTGGAAAGGTTTAGCGCCAGGAATACAGTGCTCAAAACAAAACACACACAGAAATAAGCCTTTTGGTTTACAATAAGGTATAAAGAAAATGCACTGCTGAACACAGTAACTAGATTACAAGTAGAAAACACCTATCGATAAAATTGCACAACAAGCCGACCAACGAAGACATTGCTCATCTTCTCTTGAACCATATCGCTGGTTACATACTCCGTATATATGAAAACTTACACAAACCTGAGAAAGGCCCCAAGGCAGGCACAGATGACCACTTCTGGGATGTCTGGGAAGAGCTGCATGCAAAGCTGACACAGGAAGTAGTCCTTCTGCTCTAGGGCCAGCAGGAGGAGGTCGGGACACACACTGCAGAATGAACCAGAGTTAACAGAGATCGCTGAGATTCCTTCCATTGTTATTCTGAGCACAAAACAAACACTAATCACACTCGTCTGTTTGCAAGTAGTCAATTTTCTTCTTGTGAATAACCATCTGTTCCTTTTCAACGACCTGGCGACTTCCAATTCGCTGTCAACCCTGATGCTACCCTAACCCAACTACTCACCTGTGGCAAAGGTACTGAGTGTGCACCAGCTGTGCCAGAGCGCCAGGGGTGTAGAAGCCTGGCTCCGCCTGGCTACGGGCCACCAGTTGACAGGCCAGCGGGCCCACCGAGGTCTGCAGGTCCTGGGCATCGCTTCTGGAGACCAGGGCCGCCACTTCCCCCTGGACTTCCTCAATAGGACCAGTCTGCAAAATCCAAAGATAAAAAACAGAGGTGGTTTAGCCCTCCACAGTTTGATAACCCTGAAGTACATTCTGTACATTTCTAGGAAGCAGATGTCTTTAACAGCTTTCCCCTGACACAGCAAAAAGTAAAGTTACTCAAAAAGACCTTTATGATCTCCAGAACTTGATCCAGTGTGAGGGCGAGCGTTGTGTGGCTCTTCCGACTCAGCTTCTGCAACAACAAAAAAGACAATCACAAAAGGTGACATTACCATCAGTCCATTTTTTTATGATGCCTATTGAAATGCAAGTCCATTCACAGCAATGACCACATCAACAGGTAACAGGTCACAAACGAAAACGGTTTCAGTGTTTCCCAAATCTCAAATCGGGGATTCACGAGATATTTTAGCATGGACCGTAAATTGGCCCACTTAATTCAGAGTCAACTAATCACCAAACTGTTGACCAATCAAACCTGAAATGGGTCGTGAGGCAAACTTACGCTTCTCCTGGTCTCCACAACCCTTGTAGGACCCGGCAGTTGCTCCCCGTACAGTAAGCTGCTCCAAGAGGGTACAGCTACGGACGACTTGGACTCTGTGAGGACAAAAAAACTATGTTAACAGGACCGCTTTCTAAGCGTGTGCTATTTGATTATAACTACCAAACATGACATGACATGTTATCGCTGTCCTCAACCATGCCAGATTAAAAAGACCCGAAAATGCACCCGATTTCCTTAGAGTGCACAGCTTTTCACCTAGGACCGTGTTCTAGCACATTTACCAATAAAAATTACCAATGTCACAGACTTCAAGAACTCTTGCTGAAGAACTTCCTTACCTTCCGTCCCAGCTTTCCGAAGCTTCCCCAGAGCAGAGGCCAGAGAAGATTTCTGACACTCATATGGAATGACAGAGAGGGTTTTCCCGTGAGGAACCAACAGCTTTCCAGAGTAACACCAGACCTGCAGGGGTAGAGGGAAGAGTCGTTCATCCCACATGGAGGAAGTGGATCCTACATAGCATGAGGTATTTCAAGAGACTTGCGAGGTGAAAGGTTTTCACAATACTGGATTATTCTAACCTGTCCATAGATTCTCCCTGCCATCTCCTTGCCAGCCTGGAGAGTCTGGAAGTTAGTATTCCAGACGCAGAGAAAGTCTGGAAGAAAAGAGGGGAGGAAAAAACGGATCTCAGCAATACTAAGGCAGCTTTGCCTTACTGACAAGGGAGCGTGGTAAAACCCTTACATCTGTAACTGATCCACCCTGGTATTTACCTTTGCCTGTTCCGGCAGAAGGATGGGGCACACCCACCACTGCCACATGGGCTTCATCCAAGGCCACGGCTGAGGCGGCCCCTAGCTCTCCCTCCCCCACAGGAAGCCTGAGGAGTAGGGTACGTGGCAGGGCCTGCGCCTCTTCTTCCAACGAGCCCGCCTGCCCCCGCAACGGTACCGCACTTTGGTATACACATCCGTTTGGGTCTGGGCGATTAGGGAGAGAATAATCTGTTAACCCTTGGTCTTAACGCTTCAAAACATGCTTTATTAACAGACCGGGAGATTCAGGCTGTACTCACAGAGATATAGGAGACTGATTTGTTTGTTCCGGAGAGAGGCAGAGACACTTAAAGGGGGAGCTCCAGAGTCTTCCCTTTCCAATCTGTACTTTTGGAGAGTGTTGGGGTTCAACTTCTGAACATACAGGCAGTGCATCTTTTTCTGTGACGACAAGGATTAGCCGTGTTAAACCGGTGCTACTAGTATTATAAAAAATAAAAGCATGTTAAATAATGCCAGGATAAAATAAAACATCATGATATTTGGAGATATCACAATAATTTCACAATTTTAGGAAACAGCTTCAAAGTACACTGGGATGTGACACTGTCAAAGGTGATTCAAGGGCATAGAGACACACCTACCATCATGAATAATAACACACACACACAACACCCTTACCATCTCCCCAGGGTGGATAAATACACCCAGCAGCACTTTATTAATACACTTGTGATGAAAAAAGCTTAAAAATATGTATAAGACTACCCTTTCCCAGCATTGCTAAAATAAAACATAGAGAAATCACTTAATTGAAAACTTCTGATGGCTGTTTCAATGGTGTACAAGTGTATTGTATGCGTGAAAGGATGGTCTACCTGCTCGGTCGTGAAGAGGACAACGTGTTGTTTGTCAACCACAAAGTCGATGCTCCACCTACACGGTTACACGAGGACAGTCAACTGCAAGCGTCACAACAACAAACACTTCCTTACCCCCATAATTGAATTGACTGTCTACAACAACTTCTGCTAAACCTTTATTTAGCATGTAGGGAGTGATACTCCAATAGTGTGATCATCTGTTTACAGCCAATGATTCTCTGTTTATATTCAGTGATCCAACTAGGCGTCTCTTTTCTAACCTTATGCTTTCCTCCTCTGACAGAACATTGTCAATGGGCTGTTGGGGGGCGGAGAGGAGGGAGTCCAGTAGTCGGACAGCGCCTCTATTGAACAGCACAACAGGTTCCCCCACCAGGGTCGAATGGACCCTCCATACGTCAGCTGACACCTGGAGAAAACAGAGAGAGAAGAGATAGAGGTAAATGACTGAAGACACGTATACAAATTAAATACAGTGGCTTTGTTATTTCGAAGAAGATAGACCTCACATAGAGTGTGTGCGCCAGAGGATTTACAGTAACATGGACTTCTTTATTCCCTCTTAAATGACATATTCACAGACAGACCACTCATACTTACAGTTGCTTTAAACGCTTTGTCTAAAACCAGGTCTTCATTTTTCCAAACTCTGATGACCTGGTGAGAACATGTGAGAATCATTTAGTTGTCCACGAGAAATATATATGCGACTACATAACAGGCTCAATAAAGTTAGAGGTTTTTAAAAAGCATTGTAAGTTCTTACCTTGTTATCTGAAACAACCACATACTCCTTGGTCTGGTTGTTGTACACTGCCGGACAGGTGAGCGACTGTCCCTGTTTCACGGTCCAGTTACCCAGAGGCTTCTGATCTGAAACCTGTAAACACGAAACAAGCAAAGGTTTTTAAAACACAAACGTACACAAATCACAGACAGATGCGTGTATAATATGCCCGGCTTTGTCTCTCTGGCTACCATAGCTAGTTTGCTACAGAAATTTACTAAAAATAGATTCGTGAAACACCTATATAATCTACGTGCACTGTGGCAAATTGGCAATCAATCTGTATTTGGTTCAAGAGACATCATGCTAAATAGCAGTAGTGATAGTCACGCTAACCGAGACCCGCACACCCCAGTGGACACGAGTGTGCCACATCACATCAGCTGTTTCACCACTTCTGTTCGTCAACATTACCTTATACAATGTCACAGATCTCGTCGCATCAGTGACCACAACATGGTCCCCGTCTCCCACTAACTCAATTCCCTGAATTGCTGCTGAATCTGTCGTATTTTGAGTTTGTAAAAGTCCGCACAATGTGAATCCTTCATACAGCGTGGCCATGCTGGATGAAGAAAACGGGAAGTGCAATCCTCGCGAGAGCTTAGAGGGGCTACCGTAGAGTCCACAGTGTGTGGTTTATAGAGTACAAACTGCAAGCAGAGCAGACAGCGCCCCCATGTGACATGGAGGCTGTATGAAGCAGCCTCCCATCTGTTCCAATCCGTGCTGAAGGAATGGATAAGGGTATAGAGCAGGGGATGGCGACATTTTCATCTCAGGGGCCACATCAGGACTTGGAGCAAATGGAGAACCCCATCTGTTTTGTAATTTGATAATAATAAATTATTTGTGGTCTAGAAAAGGGCAATAATTAAAATGTATACAGTATGTATGTACAATTTTTACTGTAGGTGTACTATTATATCTTATATTGGACTGGCAAGTAAATTTGTACTTCTCCTCAAAACTGCTTTAATACCTACCGGGGCCCGATGAAATTGCCTTGAGGGCCAGATTCGGCCCACAGGCCTTATTTTGCCCATCCCTGGTATAGAGCATATGCGTACGTTTGCATTTCTAATTAAGGTTTTAGCATGTGTAGTGCCAAAGCCTTTTCAGACCAATATTAATGTGAAGATCTGGTAAAAAAAATGTGTAGCTTGGTTTTCATTGACCAATAAGAAACTAGAAAGAAATTCCACAGGGATTGGCATTATAGGCATTTTATGTGATTAGTGTGTCTGACCTGAAACAAAAAAAGTCCAATCCAATCCCCAAGCTAGCAAAGGGAATAAATCTCTGATGAGGATTACAACCAAGTTGCTTTCCAGGCATTCAATGTTGATGTTTAAATTATGTTTAACTGACAACTACGTGCCCTAGTCAATGCTGCGTCACACGGTTTCTAAACTAAGTGTCATAAAATCCCTTGTAGAAAATTGAGAGGCTGAATATAGAGCAAAATGTGTGCTAATGATCTTGCTGTTATTGATTTATCAGCCAACTGACCCAGGCATGGTTAACTACATAGCTGGATGTTAGTGAGCAGACATAGGAAGAACATTTAGTTAGTTAAAGATTCGACTGAGCAGATATTTTCATTTACCTTTAATTCACTTTTTTGACCAGGTAGGCCAATTGAGAACAAATTCTCATTTGCAAAAGCGACCTGGCCAAGATAAAGCAAAACGTGTAAGACAACATACAGTTACACAATAAATAAACAGAATACAGGAGTGCAAATAGCAGTGAGAATCTACATGGCAATACAGGATCAAGAAGAGAGACAATATACAGATAATACATAATGAAGTATATGTGGGTCAATTGAGCAGCATTGATAAGGCATTAACAACTATATAAATACAAAGGAGAGTCTAGAAGGTAGGTCTTTAGTGTGCACAAATTATATGGCCATGGTGATAGAATAATTCAAAGAATGTAAACAGGTATGACAGCAGGACAGGTCAGAATTATCCTCTGCGCAAAACGGGCACGGCAAAAGTAAAAAAAAGGGGGTGGATGAAAAGCAGATGATGACAGTTAACTCATACAAAAGTTCAGACATGAGTAGTTTAAAGGCAATGAGTTAGATAAGGGTTCCAAGTTTCAGGTTTTTTTGTCATTCATTCCAGTCATTGTTGGCTGAAAACTGGAAGGATTGGCGGCCAAATGTTGTGCAGGCTTTCGGGTTGACTAAGGCAATGTACCTCCGGCTCTTTGAGTGTAGACTGCGGGTTGGTAGAGCTGTGGTGACTAGAAAGCTTAGGTACAGCGAGACTTTGCCTAGCAGAGACTTGTAAACACTTGGTACCAATGAGTTAAATGCCAAGTGTTTTAATGACGGCCAGCCGACTTATGCATAAAGGTTGCAATGGTGGGCGTTGGTAACAAAACTTATTACATAACTTTTAAAAATGTAAGTGTTTAAGTAAGTTGTATGTCCATTTTTATTTATAACTATACTTCCTCCTCTGAAATTTGTTTGAATAGGAAATATAGCTAAATGAATAGGTCAAATTGTCATTTACAGTATTTGTAAAAAAGTATTTAACTTTTCTTTGGTCAAAAAATCCTCCATTTGCAGCAATTACAGCCTTTGGCATTTTAGTTGTCAGTTGGCTGAGGTTATTTAAACAGATTACACCCCATGCTTCCTGAAGAACCTCACACTAGATTGCTTGGCTTGAAGTCCAATTTGTACGTATTATACAGTAAAAGCTGATCCCACAACAGTTCAATAGGGTTGAGATCCGGTGACTGTGCTGGACAATCCATTATAGACAAAATACAAACTGACTGTATTTTCTCAAAATAGTTCCAGCATAGTTTAGAGCTGTGTTTTGGGTCATTGTCCAGTTGTAGGAGAAAATGAATGCCTATCAAACGCCGTTCACAGGTTATGACATGTCATTGCAAAATGGAGTGATAGCCTTCCTTCATCAAGATACATTTTTACCCTTAATAAATCTCCCACTTTACCATCACCAAAACACCCCCAGACCATCACATTGCCTCCGCCATGCTTGACAGATGGCGTTATGGACTCCTTCAGCATTTTTTCACTTGGTTTGCGTCTCACAAATGTTCTTATTTGTGATCCGGACAAATCAAACAGTGTCTGTCCATATCACTTTTACCCAATCTTACTATATCCAGTGTCTGTGTTCTTTACCTCATCTTAATCGCCTCTATTTATTGGCCAGTCGGAAATCTGCCTGTTTCGAAAAAATCTGCCTAAACAGCCAGCATCCTGGAGTCGCCTGATCCCTGTTGACGTCGACACTGCTGTTTTTGTGGGTACTATTTTATGAAGCTGCCAGTTGAGGACCTGTGGTCGTCTGTTTATCCAACTAGACTCTCAAATTTAATTTATCCTCTCGCTCAGTTGTGCATCAGGCCACTCTTCTTTTTTCCGGTTAGAGACAGTTTGCAATGGACTGTGTACAGGGGTAGTACCATGGCTCTGGGTAGTACAACGTGCCGTTGTCATGGTTGCTGACAATGGGCCTCTACGCCTATGTAGATATTCCATTGAAAATCAGCCGTACCCTACTCCAAGAGTCATTTACAACATCAACAATGTCTACAAAACATTTGTTACTAATTTCATGTTATTTAAAAAAGGGACATAACTAAGTGACCCCACATTTCTATATGGTAGTGTATCTTTAAAAAAAATCATATTCTTTTCATTTAAAAAATTCATAACATTGACTTCTACCATAAACGTAAAAGATGTTTATGACTGAAGACTGTGGCAAATTACTTTCACAGGTTATCACCATTGTTATTCGATAGCTCATGGCGTTTGTCAGGAATATATGTTTCCCTCTGTTCCCCTTGTCTTTGAGGTTTATTGTTTTGTGTCGTGAGTTGCTGCTGCCCGTTTGTTGTTTTGTTTAAGTTTAATAAAGTAAAGAGAATATGTTCCAGAAAAGCTCTGCGTCTGCATCCTACTTCCAGCATCGTGACAGTTTGTCTGCCTTTGTCTTTAAAATTTGTACAGAAGAGCATAAACTAACATGCCCATAATTTGGTCTTAACTCAGATCCACTCTTACAAATTATTACTAAGTTTTAAAGTCAAACAGGTTATGCTTGTTTTTTTAGCAGGTATTGTATTTTATGGAATTTCATCCTAGTTTTCTAATGTCAGTTTTTTTTTTTGACATTGATGAAGGTGATGTTTATACATGGAAGAGCAAAACATTTTTATCTCAGAACCTACCCACACGTCTGCCAAGCGCTTCCCGCCTCAGGCAGATGCAACAGGGTTCTTCAGTAAAAGTGAACATCCGTAAACACTCCCTCTCCTGTGAGTCATGCTGTTAACAGAAGTATGTAGGCCATGTAATATGCAAACATCACTCAAAGTCGTTTTTAATAAAAGCATCTGCCAAGACAAATATGTAACTAAAATGTGTAAATTGTATATGTATACCTTTGGAAAGAATATGTATATGTTTATGTATATTATCATTCATTGCCTATTTATTTTAGTAAACATGAATCGTTACCCCTGATTATATGATGTTTAAACGTGTCTCTAGATGTCCTGATCGCTAGATTTTTTTTATTATGAAGTATTTTAAGTCAAGGAGTAATAAACTGGATGAAGTAGCAATTTTTATCCATTAAGTTATTAAATTAAGTTATTGTCAATGTGTTGTTCATTTTGCGTGCTGTAGTTGTGTCTGGTTAGGTGGGTATACTGTGAATTTAGAGATCTCAATCACGCGCTTTGGTCAGCATGCCATGGACACAACCGAGAGCACACACAATATGAAAGTAAATTGAGGTTTTCAAGTGATTTCACAAAAAAAGGTTTTTACAATTTTTAAATGTTTATTAAACGTCTATTACACCATTTCCTTAAAAAAAAACAAAGCTGTGCAAAATGTGGGTGTAGCCTACTCTACAAAACAATCTGATAGTGATTTGAAGTTTCAAGGCCAAATGTTTAAACAGCTATTGAATTAATAACGTTGGGACTTTATAGACAGAGGTTTCTGTCGGCCGATCACCCGGGTGTAGTGTGGCTGCTTGCGGGAAAACCGGACCTAATCTCGGTCTCCGACTATCCGTTGAATATCCAATATCGAATATCCATTCAACTTTACCTCGGTCTGAGATGAAGCAGATATATTTGTGTCTGGTAACCCAAATGTCTGGTAACACGGGTGGCTGGGTGTCTGGTAACAGGGGTGTCTGGTAACAGGGGTGTCTGGTAACACGAGTGGCCGGGTGTCTGGTAACAGGGGTGTCTGGTAACACGAGTGGCCGGGTGTCTGGTAACCTGGGTGTCTGGTAACACAAGTGTCTGGTAACACGGGTGTCTGTTAACACAAGTGTCTGGTAACATGGGTGTCTGGTAACCCGGGTGTCTGTTAATCCGGGTGTCTGGTAACACGGGTGTCTGTAAACCCATGTTTTATTGACTGAGTGGTTATTTACTTAGGATTCACAAAGAACACCTAACCAAACCAGCTACCAATGAACTGCATTCATGAATTACGGCCGAAAGACCCAATCATTGTTCAGTTTATTATGGATTTTTCATAAGAATGCAGCACACTCTCACACTTTATGAATGTATCAATATATTAATCACACACAAAACTGGAAAACATCATTCCACTCACCTCCTTTAAAGCACGACTGTCAAAGCTACTGCCTACTCATTGCACTTGCTGACCCCCCCCCCACCATTTCAGATTTACTTTGCCTGCCCCAGTGCCTTGGTCTGTCCCCTTGATACCTCTGCTACCACTGTATAAAACTATATTTGTCGTACTTGCCACTTGCTCTACATTTACTTGCACATTATGTCCAGTGTTAGTTGCCTTGCCCTTTTGCTCGTCAATTCAATATACCTCTTTTACCGATCATATCTATGAAGGTAAAACAGCGACATAAGTTTTTTTCTTGTAATTCGTTTTTTTCTTTTGTAACTAGTTTTGTACCAAAGTTTTTCTTTCTTGTAATAGGGTTTTGTACAAAAAACCAATGCGCAGAGTTTTGTCACTAAAATTCCACAAACCTATGTACAAAACTAGTTTAAAAAAAAAAACGTATTACAAGAAAGAAAACCTATGTACAAAACTAGTTTCAAAAGAAAAAAACAAATTACAAGAAAAACACTTATGTCGCTGTTTTACCTTCATACATATCGCACTAATTTGTACACTGTTTACGCTGCTGCACTTTTTCTGTAATTAATTGTTATTTACTTTATGTATATTTAGATGCATATTTTTCATTATTTTATCCCCCTGTGCAATTTATGTATCTGTGTAATTCATGTGTAACTGTCTGTCTTGCACCTTAACTTTATTCTTGGCCAGGTCGCCATTTCAATTTAGAATGTGTTCTCTATGTGCTCACCTGGTAAAATAAAGGTTAAATAAAAAATAAAAAAATAAAATCAGAATGGCAAACTGTATAATCATCATTTATACAATGTGTTATAAATAATCAAGTATTAATCAAGGTACTGATGGTGCATTAAACACAAGGGCCCTAATCACTCTATACGTATCATGGGGTTTCCACAACCTGCGCCACCAATATGGGCCGTCTAGAGCTAGAGACATATTCCTTAGACTCACAGCCGTGGAGAACAGTCTTTGTTGTGCTTTCTTAGTGAGTCAGGTGATGTTCAGCTCCCACTTGAGGTCCTGGGCGATGGTGTTGGCCCTCCAGGACAATGGGATGAAGGTCAGCTTCTTCTAAAGTCCACTCTCATCTCCACTGTCTTTTGAGCCTTGAGCTCCAATTGGTTGAGACTGTCCCAGAACACCAGCTGTTGATTTACTTGCTGTAGGCGGTCTGGTCCCCGTCAAAGATAATAGCGTTGAGGGTGGTGTCATCTGCAAACTTCAAAAGTTTGACAAAGTGGCATCTGGAGGTGTGGTTGTTGGTGTACAGAGAGAAGATAAGAGGGAACAGGACGCAACCTTGAGGGGAGCCAGTGCTGATGGTCAGAGGGTCCGACAGGTGTTTCCCCAACCTCACGTGCTGCCTCCTGTTGGACAGGAAGTCTGTGATCCATTTACATGTTGACACGGGCACTCCCATTAGGAAGATCTTATCCTGGAGGAGGGCTGGGATTATGGTGTTGAATGCAGAATCGAAGTCCACAAACTGGATTCTGGAACTGGTTCGTGGGGAGTCAAGATGCTGTAGAATGAAGTGGAGAGGCATGTTGATTGTGTCGCCCACAGACCTGTTGGCTCTGTAGGCAAACTGCAATGGGTTCACGGATCTGGGATGGTCTTGTGTTGAGACAGCACCAGTCACACAAAGGACTTCATAACCACAGAGGTCAGGGAATCTGGCCTGTAGTCATTTAACCCTGTGGGGACTGGGATGATGGTGGTGGATTTGAAGCAGGCGTGATTTATTGAAAATGTCTGTGAACACTGCAGATAGCTGGTCAGCACAGTGCTTGAGGGTGGATGTAGAGATTCCATCAGGACCAGCTGCCTTCCTTGGGTTTTGGTAGTCTGTTAACGTCCCTCTCCAATATCGAGAGTACCATAGTTGCTTCAGGAAAGGTGTTGATTGATGCGATTGCAGTCTCAGGGGAGGTGTCGATTGGGATGGTTGGTTGTGGGTGAGCCCTGGAGATACACATTATTTAATCCATACTACACAGCAAGGTGGTGTCACACCAAAAACCTGTTATTATCCAGATCGGTGTGACGTCATATACTTTATCGTTCTGTGTAAGGTTCGGAGGTTTGGCCAGTACCCCTCCCCCACCTTTGGAGGATCCAAGCGCTTCCACTGCAATGTTAGCATGGACTAATTGTAATCACCTGTGGGTTGTCTTCGCACCTGTTCTCTGTCTGTTAATCAGTTCCTGTTTTTAAGTCTGGTGTTGTCTGTTCTTCAGTGTCGGGGCATTGTTAAGGTATGTTGGTTCGTTTGTATGGAGGTTTTGTTCTTGTACTGTTACTGTCAGTCTGTGTATTTGTTGGGTTGGTCTGGTTGTGGTTCATAGTCTGTGTCTATGTTTATGAGTCCTGTCTTTGTTTCTAGTTTCCTGTAACCCGTTTAGTAGTCATTGTGGTTTCATTCACTGTCAGTCCTGTTTTAGAGTCTTTGTGTGTTTCATACTGTGTCCTGTTTGTTAGTCCGTTTGTGTTTAGTTCGCTTATCTAGCCCATGAGTTCTTGTGTTTTAGTTTGTGGTATTCCTGTTTTGAGTATACTCCTTGGTTTGACGTTTTGGTTTTGTGTTTCTGTTTTTGTTAAGTATTCCCAGTTCTAGAGCTCCAGTGAATGTCCTGTCTGTGATACGACAATTAAAGAGCCTTATACTGCATCCCTGCGTTTGTGTTCGAGTTCTGATTGCCTGTAAGAGGCCATTCATTACAGAATGCCCCGACCGTCCAAAAGAACGTAGCAGAGATGGACGAGCTGTTCGCGTCAGGGCGAACAGTTCGTCGAAAGACGAGAGAGTCTTCGCCTACGCGCCATACGGAGGGGGATTCCTCTCTCTCCACGACCATCCGCTTCACCGATTATCTGGTTGCCGGCAACGTTCATTGAGGAACAAGAGGCGAGAGAGACGCACCTCTCTGAGTCGAAGGAGGAGTGGGAGGAGGAGTCTGAGGAAGAGTACTTGGATGGGTGGTACCGCTGGGATCCCTACACCCTACAACTAAGCCCCTCTCTACCACCAACCATTCCGGCCTCAACTCCTCAGGTCCCGATGGCTGCCACCCCGCAGCCAAGGATGTTTGAGTCCCCGCAGCATGAGATGGCCGCCGCCCCGCAGCATGAGATGGCCGCCGCCCCGCAGCATGAGATGGCCGCCGCCCCGCAGCATGAGATGGCCGCCGCCCCGCAGCATGAGATGGCCGCCGCCCCGCAGCATGATGGCCGCCGCCCCGCAGCATGAGATGGCCGCCGCCCCGCAGCATGAGATGGCCGCCGCCCCGCAGCATGAGATGGCCGCCGCCCCGCAGCATGAGATGGCTGCCGCCCCGCCGCTCGAAACGGCCCCCTATGAACCGGTCTATCCGGTGTCCTCCAGGCCAACGCCACCGTCGGCTACCTCCCCGGCTTTGGAGAGGGCTCTACGGGAGGATCTGGGGGTATTTATCGACTTTCTGGCCTGGGTCCAGGAGGTGGCGGTGATGGACGATGAAAGGAGATGGTGGCATCAGGAGTTCTTCGTGTGGAGGAAGGGACAAGAAGATCTCTGCCCTAAGCTCCTGGACTACCTGAGGGCACAACTTCTCCGCCGTGCACCACACCTTCGGCCAGTCACTGAGCTCCCTCCAGTTTCCTTGCCCGAGCCAGTCCCAGTTTCCTTGCCCGAGCCAGTCCCAGTTTCCTTGCCCGAGCCAGTCCCAGTTTCCTTGCCCGAGCCAGTCCCAGTTTCCTTGCCCGAGCCAGTCCCAGTTTCCTTGCCCGAGCCAGTCCCAGTTTCCTTGCCCGAGCCAGTCCCAGTTTCCTTGCCCGAGCCAGTCCCAGTTTCCTTGCCCGAGCCTGTCCCCGTCTCTGAGCCTGTCCCCGTCTCTGAGCCTGTCCCCGTCTCTGAGCCTGTCCCCGTCTCTGAGCCTGTCCCCGTCTCTGAGCCTGTCCCCGTCTCTGAGCCTGTCCCCGTCTCTGAGCCTGTCCCCGTCTCTGAGCCTGTCCCCGTCTCTCTCCCAGCCCCAGTGTCTCTCCCAGCCCCAGTGTCTGTCCCAGCCCCAGAGCTCACTCCAGCCCCAGAGCTCACTCCAGCCCCAGAGCTCACTCCAGCCCCAGAGCTCACTCCAGCCCCAGAGCTCACTCCAGCCCCAGAGCTCACTCCAGCCCCAGAGCTCACTCCAGCTCCAGAGCTCACCCCAGTCCACGTCCCCCTGTCGGAGTCTGCTCCTCAGCCCAGTCCTGTCCCCCAGCCTGACTCCAGTCCGGTCCCCCAGCCTGACTCCAGTCCGGTCCCCCAGCCTGACTCCAGTCCGGTCCCCCAGCCTGACTCCAGTCCGGTCCCCCAGCCTGACTCCAGTCCGGTCCCCCAGCCTGACTCCAGTCCGGTCCTCGAGCCCCGGCCGGTCCTCGAGGTCGTCGTCCGGGCCGAGCCAGTTCCCGGTCTAAAGACTGTTGCCGGGCCAATGACTGTTCCTCAGTCCACTCCAGTTCCTCAGTCCACTCCAGTCCTTGAGCCCGTTACCCTGCCTAAGGCCGTAGCTCTACCTGAGACTCTTCCCGGGCCTGTGACCCTTCCCGGGCCTACGTCAGTTCTCCGGCCTCCGGACCCGTGTCCTCCGGCACGGCCTCCCGAGCTTCATCCGCCGGGTCGGTCTCCTGATCCGCATCCACCGGCACGGCCTTTTGACCCGTGTCCTCCGGCACGCCCTCCTGACCCGCTCCCGCCGGGTAGACCTCCTGACCCGCTCCCGCCGGGCAGAACCCATGACCCGTCTCTGCCTGGTCGACCCCCTGACCCGTCTCTGCCTGGTCGACCCCCTGACCCGTCTCTGCCTGGTCGACCCCCTGACCCGCATCTGCCTGTCCGGCCTCCAGACCTGCTTTCTCCGGGTCGACCACCTGACCTGCACCCGCCGGATCGACAGCCTGACCTGCATCCGCCTGTTCGGTCTCCTGAACTGCATCCGCCGGTTCGGTCTCCTGAACTACCTCTACCCTGTCCTACATCCTTTCCTTCAGGACGCTCCCCAGACCCATCTCCACTGACACCACGGCCTCCTGACCCGTCAAAGCCTGCACGCCCTCCTGACCCGTCAAAGCCTGCACACCCTCCTGACCCGTCAAAGCCTGCACACCCTCCTGACCCGTCAAAGCCTGCACGCCCTCCTGACCCGTCAAAGCCTGCACGCCCTCCTGACCCGTCAAAGCCTGCACGCCCTCCTGACCCGTCAAAGCCTGCACGCCCTCCTGACCCGTCAAAGCCTGCACGCCCTCCTGACCCGTCAAAGCCTGCACGCCCTCCTGACCCGTCAAAGCCTGCACGCCCTCCAGACCCGTCTCGGTCTCCTGACCAGCATCCGCCGTCACGACACCCTGATCCGTCTCCGCCGCCACGGCCGCCTAACCCACGGCCGTCTGTTCGGCCTTCTGCTCCGCCTATGCCTGTCCGGCCTCCGGACTTGCCTTCGTCCGTCCGGGCTTCTACTCCACCGACCCATTTAGCCCCTCTATCCAGCTCGGTCCCTCTGTTCTTTGTAACTCCTCTGCCCTACCTGAGACCTGCTTTCCCCGGTTTGGTCTTCTGCGCTCCAGGAGTTGCGCGTGGAGGAGGGGATACTGTAAGGTTCGGAGGTTTGGCCAGTACCCCTCCCCCACCTTTGGAGGATCCAAGCGCTTCCACTGCAATGTTAGCATGGACTAATTGTAATCACCTGTGGGTTGTCTTCTCACCTGTTCTCTGTCTGTTAATCAGTTCCTGTTTTTAAGTCGGGTGTTGTCTGTTCTTCAGTGTCGGGGCATTGTTAAGATATGTTGGTTCGTTTGTCTTGAGTCTGTTCGTTTGTATGGAGGTTTTGTTCTTGTACTGTTACTGTCAGTCTGTGTATTTGTTGGGTTGATCTGGTTGTGGTTCATAGTCTGTGTCTATGTTTATGAGTCCTGTCGTTGTTTCTAATTTCCTGTAACCCGTTTAGTAGTCATTGTGGTTTCATTCACTGTCAGTCCTGTTTTAGAGTCTTTGTGTGTTTCATACTGTGTCCTGTTTGTTAGTCCGTTTGTGTTTAGTTCGCTTATCTAGCCCATGAGTTCTTGTGTTTTAGTTTGTGGTATTCCTGTTTTGAGTATACTCCTTGGTTTGACGTTTTGGTTTTGTGTTTCTGTTTTTGGTAAGTATTCCCAGTTCTAGAGCTCCAGTGAATGTCCTGTCTGTGATATGACAATTAAAGAGCCTTATACTGCATCCCTGCGTTTGTGTTCGAGTTCTGATTGCCTGTAAGAGGCCATTCATTACATTCTGCACCGGTTGCAAAGGAAAAAGCTATCAAAACGGAATGATTCCAAGCAGCCTTTGACGTTCCAATACTCACCTAGACATGCTTTAAACTCCCCGAAGTGTGATGCCATTTGGACATGAGCTGTATCCCTTCCACCAATAACAATTGCAAAGACCACAGGGAGTTTGATGTCAGACTGACATGACCTGTATCCCTTCTAACAATTTTGCAGTATTGCGTGGCCTCGAATTAGTGGTCTCAAAATAGTACTTTGTTCCCTCAAATTAGTATTTTGTTCCCTCAAATTAGTATTTCGTTCCCTCAAATTAGTTTTTTTTTTCTTCTTCATGTCACCTCTAGGGCTCCGTACAACTCTGTTACCTTGACATATACAATTTTTTTCTCACTGGTTTGTGGTTTGTCTGGGGATACAACATAATTGTGTGCTGTTATAGGTACTTGAGGACTGGAGTTCAAAACCACTGATCTACTCTGTTGCTCGCAGCCTACGGGAGTTAGCAAGCTTGTAAGATAACCAACTATGATAAGACACGCTTTGGTCACACCACAATAAAATAAATCAAAGGCACACTAGTAGCATCACCAAAGAAATGGCTCCAAGTGAGTTTGAAAATGTTTACTAGCTACGATGACCAGCATCTTTACAAGAGATACACTGAAGATCTGTATCGCAAAAGGGTCTTGAGTAGCAACAAATAAGTCTCATTATCACTGCTCATTTTGCGTCCATATATGCGTATGACCATCCCACTTCCTCCAGACACACCTGTTTCAGACACAATCCATCTATGTAGTTATCCATGGCTCAGACGACTCACATTCAATGGCGATATCCATACAGGAATAGGTTCTCCCAGTTAAGGCCTCAAACACTCTTCATGGTCAGAACCTATGTATGTATGTGTCTGGGAACAATAGCTTTCTTACCTGCTGGCAATCTAAAGCTCACATACACACAAAATTGAGTAGACATCAGACAAATACAGAGTGTAGTAGCAAGTCAAGTTTATTTACTACAAGATTTAAGAAATATGTGAAACTATAATAACAGAGAATAAAATAAACCTCAGGAGGGCAATAAAAAGATAACAAATACTATGAATCAGTGGAAGAACCCAGAGCGACTTCCAGCAGCCGAACAAGAATGGCACTTCAGAAAGAGGGAATATTAGCTCTGGTCCAGAGTGCTAGCACCGCTACTGCCCCTACTGTTCACAAGGCTCAGTACCGCAAAGGACAAAACCAACACCTGGAACCAGAGTTACAGAAACAGCAAGACAGCCTGGAAACGACATGAGGGCCACACAAAAAACCTTGGTCCTTTTTATAGATGTAAATACGATCAGATGCCGATTTAAATTCATCAAATTACAAAATAAAACTACAGTTGTTGTGAAAATGAACAGAAATCCAACCTCCGGGTCAAGATATTGTATAAAAAAAACAGAAAACGAGAAACAAGTCACAGTCACCTTGATCAAAGAGTAAAATAATTATTCAAATATATATTTATAGATAAACCAAACACTTCATCATGTCAAGCAGCTGTAGGACCATAAAAAGCAACCAGAAAGTCAGTAATGCAAACTACTATGGGAAGATTGCAAATTCAAAGTAAAATGTACACAATGCATATTAACAATGGTCTTTCCTAGGACAGATTTTATTAAAAGATCAAGTTGGAGAACTAATTGTTGGACATCCTATCTCACGTTATAGATTCAAAACTATCTTTGACTTATCCTTTCCTACACAAAGTCTTTATGATCTTATGTACAGAATGGAATCGAAAATGAATCACTTAAGTATTTACATAACCTAGTCCTTCACTCTAAAAAATCACCCCAAACCTTGATGTTATACTTTTTTTGCATTGGTTTTGATATCGGCATTTGCCTAATGGCAATCGAATATATCCCTGGATCTTTATATTCCTGAATAAGAGAAAACTGACTTAATTTAACACCCCCCCCCAAAAAAAATAATACCAATAACGACAAGTACAGTTTTGAATGATACGGAGCATCTTGTTTTAAGGAAAACATTTTCGGGTTAGACACTTAAATATCTATATCAGACCAACAATACTGGCATGTTTCACTTTGGTCCAACAAAACCCTATAACAGAAATCCGTTATTTCACGACCAATTACATTTTACTAATCACAATGTGCTAATGCCCAAAATATAACATCATAACGATCAACAGGTTACTACAAAATATTGTACGTAAACTATATAAGACGCCATGACGATAATGACTAAATCATTGTACAGAAATTGAATCGTAGGCATAAATTGGGACTAGTTTTTCTCAGTTGAACTCTCTGATGGATTTGGTATACAGACAACACAATATAGACGTTTGCATGCTGAGGCACTAGGTAGGGAGTAGCAGTCTTGGAACATGCTCAGCTTCAAGTATCCGCTGAAACTCTGCTTACCTGTAATGCGTAACTACAGAACCTCGTAAAACGTTCGCATTCGCGTCCTTCACGACGTTGCGTCACCTGCCACGTATTTTCGCATATACGTTACATTATGTATATGTTTGTTAGCATTTCATGCGGCATATGAACCCTCCCTTTGAAATCAACGTGAGAGTATATAAAATAGAAGCGCTGTAGGGCATTCCAGATACCCCCACCTCCGAAAAAAGGTTTCAGATGACACATTGAGGTCAAGGTAAGGCCAGCGAAGGAAACAAAAACAATACAATACTTATTTTTTTTTATCCCACCAAATCTGCATCAATACGAGCATCTGTAAGCATTAGTAACCGCATACCTACGAAACACACTGTGTACAATGCAAAGATATGCAAAGATAAGCAAGCACAAGGCGTAAGGCTGAAGCAAAAGCCCCATAAAAGCTTGGAATTCACGTTGACCTCAAATGTGCTCGGCATATTCCTACTTGTAACTGTCGAGCATCTATGCCGAATGCAGTAAACTTGGCGACCAATATGCTAATAGCTAATGTCGTGTAAACTTTCCAAAGGTTAATTAAGTAGGTGGGTGTGTAAAGACACAGTATTGGTGCATCTGTGTGGGTATAAAAATGGCGTTGTTAAGGTGGGAGGGGAAAGTTAATTCCCTGCCCTTCCTAAGGACTGAGGCAGAGTTCTGAGAAGACCTGAGAGGGGATCTCTCTCTCTGTGATTGTACTGATCCTGGGACTGTTTCAGTCAGAGTGGTGGAGTGGGGAGACGTGGACACACAGATCTGAGGTAAAAAAAAATAATTGTAGTCAGTCCTTTTAATAGTTATGGTGTTTTGAAAGGAAGTAGTATGCTATTTTACTGCCTCTCTTGTGCAAAATTAACTTAATAAATTTTGTCCAAATTCCATGAAGGTATTTAGAGATAATTCTACAAAATACACATGTCTTTATCTCTCAAATGTGATGATGCTACGAAAACTACAATAAAATGACATACATAGGGATGACCAGTTGACCCGATATTGAAGAGAATCCACAAACCTCTTGTAAAAACTAAATTCTGGATTTAGCCAAATGGTGGGGGACAGGACACATGGTGGCATGACGAAACCCCTTGCATGTGGATGCATGTTCTGTGGATGGACTGTTTATGCGATTGTTATAATGACTGCTGATTGTTTAGAAATAAGACAACCATCCATTGGAGACTGACAAATCCAACGCCGGTTGAGAATGTTGGAGACATGTAAATGGAAGAATTGACCCTTGACCTCTGGAGATATATGTGAGGAACACTGGGGATATGACTGATTGGGATGTGGCGGACTGGGCACAGGGGGGGCATATATATGCTGGTCCTGCTGGGCTACTAAGACAGTAAGGTGGCAGGGCACAGAGAACAGCCCTACTCCCCTCCTAACTCAGCTTGGTCAGAGTTGGAGGAGGACCAGGGCGAGTGGTTTCGTTTCAGAAGTGGCGCCAGTACAGAGCCCTGGGAGACTCCACTCTGGTTCTGGGCGGGGTCGGGCAGGGTGAGTGTTTCGGGGGCTGACTTTTTACGGGTCCGGTCCTTGGGGATGGAGAGGAACTCGGGCGCGTCGGTGCAGAGGGGGGTGGTAGGGGCGCTGGCGGGGCCTGAGAGGGCGCAGGAGGATAGGGGCATTTCGCTGATGGAGATTGACGGGGGGAAAATCCCGATCTTCTCGTTAGTGGCCTCCTGGATGGTGCGCTCATACACTCTCACCTCATCCATTGTCATGTCTGCGCACGGAGAGAAAGAGGAAGAATGAAATGGAGACCAAGCGACGATGAGGATGAAGAGATGAGAAAGGGGGAGAGAATCATTAATGGTACTTTTTTCATCTTAGCCTGCCATCATGAGACAACAATTTATATAACCATGTTATGTAATCGTTATATAAAGTCAAAATTTTTTACATCAAGACATTACATACATTTTCATTGTGTAAACATAGTTTTTATAAAACATCGGTGACAAAATAATGGTTTTGCTTCGCCGGTGATTAATTCCCTCCTGAACATGACCTGATGATAAAAATCATGTTGTCATGTCAATTTTTGTAAATGTGTTTTCTAATACAACACCACGTTCATCCCATTTATCATGTATAGTTGTTAATGACCTAATGTGTGGAGTGGAGTTACAATGTGGTGGGGTCTTAGGTGAGCCCCATCAAAATGAACAACTGAGCACTCCCAATAGGAAGCAAAACAGAAAGGAAGAGAAAAAAACGAGACATACGCTGGCTTTGTCAAGGATCTCTATGCCATCCCGTGATGGGGTTTTTGTGGAATTCTCTTGCTGTTCATGGCAAACTTTAATGTTGGTTTGTTCATGCATATTTTTCTCATATTCCCGCACGTCATCCAAGTTCATATCTGCAAAAAGGGGAGGGTTGTGGTGATGTAGGCACCTTTCTGTTAGGACACTCGCACCAAGGAGGAGGTGGTGGTGCTGGATAAGGTTCATTTGAGGACGTGCAGATGGTGGGCTGAGTGGTAATCGCCAAAGATCGAAGTTCAAGCTCGGTGCGGGGGAGGGGGGCAGAGCTAGCTTCATACTAACCCAAAAGAGTTAAGCATCGAGGGGAGAGAGCTAGTCTGGCCACTGCCGGGTGAGGAAGAGCAGGTGAAGAGGAGGAGGGGTAGTGGAAGAATAAATGATCCTAAATCCTCCTAGACAGGAGATTGGAATCATCAGCGGACAAAAAAAATCCTTCCCAAAAGAACATTTAAGATTGAGAGGCGATGTCAACCCCAAGGATGTCCGGAAGATTTAGGTAGAATAGTGTGTAAACGGGAAAGTGGTTATTTCTTTATTTACAGAGATTGCAGAAACAAGAGAGGCAGTAAATAGCAGTGGCCCGTTACAGCATTAATGGCTTCTTATCTACTTACCCCGAAGCCATTGGAAAAAGCAAAGTGCTTGCAGACTGAATGCAAGGGAGCCCTAATGAGAGTGGTGCTTGTGATACTGTTCCTGTTTCCAGAAAGTCAGGACCCAAACACGGACATGGAGCTTTTATGTTTCACTGAGTGCAATTTCATCCGTGCAATTTCCTAATATTTTCAACAAGGGGTACTCTCTGGCGTTCAGCTCCAATTCTAATCTCTTTTTGCTTGGCAATTTCTGCCACAGCTCACAAGATATGTTTAACCTATACAGGGTTTTTGTTTGAATAAATGCCCAAAATAAATTGCACATGTTTGGTTTACTGGGAAACAGAAAAACAGCATGCCAGTGGTTAGGTAGTGTGCCAACCTCAGACATGGCAGGACCCAGATTTTGCCTTGTGCTGGTTTGAAAAGCACTTTCAATGAAGACTCTCCATTGAGCTCACTTTTCTATTCTTGGATGAGGCTTAGGACATGCTAGGACGTGATATGTGTTCAGACTAGGGTAATTGATGTCAGGCAAGCCAGCTGGTTTGGTTAAAAGGGGTGATGGGTAACAGGAAAGTGTTAAGGGTAAACATAACATAACACATAAGGGTAAAACATAACACAGTAATGCAGACAGCAGGTTCCAGGCTGCATCCAGAATCAAATTAATCCCAAAATGTGTAGGATGCAATGTAGTACCTTATTAATATATATACAAAATATATATATACATATATCATATATAAAAAAGAGTGATTGTAGAGCCTTAAGTGTTAAGCTTGGGTCAAGTTCTTTAGGTCGAGAAAATAATGTCGGACTAACTTAATACAGGGCCGGCTTAGGCCTATTGGGGGCCCCCCAGAAATATAAATCCTATCTTGACCCAAATTTCAACGTGTTTGTTTTACTAGTGTTGCTAATGCCTAGGGGGCCCCCTAAGGAACACTTATGGTACTTATGTCCGGCCCTGCTTAGACTTGTTCAATATGAAACAGTAATTTTCAGTTATGTTTTAATTAGGGCTGGGATATTTAACGCGTTAATCTGATGCGTTAATTTCAAATGTTTAATTTAACGCAATTAACGCACCATTTTATTAAGTTTCGGTTTCGGTTTGCAAAGCCGAATTCAAATACCATAGAAGCAGCTCGTCTTTAGTTTATCATCTAAAAGCAAAACACAGGGTCATTATTTACGTTACTAGAGAGTCTATAGGACAGAAACACCCGGTCATTATTGATGTTGCAATCCGCCAATCCGCGTTACTGCAGTACGGTGCGCCTAATGAGGCTTTTGACCAAAAAAGTAACTGTTAACCGATGTTTTAGATAAATAGATAGAAACTGCCGCCCAATAAACACAGTAGAAGACGAGGGACTGAAATAAATCATTCCAATTGCATTGGGATCCCCATCATACAATCTACCCTCTAAAACAATTGTTTTGGGACATAACCTGCTGGAGAAAGCAGAGAACGTCACTCTCATGGAGACCCTAACCAACCCGACATCACCAAACTTAATTTCACTTAATTCTGTTTGTCATTCATATTACAAAGGCTGTTATAGACTTTAATCTGGCATCTTTACATATAGTGCTATTATTTTGGCCTATAGGCTTAAGTTCTAAAATAATCTATCTTTGACATTGATGGTTTCACCTTACACTTTGTCATTTTGTTTTTGAAAATGTTTTATTTCATTTGGACTATTGCCAAGATGATCCAGTATTTTTGATAACCTTCAGGGTTTAAATATATAACTTGCACTTCAACACTTTGTTTATAAAGTTGCTATATTTGATAAGAATGACTATTCTGTATTGTTCACAGGAGAGACTATCATAAAATAATGTATTTAAAATATACTTCATTGTGTTAATTTATTTATTTCATTGTTTCAAACCACTTGGGGAAAATGCGATTAATCGCGATTAATCACAGGAATGTGCGATTAATTAGTTAATTTTTTTAAATAAATTGACGGCCCTGGTTTTAATCTGTTTAATAACGTTATGCCCAACTGACTTAATTGGTGAAAGGACGCATAGAGGAATGCTTGTCGACCTACCAATCCACTCATCCACCCAGGCAAAGGCTTGTCTATGGCCCAAGAGCAGTACGTCGCGCACCACCTACAAGAAGAAACAGTAAGGAGAGGGAAAGAACACTGATCACAGAACGGCAGCAACATCTACAGAGGAAGTGAACGACTATTTATTATATCAACATTTAACATTACTTTCTTTCTGAACAACATTCATTCCCCATTTCATATTTAAAATGTGTTACGACAAGATATTAAGTTTATGTCAACACAAGTCAAGGATGACAAAGTGAAAAACCCAATCTACAAATTAATTAATATATTCTCAATTGGATTGTGGTTTGGATTTGAGTGGGCCACCCAGTCTGAGGTCCTGTGGGCCCTGAATCAGGTTTTACATTCATGGTTCCTTTATACCTGACTAATAACCCAATCCCAGCCACTGAAAATCATCCCCATAGTATGATGCCACCACCACCATGCTTTATGGTAGGGATGGTGTTCTTACTACGATGAGTGATGTTAAGCTTGTGCAAAACATTGCAGTTAGCATTTACGCCAAAAAGCTTTTTTATTTTGGTCTCGAGACCATAGCAACTTCTTCCACTTGGTTTCAGAACTTCCCACATGCCTTCTGCCAAACAATAGACATTTTTCTCCCAACAATTTCTGCCACTCTTCCATGAACCTCACTTTTGTGAAACAACCGGCTTATTGTTGTGAAGTAATTTTTTAAACACATTTTACATTTTAAATAATGGACGTTTTTGTGTTGATCAGTAGTAAAAGCTTCAAATGAAATCCATTTAGATTTTAGGTTGTCATACAACAAAAGGCGAAAACGTCCAAGAGGAAGTAGATAGTTTAGAGAGCCTGCAAACTTTATACCCAGAAAAGGTTAAGTCAGGGCCAAAATGACTGTGTGTGAGTGTTTGGGTGGGGGGTCTCTGACCTTGTGTACAAACTGCTCCACTCGCGTCTGCAGGCCCCACACCTCAAACTTAACAGTGACTAATTTGTAGGAGCACATGATTGGCTCCTGCGTGTCCCTCCAGCCCTCTTGCAGAACGCCTCGCGACGTCTTCTCTGACTTGAAGTAGCGCAGGTCCTGTTAGGCCGGACAAGTGAATACATGCACACACAATCTCATCTGTCAGCAAGTTAATCCAAAACTCTGTGTGTCCAGAGAGAAACGCATTTTAAGCTTAAAGCTTCAAATAGATAAGACAATGTTACAAATACTGTATTTAATAAAATGTCTTCCCTCCAGACATCCTCTCCTAAATCACCTAAGCTTAAGGCAACCTTATTACCGGTGTACATAAATCAACTGATCTTCACTTACTGGAAGAAAATAAATATTCTCAAATAAATAAAAAGTATTTCAAATTAAACAGTCTGACCCTGACCACACAGTGATAATAAACACTGCTAATTGCTAACGCTGAATGGTGGATGACAGAGAGCTTTACGGGGATTAAGGGGCTACTAATCTTTCTTTCTCCTAAAGAATGCAGAGGCACGGCCTATTTAGACTTTCGACCGCACTATTTTAAAGCAGTCATTTAATTACAAACTGCAGTTAGGCACTGAAGAGTGAATAAATTAGTTCAGTTACATCTGCTCAGAGCCGCACTTTCATAAAGAATAGAACTAAAGGCGAACTTTATTGAACAAGACTCCGCAACGTATTCTGGGATATTTTGACTTTGACAATGCTGTCTGTCCTATCAATGTACTGTGTTATTGACAGTCATAGTAATCAAGTTGCAAGATCATGTGGTTAGTTTGTGCAAACATGCAAGCACACACATTGAAAGATACACACACACACACACACACCCACACACACACTCACCTCTGACTCTTTATAGTATCTTTCAGGGATCTCGTCATAAGCAATATCGACATAACACACCTCCCTTTCCTGGTCTTTATTTTCACTGTCAAAGAAAATCTGAAAACAAACAGAGACAGATTTAAAAACAACATCATTGATTCAACTGAGAATCAGGTTTGTGAAAAAACACATTTCAGTTTTAATCAAGTAAGAATTTTCCTGGTGGTGCAGCCAGGTACATTTAACATTGCAGGGACAAACCCCTAACATATAAAGCAAATACAATCTATGTCTATATCTGTATGATGAAATGCTGTTTTAATGTCACATATGGCTTTGTTGTATGATAACATGCTATTCAGAATCCATAATACTTTTATAATGAAGAGAAATTTCCACAAATGTTAATTGCCACCAAATCTGCACAGTTAAAATTCCAATCTGTTGTAATTAGGCAGAAATGTGCATACTGAGACTGATTTGATAATATTAACTAAAATTAAATTATACTTTCAGTTTTTTAAATGTTGTTGAATTTCAGACCTCCAAGGTAAAATGTAAAATCTAGTACAGTGAATTATGTTATAAAATATAATCTATTTTACAAAAGGTTAAACACGTTTGAGCCCTAGATTACTCATGGTCTCAATAATCAAGTACGGTTGCTTTGACCTCCCAAGTTCTGTGTAAACCTCCTCACTGGGGCTGCAGCATAATACAAATAATATTTTCTTCATTGACTGTCCCATGCCTGCCACCAGTTGCCACAATGAAGCAGGAGCTAAACCCCAAATTGAATACCACGTAACTCGTGAATTGGAACATTTCGAGGTCCAGCAATCTATGTGCAAAACATGTGCTGCTGCAGCATCTAGTTGAATCCGACCGACTACTCTATCAGCAAAAAAAAAACGTTTTACTCATAATCTTTCAATAACAAAATAACCTCTACCATAAAATATAATATCTGTGTTGCAGAAACTTCTTATTAATATTTAAATATTGTTTTTGTTACTTTTTGTCACCATGATGGACATTTTGTACCAGCCTAAACAAACAACTAGAATGTTTTTGAGTGGTAGAAACACATCTTTTGAGATGTACCTAAACATTCCCGATGGAACGTAATATTTTTTGGGGAAATCCAAATTAAATGTGAGTTGAGCATATTTTTGGAACATAAGGTTTTTAACACCGTAGATAACAAGTTCCCAGGTCTGGGTCATGAGGTTTGCCACTACATAAGAAACACAACCAATAGCGGTTAGCAGACAGGTGTCATTGTGTAAAACCACCAGAAGGGGGAGTTCTAAGCATGTGCTTATTGACTTCCACTGTTTTCGTATTCTTATTCGCATTATCTCCCACACAGACAAACTGACAGACAGAGCTCACTGGCATAACATAGCCTCAAGGCAAACAAAGACAAAAGCATTAGCCATACCCTGTTTCCATCTGAGGAACTAGAAGAGTGTGTGTGTGTGTGTTTATATGTTTGTTTGACTAGGTAACACAGAGAACTATTCTATTGCATTAGACCTAAGACAAATGAGTGAGAGAATGAGACCAAGTGCACTATTTCATATTGGGCTTCAACGTCTCTATTACTTTATGCCTTCAGCTTCGAATGGCAACATTGTAACTGAAGCCTATGGATAAACGTCGCATGTATGTCTATGAAAGAAATGTTGATAAAGTCATTATTTGGCCTTTCGTTGCCGTGATGACAACCAGTGAGGGATATCTAGGGTTACGTCACGCTAGTTTCTATAGATGGATGTTGTAGATTTGGGTACAGATGCTCATTATTTATGATGAAAGTGAGTCTGGAGAGAAAACAGAGTTAGGATGGTGGTAACGTTTCTGGCAGTAGATTCTTGTTACTTTACATGAAAAGAACAACAACAAACCCACTGTGCTATGATTCTTTCAAACAGCAAAGCACCAGTATAATGTTTTTTACCTGAATAAAATATGAACTTAGTGTACAAATAGTACAGCTCCTGTCGATATTTGTTATTAAACCAATGTTCTTATTTAGAGTGAATAAAAAATTAATCCATTCTCAAGAGCAACAAAAAATTACTCAAGGATTCGAACCAACAACCTTCCGCTTATGGCCCAAAGCCAAAACTGTCTGTCCAACTGCTGTCCATTACTTTACATTTGGGTGGCACGGTGTGGTATTAGAGCTTCACTTTAGAATACTGATGACTTCTATGTGTGGAAAGGTTACATAGTGATTAAGAATGATTTAAACACCACTGCAAGCATCTCTCCATCTGTCTGTCTCTCGCGGGCACACACCGTTCCGATCAATACAACCAGTCGTCTCCATGGTTCCTTCCGTACTGAGTTCGTGGACATTGACAACACGTTGGTTACCCTCGACAACCTGTTGCATGCCGAGTGCTGCAGTGCTGTGCTTGTTTCATTGCCAGGTAGAGTCTGTGGACACCTGCAATAGCATTGCATTTCAAGCGTTTTTTTTCAGTTTTTTCTCCTTAAACTTGGATTTCCTCAACACTCTCTCTCTGGACCTTTCCTCCCTCCTCAAGGTCCTTCTGCCACAACAAGTGTGAACGAGTTCCACTGGCACATTGTGCTCAACATGTCCCCACGGAAAAGTACTGATGGCACATTGGGGCTGACACGTCCACATAAAGGAGTACTGACAGTACATTGGGGCTGACACGTCCACATAGAGGAGTACTGACAGTACATTGGGGCTGACACTTCCACATAGAGGAGTACTGACAGTACATTGGGGCTGACACGTCCACATAGAGGAGTACTGACAGTACATTGGGGCTGACACGTCCACATAGAGGAGTACTGACAGTACATTGGGGCTGACACGTCCACATAGAGGAGTACTGACAGTACATTGGGGCTGACACGTCCACATAGAGGAGTACTGACAGTACATTGGGGCTGACACGTCCACATAGAGGAGTACTGACAGTACATTGGGGCTGACACGTCCACATAGAGGAGTACTGACAGTACATTGGGGCTGACACGTCCACATAGAGGAGTACTGACAGTACATTGGGGCTGACACGTCCACATAGAGGAGTACTGACAGTACATTGGGGCTGACACGTCCACATAGAGGAGTACTGACAGTACATTGGGGCTGACACGTCCACATAGAGGAGTACTGACAGTACATTGGGGCTGACACGTCCACATAGAGGAGTACTGACAGTACATTGGGGCTGACACGTCCACATAGAGGAGTACTGACAGTACTTTTGTGCTGACACGTCCACATAGAGGAGTACTGACAGTACATTGGGGCTGACACGTCCACATAGAGGAGTACTGACAGTACATTGGGGCTGACACGTCCACATAGAGGAGAACTGACAGTACTTTTGTGCTGACACGTCCACATAGAGGAGTACTGACAGTACTTTTGTGCTGACACATCCACATAGAGGAGTACTGACAGTACATTTGGGCTGACACGTCCACATAGAGGAGTACTGACAGTACATTGGGGCTGACACGTCCACATAGAGGAGTACTGACAGTACATTGGGGCTGACACGTCCACATAGAGGAGAACTGACAGTACTTTTGTGCTGACACGTCCACATAGAGGAGTACTGACAGTACTTTTGTGCTGACACATCCACATAGAGGAGTACTGACAGTACATTTGGGCTGACATATTCCTGAGTGGATCCCCATTCAACACAGTGGAGTCCTTTAGCAACACCATCACTCAAGACCTCAAGTGGCAGCTGAACATCTCCTCTCTCACTCAGAAAGCACAACAAAGACTGTACTGCCTGTGGCTGCTCAGAAAGTGCAAACCGTCAACGTCCATGATGATTAATGCCTACTCAGCCATCATTGAGTCCATCCTGTCCTCCATCATCACCGTCTGGTCCGCTGCTGCCACTGTCAAGAATCAAGACAGACTAGCACCATCCGCTCTGCAGATCGGACCATTGGATGTGATGGACCACTCGCCACAAGACCAGCTTCTTCCCCACAGCAGTACGTCTAAGGAATGTACTTATTTCACTAGAGTGAAATGCAAAGGTATTTATAACTTCTTTGAAATGCGGTATTCTGGATTTTGTTATCGTTATTTTGCCTCCCACTGTTCAAATAAACCTACCATTAAAATTATAGACTGATCATGTCTTTGTCAGTGGGCAAACGTACAAAATCAGCAGGGGATCAGATACTTTCTTGCTTCACTGTATAACCTACTATATTTATCCAGTATACATGCCAGCTATGCATGGAGTTTCTTGTCAGACTGTTCGTGTTTTGTGTTTTGTTCGTATACGTTTTAAAATGTGTCTTTCAAATGTTGGAGCTAGAGGTCAGAACAAATTCCTTGTATGTGTAAACAGACTTGGCGAATAAACCTGATTGTGATTATTAAGTGCAACCACGGCACAGAGAAAAGAGCCAGTGAGGGAAACAAAGGAGAGATAGAAAAACTGCAATAATAATAACAAAATGTACAGACTCAGTAAGCATGACATTGCCATTGAAAGAGGCTGCCGTAAGCGAACCAAGACTAACCGCCCGGATCTAATGGTCGAAACCGAGCTGCACTTCCTATTCTGCTGCCAAATTCTGCCTAAATAAAAACAACATATTTGAAACAGATAATACAGACCAATAATGAATTTAGAAACAAATGAAACATTACGATGTGACACACAGGTACTAAGTACTTTTATCCAAACAACAAACTACGCGACGAAGCGCAAGAATATCAAGTTCAGGTCACAAACGAAGGAAATACTTAAAATCAATTAAAAACGCTCACAGCAACAACACGTACCATATAAATAATACCACACAAAGACATGACCAAACTCAGGGAACCTATATATTCTACTATAAGGAATGGGCACCAGGTTTTAGTAAGGTCGAGACCAGACAATAATGTGAATAACGATGGAACTAGAAGGCAGGTGAAGACGAACGGGTTCGGAGGGAGTTCTGACAACTAGTCTTATGTTGCTAACTATTCTTATAGTGTTACTGCACAGAGCTAATAAAATAACACTAACGTCCAAATAATATGCATTTATCCAAGTATGCAAAGAGTGATTAAAAACACGCATGCGATGATCAATAATAAAACAATGCAAATACTTTACTAGCTCAGCCACTGTCTAATGGCGAGTCTCGGGAGAGAGAAACAGACAGGAGAGACAGAGAGAGAGTACGACGAGCAGGAACCATTAGGGACAGCATTAAAGCTTTGTGGCACCCATCCAAACGTAACAACAGTCCTTGCCCTTTCACTGCGCGCTACCTGATATGACCATGGCATTTTCACTTACACCTCTAACTACACCTGTTATTCAGAGGGACATTTTCAGTTCACTCATGCAGGATTTGTAGTCACTTGTTCACTCATATGGGTTGACACATGCACTGATGTACATACATTGGATATGAAAAGTCTTCACACCCCTGTTAAACTGCCAAATTTTTGTGATGTGAAAAAAACCGTCTACCTTTGATGTGACTTATAACATGAACGATTCAATTGAACAAAAGAGGGTGTGCACACTTATGCAACCAGGTTATTCTAAGGTATTTATTTTTTGGTATGTGTGTAGACTTTTTATACACTGTATGCATACACACACAATAGCCTTTAAGTCATACATCATTTCGCACACTTAACTCATTTTAAACTCAATGAATTGATTCTGCCTCTTCTCCCTCTACACATTCAATTACTCTCACTGTCCCCATTCAATTACTCACAGTGTCCCCATTCAATTACTCTCACTGTCCCCATTCAATTACTCTCACTGTCCCCATTCAATTACTCTCAGTGTCCCCATTCAATTACTCTCACTGTCCCCATTCAATTACTCTCAGTGTCCCCATTCAATTACTCTCACTGTCCCCATTCAATTACTCTCACTGTCCCCATTCAATTACTCTCACTGTCCCCATTCAATTACTCTCAGTGTCCCCATTCAATTACTCTCAGTGTCCCCATTCAATTACTCTCACTGTCCCCATTCAATTACTCTCACTGTCCCCATTCAATTACTCTCACTGTCCCCATTCAATTACTCTCAGTGTCCCCATTCAATTACTCTCAGTGTCCCCATTCAATTACTCTCACTGTCCCCATTCAATTACTCTCAGTGTCCCCATTCAATTACTCTCACTGTCCCCATTCAATTACTCTCACTGTCCCCATTCAATTACTCTCACTGTCCCCATTCAATTACTCTCAGTGTCCCCATTCAATTACTCTCAGTGTCCCCATTCAATTACTCTCACTGTCCCCATTCAATTAATCTCACTGTCCCCATTCAATTACTCTCAGTGTCCCCATTCAATTACTCTCACTGTCCCCATTCAATTACTCTCACTGTCCCCATTCAATTACTCTCACTATCCCCTTTCTTCCCGGCTCACTGTGACTCACTGCGAGGCCAGAGAACAGGTCCGCAGGCAGCTGGGCAGAAATTTAGAAGAATATTACTTCCGGAGGATCTATTATCCTTTGACTCACACCTCGGTACATTCTGTTTTTCTGCTGCTACAGCCACTTTCCATCACTAAGCTTTTCCTGTAACCCCGGGGGAACTCTTTGCCATCTTCATCAATCTTCTTCATCCTCAAACTCATCCGTCCTCTCTCTGCACATGACTTTGTCACCCCCTTCGAAAAAAGGTTGATGCCAGCTGTACCTCATTCACTCAGCCTGTTGTGTCCAGGCTGGTTCCTCACACACTGAATTAAGGTCCAGTTGCCAGAGAACATGACCTCTTGACCCCGTCCTCCCATCTCCAGACTATCTCTGGAGACCTCATCCCATATTCTCCATTGATTCCATCGCATCACTTTTATTTAAAGTTTGCATACTGGCCATATTCACTTCATTATGTATATCTTGTAACTAGTATATTCTGTATATTCACTACTGCATTTACATTACATTTACATTTTGCGCATTTAGCAGACGCTCTTATCCAGAGCGACTTACAATAAGTGCAGGCATTTCACATATAGCTAAAACACACATCAAAAAGGCAATAAGTACATTGTTCCTGGGTGGGTGCAGGGGGAAGTGCTAGAGATAGAAGGGGTGCTAGGAGAGGAGGAATGGGTGATAATCGTAGAAGAATGATTCGGTAGTGAAGTTTCGAACAGTCGAGAGTTGTGGAGCTCCATTCATGGAGCTACTTGAGGTACAGTTTGAAGAGGAATGTTTTTAGACGTTTCTTGAAGATTGGTAGAGAGTCCGATGATCTGATCTCCAGAGTGGAGTTGTTCCACCATTGCGGGGCAAGCACGGAGAACAATTTAGACTGAGCAGATCGAGAGTTGCCCTCCCGTAGGGATGGCACTACCAAGAGGCCTGAGGTGGCAGAACGAAGTGCTCGCGTGGGTGTGTACGGCTTGATTAGTGACTGGATGTAGGAGGGGGCGGTTCCTCTTGCTGCCCCATAGGCTAGCACCATGGTTTTGTAGTGGATGCGTGCTTTGACCGGGAGCCAGTGTAGTGTGCGGAACAGCTGAGTGACATGGGAGAACTTTGGTAGATTGAAGATCAGGCGGGCTGCTGCATTTTGAATGAGTTGCAGGGGTTTGATGGCGCACACTGGGAGGCCAGCCTGAAGGGTGTTGCAGTAGTCGAGACGGGAGATGATAAGTGCCTGGATCAGCACTTGTGCGGCTTCCTGCGTAAGATACGGCCTTACTTTCCGAATGTTATAGAGCATGTACCTGCAAGACCGGGACACCGCCTTGATGTGTGCAGAAAATGAGAGGGAGTTGTCAAGGGTCACGCCAAGGTTTTTCCCACATTGGGTAGCAGGGACTGTGACGTTGTCCACCATAATGGACAGATCCTTGAGCGGGCAGGCTCTTCCTTTGTAGAAGAGCAGTTCAGTTTTACCTAGGTTGAGTTTCAGATGGTGTGCAGACATCCAGGCCGAGATGTCAGTCAGACATGCAGAGATACGGGATGCCACCTGGGTTTCAGACTGTGGGAATGAGAAAAATAGTTGGGTATCATCAGCATAGCAGTGATAGGAGAGGCCATGTGAGGATATGACAGAGCCAAGAGACCGGGTGTATAAGGAGAAAAGGAGAGGGCCTAGGACCGATCCTTGGGGGACCCCAGTGACCAGGGGCTGCATGTTCGACGGCGAGCCTCGCCACACCACCTGGTAAAAACGGTCCGACAAGTACGAGGAAAACCAGGAATGCACCGCTCCTGAGATCCCCAGGTCAGAGAGGGTGGAGAGCAGGATCTGATGCTTTACTGTGTCGAAGGCAGCAGATAGGTCTAGTAGAATGAGAACAGAGGAGAGAGAGTTGGCTTGGGCCTTGCGTAGGGCTTTAGTTACACAGAGCAGCGCTGTTTCAGTTGAGTGGCCCGTCTTGAATCCTGACTGGTTAGGGTCCAGGAGATTGTTCTGCGAGAGGTAGGAGGACAGTTGGTCAGCTACGACGCGTTCAAGCGTTTTGGAAAGGAAGGACAACAGGGACACAGGTCTGTAGTTGTTGACATCCGACGGGTCGAGAGACGGTTTCTTGAGGAGCGGAGTCACTCTGGCCATCTTGAAGTCAGAAGGGACACATCCTGAGGTTAGATAAGTGTTTATTAGAGATGTGAGATATGGAAGAAGGTCCGTGGAGATGGACTGGAGGAGTGGGGAAGGGATAGGGTCAAGCGGGCATGTTGTCGGACGGCTGGATTGGACCAGTTGCAGGGTGTCTTCCGGACTGAGCGTGGAGAAGGAACTCAGACCAGGGACAGAGTCAGTGTGAGGGGAAATAGCGATTTCTGGCGGATGGGTGAATGATGCTCGAATGTTGTCCACTTTCTGTTGAAAGTGGGTAAGACAGTTGTCAGCTGAAAGGGACGATGACGGAGGAGGTGGAGGAGGGGTGAGGAATGTGGAGAAGGTGGAAAAGATTCCTACTGGTACCCACTATTGGCACTAGATCACTTTTATTGCAGTATTTAAATATTTAAGGTCTGCATACTGTCCATATGCACTTCATTATGTATATTTTGTAGCTATGTATATTCTGTATACTGTTGTAATTCTGTTCTTATTTTTATTCTTCTAACTACGTAGTTGTTGCTTGCCATGTCACAAGAATTTCATTGTGCATTTCTCGGCATGTCACATACATCTGGATCGCATCCTACATGTCTGGCCACATCAGGTGACTTTGAGTACCTCAATGTAATTTTGTCAACAATGTCAATTTCATAAACATTGCGCCCCAAAGCTGCCAGTTTCAGCCAGTCTTCTGCCTCAAATATATTTTGCAAAGTCATATGGTCTCTCCTATCATTGCTATCATGTTGATGACACACAACTACTATACTATCCCAGCAGACATTTGTAAGACCTTACTTCACACAGGAAGTACAACATTACATCAATCACACAGGAAGCGGCGCATGTCGTAATCCAGTCATTTGTCACCAAGTCTTGACTGTTACAACTTACCGTACGCCGGGCTTCCTGCTTATCGAATTAATCGTATCCAGTATGGCCACAACATGTCTGGTGATCAAACTTCATAAGTTAGACCTGGAGAAGCTGGAGAGTTCTGCCTTCTCTAGTCACTTAGAAGTCCAACCCCATCTTCCAGTCAAAACTCTCCGCCCTGCCTTCCCCCAAAACACACCCTTCCACTTTTACTAATTCCTTGGTTTATCGTATGTGGAACTGTGTCTGCACTTGCCTTCGCACACACTTGCCTTCGCAAAGGTAACTCACTTGCCTTCGCACACACCATGTATGCAGTCATTATTTGGCTAAAGTGAAAGGGTGTGTATGAGTCACAGGAGGACACAAAGAGGACACATACACACACACACATTTAGCCTAACCCCATACATACATACACCGATCAGCAATAACATAATGACCACCTGTCTAATATTGTGTAGGTCACCCTTCTGCCACCAAAACAGCCCTGAGCCGTCCAGGAATGGCCTCCACTAGATCTCTGAAGGTGGACTGTGGTATCTGGCGTTAGCAGCAGATCCTTTAAGTCCTGTAGGTAGCGAGGTGGAGCCTCCATGGATCGGACTTGTTTGTCCAGCACATCCCACAGATGCTCGATTGCAATGGTATCTGGGTGATTCTCACGAAATCCAGATTTAGAAGGTGTCCAGCATCAGAATTTTTAAAATGCCCTTGAAGCCAATTTTCTTTTTGCACATATAAGATTAAGGTCGGAACTTACTAAGACCATTATTTTTAGGAGATTAAAAAAATATTTCCTATATAATTATTTACATTTTTCAGATGAAGTCCATAAAAAATTATCATTACCGCAACATGACATACCATTAAATATATGGTTAGAAACTTGTATTTTTGGCTAATGTTAAAGTAGACTTTTATTTCTCATGCTCAAAGCTATGTAAAACTCTGGAGAGATTACTTTTTCATATTTATTATGTTTTGTAATTTCCTTATTTTCTCTCATTACCGAAACATACGTGATGATTTACAATTTCTTTTATTTAATTGTTTTACTAATAGATAACATACACTTTTGTTATGTAGCAGACCTTAAATAAGTAGTGTTGTATAAAACATATATACATTTTAAAACAAAATATGATTATCTTATTATCACTTAATTGATAAAAAAGATACATGTTGCGGTAATGAAAATGCCATTTCGGTAATGAGGATCATTGTTTCGGAAATGAGATTTAGCTCACACATTCACTGTTGACAAAGGGGTTTTATGCCTACATATTTAAAACGCATACAATTTTTTAAAGAACATTTATTTCCCTCGTCATTATTCACAACCCAATAAAAACAAACCAAGCCACCCCCCCATGCTATCTGCTATCCCAACTTGGCTGAAGCGTTGTCAATGATTGTGTGTGTGTGTGTGTGTCTGTGTGAGTGTGTGTCTGTGTGTGTCTGTGTGTGCAAGTGATGGTCAAAACAATGAATCCAAGTTATATTTCTCCCTATTATCACCCTGACCCCTGACCTCTCTTTCCCTATTATCACCCTGTCCCCTGATCTCTCTCTCCTTTCTTTCCCTATTATCACCCTGTCCCCTGACCTCTCTCTCCTTTCCCTATTATCACCCTGCCCTTGACCTCTCTCTCCTTTCCCTATTATCACCCTGTCCCCTGACCTCTCTCTCCTTTCCCTATTATCACCCTGACCCCTGACCTCTCTCTCCTTTCCCTATTATCACCCTGCCCCTGACCTCTCTCTCTCTCTCTTTTCCTATTATCACCCTGCCCCTGACCTCTCTCTCTTTTCCCCATTATCACCCTGTCCCCTGACCTCTCTCTCTCCATTCTTCTGTAATCCTCAAGTAACACTGGATTACTGTGTATTTTCTCCCTATGCTTTGCCAGACTGTTTTTCGCTGATGCCCTTTTCTTTTCAACTGTCTGTAACAAAATACACAATTGCCATCTTGAATGTAAAATTTTGTAAAAAAGAAAAGAAATACATTGTTTCACAGTAAAACTATGAAATAGTAAATAATATTGCATTAATAATAGGTGGCCTATACTGCGTTCATACTGCTTTTTGTGGAAGCATTTAAAAAAAATTAATAATAATTAGTGACCCCTGCTGGGGGGGTTGTAATAGCTATTTTGTTTACGCAATCTGTTCAAGAAGCGTTTAAGGAAACTATCAAGTTATATTAAAATGAGCAACAGTTATAGTGCACGTGCCTCCTACATAAGTCTGTTTCTCACTACCAAAACATTGAGTATCTCCACCGCAACAGGCCTTCAATTGTTGCGGTGAATGATAGGGGTGTTGCGGAGGATGAGCGACCTTAAACATTCTTGCTAACTGTGGAAGCTAAATGAGAGTTAGCTAAACATTCCCTATCTTTTTATATTTAGACCATAATGGGGTATATAGTAATAAAAAAAATTTAACTGCAACATTTTTTATAACTTCACAAACACATGTTTCAGTAATGAGAACTAAAAAGTCGTGTAGGTACTATGACACGCGAAATTTTTACTTTTATCTGGAGAGAAAAAATTATAACTGGTTACTTGATAGCCATCTTGAGTGTCACAGTCATTTATGTCCCTTACAACAAATTCCTTAAAAAATGATAGTTCCTTGAGCACTTAAACAATGATTGAAAATTGTTGCGGAGGATGAGAAAATTGGTCTTGGACACATTTTTATTCCTTATTATTGTCACTACATTTACCAATGATCACAAAATACCACATGTTTCTTTACTGTAAATGTTTATATTATAACATGCACTGAAGCTTTTTATTTTTTATATTTTTTAAATATGAATAATTCCATCTCAAAGGACCAAAATCCAGTCATGGACACGTTGAGGTAATGAGAAATTTCCCTTTAAATGTTGAAAAAAACCAAAATTCGTATTCATGATTTCATTTGAAATCATGTGCAAAATCGTACATAAAGAGATGTTTATAACGGTATCCTTCTTATTTTGATAGCATTTACTTTTATCATCAAAATGTTTTATGACACCTCATAAGTCTAATTTCGCGAGAATCACCCTTCTGGGGAATTTGGAGGCCAAGTCAAAACCTTGAATTTGAACAATTCCGGAACCAATTTTGCTTTGCTTTGTGGCAGGGTGCATTATCCACCTGAAAGAGGCCAATGCCATCAGAGTATACTGTTTCCATAAATGGAAATGTACAAGGTCTTTAACAATGCTTAGTTAGGTGGTACGTGTAGGTAACATCCACACGAATGGCAGGACCCAAGGCTTCCCAGCAGAATATCGCCCAAAGCATCACATATGATTCATCAGACCGGCCACCTTCTGGAGATCTGTGACTGTAGGCACTTTCGGCAGTGGACAGGGGTTAACATGGGCCCCCTGACAGGTCTGCAACAATGCAGCCGCAAACGCAAAGGTGGTAGAAAGGTGTGTCCTGACACCATACTATCAGAACCAGCATGAACAGTGCAGTAGCTCTTGGATCGATGGTTTTATTCAAAACGGCAATCAATAACACTTATTAACGATAACACTTATTAACTTAACACTTATTAACGTAACACTTATTAACGATAACACTTATTAACGATAACGCTTATTAACGATAACGCTTATTAACGGTAACACTTTTTAACGGTAACACTTATTAACTGTAACACTTTTTAACGGTAACACTTTTTAACTGTAACACTTTTTAACGGTAACACTTTTTAACGGTAACACTTTTTAACGGTAACACTTTTTAACGGTAACACTTTTTAACGGTAACACTTATTAACGGTAACACTTTCTAACGGTATCACTTTTCAACGGTAACACTTTTTAACGGTAACACTTTTTAACGGTAACACTTATTAACGTTAACACTTATTAACGGTAACACTTTTTAACGGTAACACTTTTTAACGGTAACACTTTTTAACGGTAACACTTTTTAACGGTAACACTTATTAACGATAACACTTATTAACGATAACACTTATTAACGATAACACTTATTAACGATAACACTTATTAACGGTAACACTTATTAACGGTAACACTTATACACACCAATAAAAATGGCACTTTACTAGCAACTTTCTAAATAAAACGACAAAGCGCTCAAACAAAACCACACACCAGCAGGAAGACATGACACTCAACAATGATCCACAAACAGGGGACTGAGAAGCACATATTTATACACATACTAATAGGCTAGTGGGAACCTGGTGAGAATGATAATGACATGACAAAACAAGAGAGATCAGTTCATGGAAAATGGAAACCGGGAAACCCGGGGTGAAGACCCCTCACTGTGACAAACATAATGTTATGGCAGATCTCAAACCTATAGAAACACAGTGGGGAATTAAGGATGTTGACAAACCAGTGAAGCTGAAACAACTTCTTCAGCTACTGAAGCTAGGATTTTACCTTCAAAATGCACTTCTGGTTTAAAAGACAACTTATTGCGAAGAACATTATTTCAGTGTCATTTGTAAAATGATGGTTTTTGACAAGTGTCAAAATGAAAATGATCTAGATATGTGAAACATCTGACAACTTTCCAGAGGGTTTACTACATTCTTCAGAATTGCCTATGTTGCAAGTGTGTGTGTTTGTGTGTGTGTGTGTGTGGTATCAGATAGTTGGGGTTTGATTAAATCTAATCTTTTATATACACTCTTAATTTTGTAGATTGAAATTGGGTTTTCAGTATTGTCATAGTTTCTTTTTTTCTTCCAATATTGAAATATAAATCCCAATTTCAATCTAAAAAATCTAAACGTTGGCTCATGGCAACACTCAACATGTGTTCGGAAGAGCTAAATATCCAGACAAGCGTCAAAACATTGTGCATCCTTTTACACCGACCATGACAACCCCCGAGATATATAATGCAGGGTGTGGTGGTTTTCCCCAGGAGGTAGGGTCATTAAACCCTGGCCAGTCAGGAGACATGTTCATAAATGATTTAGAAAGTCCGAATACACACACAGAGACACTTTACATTTAAATCATCATCTCTGTTTCCCTCTGCTGAGCTATAACAATGTTTGGACAGGAACGTATTAGCCAACAACACACACACACACACACAGGGAGAAACAGACTGACGGACGCCCTCCGTCACACACACACACACACACACACACACACACACAGAAGCAGACCAACAGACCGGCTCCATCACACACACACACACACACACACACACACACACACACACACACACACACACACACACACACACACACACACACACACACACACACACACACACACACACACACACACACACACACACACACACACACACACACACACACACACACACACACACACACACACACACACACACACACACACAAACACACACACACACACACAAACACAACCTTCTTAAAAACGTTCATCTTCATACTCAAGACAGATCTATTATTCTATGGAGAAACCAGTTAGTGAATTGTGAGAGAGAAAGCCAGAGTATAAATAAAATGGGCTGTTCAATTAGTCGAGCTGCATTTGGCACACACCAATGGTCCGTACAGCTCCCATTAGGATATTACTTTATCATACTGAAGGCCTCAGACACAAACACAGGCTATACTCACGTTGTCATTGGTGCCTTTGTTGTCCTCGTATTTGGTCTCTATGTGAATGGAGAACTTTGGCAAGAATGAGCACTGCAAAAACAAAAGGGTGAAAGAACCATGCATTGGTTGGACATTACAAAACAACTGCTATCAACTTCCCATGCAGACTGTTTTGTCATATCAGCATCACTGTCAATATCGCATGCTGTCAATATCGGTTCGTCACACGTTGAACTTATGAACAAATATCTCCACCACGTAGGGGAGAGCAATGAGTTTCTTGTTTTAGTAAAAATGGCGAGTTCTATATTCTTGCATCTGTGTGTCAGTGTTGTATGAGTTGTATGAGTATGGGTATATACGGGTCCTATGACTCACAAATGCCCTTTCAACAAGCAGAAACTGGGACCTAAATCACAGAAACACCGCACCATCTTCCTCCCGACCTTTCTCCTTTATCTACTTGACACCTCTTTTTTTCTCTTTTTATAATTTAAACGAGACTGTAGTTAAAGCACTGTGACTCACGCGTGGAATGTCTCAGTTTCTAACAAATTTAGCAGATAATAACATAATAGAGTTGTGTACTGACACACACCTGAAATAAAGTTAACCCACAGCATTTTAGACCAACTCGATACTTCTAGTCGGAAAAGCTCTGGCGTTAAGGCTTTGGTCGTTAGCAGATGGACGTCATTGACACTTAAAGACAGTCGAATCCTTACATTAGCAGTAAACAATGACGTCTCCAGGGAATAAATGGGACCGTATCTCCCTGGAGCACACGCCTTGTCTCTCCTGGGCATACATTTATCACCATGGAGAGGGCTGGAATTCGGAGATACACACAAAGTGGCCCCCACCCCCCCACAATGGTGCTAAGGCGTCTCTGCGAACACCCATAAGCTCTATCCCAACAAAGCTGCTTACATACACACACACACACGCACACACACACACACGAGCGCATGAAAATACATTTACAACGTAAAAAATCAGACGCACGTTGAACGATATCAACGAGGAAGAAATGCTGAATTGGCGCAAATCCCGCGTGTTCCACGTTGTGCGCGCGGTGTACTGAGACCTACTGGGCACTCACAGGTTAGGAGAGATCGATAGAGGAAATGGAGGAGATACTTACGGTGTACTCTGCAGGCGGGCCCGGGGGACGCAGGGGAGCAGAGGGGAGAGGAGAAACAAGACTCAGTTGTCGGATAACAGGGTTAACACAGGGGACAGTGCAGCGGAACGCGTCGGGAGGCAACGTAGCACAAGCTGCTCCTGAAGATGTACGCACCCGGTGCAACGTTTTATACACGTCGCTGCTTTCAAATTTGATCGGAAACAAGGCCAAGGGTTTGCACTAACCATTCTGTCTAATTCCACAACAGTTCAAGCTTATATTCAATATGCACAATACCAGATACTACATGTGGAAATGACTCAAGAAAAATATTTAAACATATTAACGACGGCAATACATTTTCGAACTTATAGATAAAACACTAGGATATACCTGATGAAATGTGCAGCACCAAAACAGCCTATAACAAAACAGCCTATTGCCCTTTACATTTTTTAATAACTTCCTAAAAACTGTCTAAAATATTACAATACATATTAAGGAAATGAGAAACAGTAAAAAAGTATATATGTTACTGCCTGCAACCATTAGTGGCATCTGGGATGAATGGTTCTTTAGTAAACCATGCTCTGTCTCTGTGTGTGTCTCTCTCTCTCTGTGTGTGTCTCTCTGTGTGTGTGAGTCTCTGTGCATGTGTGTCTCTGTGTGTGTGTGTGTGTGTGTGTGTGTGTGTGTGTGTGTGTCTCTGTGTGTGTCTCTGTTTGTGTCTGTCTCTGTGTGTGTGTGTGTCTCTCTCTCTGTGTGTGTGTGTGTCTCTGTGTGTGTGTGTCTCTCTGTGTGTGTGTGTGTCTCTCTGTGTGTGTCTCTCTCTCTGTGCGTGTGTGTCTCTGTGTGTGTGTGTGTCTCTCTGTGTGTGTCTCTCTCTGTGTGTGTGTGTGTCTCTGTGTGTGTGTGTCTCTCTGTGTGTGTGTGTGTCTCTGTGTGTGTCTCTCTCTCTGTGCGTGTGTGTCTCTGTGTGTGTGTGTGTCTCTCTGTGTGTGTCTCTCTCTCTGTGCGTGTGTCTCTCTGTGTGTTTCTCTCTCTCTCTGTGCGTGTGTCTCTGTGTGTGTCTCTCTCTATGTGCGTGTGTGTTTCTGTGTGTGTGTCCCTCTCTGTGTGTGTGTGTGCGTGTCTCTGTGTGTGTCTCTCTCTGTGTGTGTGTGTCTCTCTGTGTGTGTCTCTCTCTCTGTGTGTGTGTCTCTGTGTGTGTCTCTCTCCCTGTGCGTGTGTGTTTCTGTGTGTGTGTCTCTCACTGTGTGTGTGTGTCTCTGTGTGTGTGTCTCTTTTGAGTCTGTGTCCAGCTCACCTGTAATGGTGTAAGGGTAATAGTTCCAAGCCTTCTCTGTTACATAGAAGATGTTTGGCACCACCGCTCGAGCCCAGCTAGGCAACTTACTATAAGAGAGGTAAAAAATGTTAGAAAAAAAATATAAGAGAAAGACAATAAGAGGAATAAGACTGAAAAAATTACAAACAGAGAAAAACAGGGGAAAGTAGCAGAGAGGTACGCTGTGTCTTCGATTAACTGGTACCCAGTATTAAAGCCTAAGTAGTTAGTCATTAGTAGTTCTTTGATTCTCATGGTGATTCGTCATGCATGAAAGCCATCGACGGCAGTTAAAACAGAAACATGAAAAGGAGAGAAAAAACATGAAAAATGATACAACAAAAAACCAGCGCTAATAAGCACTTTCATTAACCTCACAATTACGGCTAAATGGGTTTGGGTTTTATAATAATGCCCAGGCTTTGTCGGAGAGATTGGGATCCTTTGACACACATTAGCCTCAACGGTAAGACGACCTGACGGAGCGTTTACTCAAAGAATTTAAAAGAGAAACTGGAAGGAAACACGCCCTGTAAGGAGTTTGTTGGATTCTGGTTACTGTGCAGTCTTATTGTACTGTTTTCATTTATCACTCTCTAATTACTGTGTGCTTTTTTATTCTTTCCTTCCGACTGGCTCCTTTTTTTCCGCATACGCTCCCTTCGTAAGCACGCCAACCACACAGCTGGTGTGTGTGGCCTAACAGCTCTATTTTCGTATCACCACAACAAGTCCAAGGCAATGTCATTTACATGTATTCATTCATTTGTAGGTGCATCTCTTTCCTGCAAATAATTTCACACAGGCTATTGGCATGGAGTTGGAAATCAATTGTACAGTTTTAGACTTGGTGGCCCGAGACGGAAACAAGTGTGGGCCTAGAATTCTTCCATAATTAATCTCTACCAAATGTGTTTCACTGTGCGCGGGCCCTTGTGTCCACAACCAGGCAGATAGACAGGAGTGGCAATCATCTGAGGTGACTTTATGCATTTTGCAAATAGCTGTCAATTTTCTAGCTTGCAACTTGCTTTCCACAAAGACGTTAGACTTAAAACACGTGTTTTGACCCTGGAGCAAAAATGATTGCCAACATTCTTTTTGTTGGCGTGTGATTATTTGCCCGTCGCCTTTGATAACAGCTTAAGATATTCCAATCCACTTGTACATTGATCAACGGCGCCAGTGAGTTAGTGGTGACAGCTGAGCTCCAAACCCCACAGAAACATTGACAGGCCAACTGACAACCAGCCCGACTTCCCAACATAAATTACTGACATCCGCCTCCGTCGCCCCATCTGCTCGACAAGTTGTCTTGTTCTTCTTTTAAACATTCTTTTAATGCCCGTCCACGCATTGGCACTCAATGGCACTTTACACCGTGTCCGCCAAGCCTCGTAGGAGGTAACAAGGTTTCACCATCCCACAATTTTCACACCTTACCCGTTCATACAGTATTTAAAGAGCCTGGCAGTGATGCAGGTCAGATGTGCACAAGTATGTGTGTTCGTACGTGTGTATGTGTGTGTATGTGTGTGTTCGTACGTGTGCATGTGTGTGTATGTGTGTGTTCGGACGTGTGTGTTTTAAATGAACAAATTGAATAAGTCCTCACAAGGGTAGTAAGCATTAAAATAAAAGGTCACATTAGGACCTTTTGCTAGTGCCTACAAGACAAGTACATTTCTGGCTTTGTGATTTGTTTTAGGTTGTAAGTCGAGCTTACAAATAGGGTTAGTATTAGAATTTCGGACTGTTTTAGATTTCGGCATCATGGGTTACGTTTTAGGGGAGGCTAAGTTTGGGAACATAAATATTTTCATTTTTTGGTCCCCACAAGGACAGAAATACACAACTGTGTGTGTGTGTGTGTGTGTGTTCGAGCGTGTGTCTCAAAGTAACTCTACAATTTGAGTGGATGCTTATTGAATAGCATTGAAAGAATGAATTCCTAATCAATGATGAAGCTGACAGATGATTCAGATGACTCTTGGCAGAGCAAAACCAGAACAATAATCTCCCGCATCAAAACTGTGATTGATTGCAGAAGACCGAGAAGATCGCGTAGCTGCTTCAATTTCCTGCTCGCTTTGGAAGACCAGGACCAATGTGGTCTTATGAAGTTATTCCCCTTGGAATGTGCTGCCTACTGTCAGCTACGGTCTCGGTAATAACAAGGCCTCTGTATCCACGAGGTGTCCACGAGGTTAGGGCATTTGGTGTGTTTTGGAGTCAGCTAGCCTCCCCATCTCCCCACCCCCCTCAGGCAGATCCCTGGTTCAGTGAGCCTGAGATTGATGGTAACATGTACAGTAGTAGTCAACACACACACACACACACACACACACACACACACACACACACACACACGTGGCCGAGAAGCATCAATCATCTCTAGGGAACCTAAAAATCAAAACTGGGGTTTGCAATGAGGAGACAGTATCTAAATGCAGTTGAGGTATGGAAGCAGGTACACACACACGCGCGCAAAGTTGTCCTACTGTAGCTCAACCGCAATACATCACTGTCTAAACTGTCCTTAGTTAAACTGAGTCTTTGTTTGTGAAGGTGGGGCCACCATCGGGATATGGTTAAGAGTAGGAGAGTAGCCACACCAAGTTCGAGTTCGGTATAACGTTGTTTTGTGGTTATAGTTCGGTAAAGGATACGTTTTTAGTTTTGTATAATATACTCTGTTCTTTTCTTTCTGCAAGAACAAAGATTCCAAAAATGAGTGCCTGTGTTTGTGTGTGAGAAGGAGCGAGGGCTCTTTAAGCATGACTATTCAAATAGTATCAGTTCTAAGTGTGTTCACAAGCTGGCTACGTACGATGCTGAATAGTGCAATGACTGGTTCTATAATTGCAATACTGCGCTGTAACAAAATGGAGAGCATGATGAGATCTGATCCCAGATCTGTTTTGATTTCCTATTGTACTGCTTCCTCTGCGCTTCGGTTTTCCTGAGGGCGGAAAATCTGAATGTGTCCTCGTCTGCCGCTTGTTTTACAGAGCTTATACCTTTCTGAACATCCATCTGATATATAAATCATTCTCTCGCGATCCCTTTTTTCCTCCCTTTTCTCCTCCCTTTTCTTTCCTGTCTTCTCTCCATCTCTCAGTTCCTCTCCACCTCCCTCCCTCTCTGTGTCTTCCATTCCGATTTTCTCCTCTCCTCGTTCAGCGACACCGCAGGCACTGCTGACTCAGCACCATTCGCCCCCCCTTCCGGGCGACTCAATCGCTGACACAGGTAATTGAAATTAATGGCCCAGCCTCCTCTGGCCCCGCCTCCCTACTCTCACTTTCTGACGCACCCTCCCTCTCTCCTTCTGTCTCACCTTTTCCATTGCACTCTTTCTCTGTATATCCAAGTCGACTTGGGAACTCTCTGTCCTTGGATATTTCTGTGAAGAAAGGTCAACCATGCACAAGCACATTTTGAAGACCTATGGGGAAGGCTAAACCTTAACATACTGCCCTGAACCTTAACATACTGCCCTAAACGTTAACATACTGCCCTAAACCTTAACATACTGCCCTAAACCTTAACATACTGCCCTAAACCCTAACATACTGCCCTAAACCCTAACATACTGCCCTAAACCCTAACATACTGCCCTAAACTTTAACATACTGCCCTGAACGTTAACATACTGCCCTAAACCTTAACACACTGCCCTAAACCTTAACATACTGCCCTGAACCTTAACATACTGCCCTAAACATACTGCCCTAAACCCTAACATACTGCCCTAAACCCTAACATACTGCCCTGAACCTTAACATACTGCCCTAAACATTAACATACTGCCCTAAACCTTAACATACTGCCCTGAACCTTAACATACAGCCCTAAACCCTAACATACTGCCCTAGACCATAACATACTGCCTTGAACCTTAACATACTGCCCTAAACCATAACATACTGCCCTGAACCTTAACATACTGCCCTAAACCCTAACATACTGCCCTAAACCTTAACACACTGCCCTAAACCTTAACATACTGCCCTGAACCTTAACATACTGCCCTGAACCCTAACATACTGCCCTAAACCATAACATACTGCCCTAAACCATAACATACTGCCCTAAACATACTGCCCTAAACCCTAACATACTGCCCTAAACCATAACATACTGCCCTGAACCTTAACATACTGCCCTAAACATTAACATACTGCCCTAAACCTTAACATACTGCCCTGAAACTTAACATACAGCCCTAAACCCTAACATACTGCCCTAAACCCTAACATACTGCCCTAAACCCTAACATACTGCCCTAAACCCTAACATACTGCCCTAAACCCTAACATACTGCCCTAAACCCTAACATACTGCCCTAAACCTTAACATACTGCCCTAAACATACTGCCCTAAACCCTAACATACTGCCCTAAACCTTAACATACTGCCCTAAACCTTAACATACTGCCCTAAACCCTAACATAATGCCCTAAACCCTAACATACTGCACTAAACCTTAACATACTACCCTAAACCTGGGCCGTTGTAAACTTACTTGGCAATAAGGCTCTTTCACATTCTGATTAGACCTAAACATATTGCACTAAATCTTTAAACAGTGACTTGAACCTCAGCATACTACACTAGACCATAACACTATGCAGTAAATCTTAACATTGTACACTAAACCGTTAACAGCCCTTTGTGAGAGTGGCACGGCTTACAGCAAATCTTGGATTCCACTTTTTCCCATTTTCTTGCCTGCAGATTTCCTTATCTGTGCCTTTCACAGAATACGAATATTTTTGCTAAGGATCAAGAAGCTCCTGGTCTGCGTATTATTTGCTATGCCCTCTTCACGTTCTAGGCAACTTACAGATCATCCCTGTGCTATTTTATCTGTCTTGGACATTTTAAGGTTCTTGCAACCTGTCCAGGTTGAATCAAACTAATAACGCTCTGCATCATATTTCTGGAAATCACTAGACATCCAAAAATACAAATCCGAAAGCAATTCCCACAATTCCACATTCCATCAAAAAACTAGGCTAATTTTTGATTGGCACTTGCCCTTTCGGCTGCCATGTCATAGACTACTGTCAACGTTCTACAGCAGGGTTTGTTCAGCACGGCCCGTTACCCTGAATAGACATTCCCAATCAAATGTCTTCACCCACCCGGGGCACCGTTTGCACGTGATCCAAGTTGACACTAACAAGCATTACATTTTTGCTTCGTGATTTTATTCTGTTTACACCCCAACAAACACACTATTGCTAGAACTAACACTAGCCTACTGCCAAGACTGCCCACTGAAATATATTGTTGAATGAGTTATTGAAGCCTATTTCAGAAAGGCCTACTTGTCTTAAGGGCCATATGCTCTGGTCCTTATAAGAATTATTGTTGAAACTGCCGCAGGGTTTTTGTTTCCGCCGTTTAATAATATTCAGGGAATGCAGAGGTGTGGGCTTGGCTCCCAGGTGGATCGATTCAAAGCAGCCTGGGAAAAACCTGAAATGTGGATTTTAGCACAGAGGAGTTGCAACCACAACTACTGTTTTGAGAGTAAATACATCTTCTGTGTCTTTAGTAAAACATACACATTCTCTTCATGATACAGAGAAGTGAACTAACAACCACTGAGTAAAACTGCAGTCCGGCTCGATTGGAGGTCGGCAGTTTTATACATCACTTTTTTCCTCACCTGTTGAGGTAGACGCGTTTCTCTGTGAACTGGCCCTGACCGTGGGCGGGGTCCTCAAACGGTTCATTCTGGATCACCTCCACTCCCTCGCCGCGGTCACTCTGCTCGTGGCTGTGCTTGCTGATCATATACAGTTGACCAATCCTGTACTGGAGAGACAAGACCATAGAGGGTTGAGGGTGTGACCGTAACATGACCACGTTCAGTTACAACAAGCGAATTAGCTCCCGCTGTTCGATCCTGTAGTGGAGAGGCCAGACCATTGACAGGTGAGGGTGTGACCGTAACATGACCACGTTCAGTTACAACAAGCGAATTAGCTCCCACTGTTCGATCCTGTAGTGGAGAGGCCAGACCATTGACAGGTGAGGGTGTGACCGTAACATGACCACGTTCAGTTACAACAAGTGAATTAGCTCCCGCTGTTCGGTCCTATAGTGCAGAGGCCAGACCATTGACAGGTGAGGGTGTGACCGTAACATGACCACGTTCAGTTACAACAAGTGAATTAGCTCCCGCTGTTCGGTCCTGTAGTGGAGAGGCCAGACCATTGACAGGTGAGGGTGTGACCGTAACATGACCACGTTCAGTTACAACAAGTGAATTAGCTCCCGCTGTTCGGTCCTGTAGTGGAGAGGCCAGACCATTGACAGGTGAGGGTGTGACCGTAACATGACCACGTTCAGTTACAACAAGTGAATTAGCTCCCGCTGTTCGGTCCTGTAGTGGAGAGGCCAGACCATTGACAGGTGAGGGTGTGACCAGGGGGAACCAGGGGCGATAATGTGATTCACTGTGCCGGTACACAATTAGTTCACATACATGAACACATGAACACATAAATCAGCATTTACACACAAGCTGAGTCCAGCAACTTTACAGGAGTATACACCTGGTCAACTTAACAGGTTTTTCAGAGGCTCAGTCTACCGACTTAAAGAAAGTAATTGCGTTTTAACATTTCAGAGTCATTGTTCTGTCGGTTCCTGCCCTTTCCTGGGAAGACTAGCAGAAATGAGGAGAAAACACCAGTGAAGTGCTTGTGACTTCCTGATAATCTAATGACGCTTTAATAATTTAAGGTGGATCCAGACAGAGTGGCTTTGGATCAGGGTTAAGCTGTCGAACCAAAGAGAGACAGAAAGAGACAAGGAGGGGAAAGGAGAGAGAGAGATTGAGGGACAAAACACACAAAGAGGGAGCAAAGTGAAAGAGAGAAAGACAAAAAAAAGTTAGGTAAGTACGGGAGAAAGACCTGGGAAAGAGCCAGCTGCAAGAGACAGAGATGATAAGAAATAAAGAGAGCAATACAGAGATAGTGTGTGGGAAAGAGAGGAAACCAAAAACCAGGAGAGGAAAAGAAAATATGAGAGAGCAATACAGAGATAGCGTGAGGGAAAGAGAGGAACCCAAAAACCAGGAGAGGAAAAGAAAATATGAGAGAGCAATACAGAGATAGCGTGAGGGAAAGAGAGGAACCCAAAAACCAGGAGAGGAAAAGAAAATATGAGAGAGCAATACAGAGATAGCGTGAGGGAAAGAGAGGAAACCAAAAACCAGGAGAGGAAAAGAAAATATGAGAGAGCAATACAGAGATAGCGTGTGGGAAAGAGAGGAAACCAAAAACCAGGAGAGGAAAAGAAAATATGAGAGAGCAATACAGAGATAGCGTGAGGGAAAGAGAGGAATCCAAAAACCAGGAGAGGAAAAGAAAATATGTTAAACGGAAGAAAGATAAGAAACCACTAAAGGGCGAGGTAGAAGCGGGTGAGCAATTCCGCCAAAAAAAGAGCGACAGATTAAGGACACACAGAGATGACGCTGAATGCTGCTAATCCTCATATCTGTGGCCAGCTGTGAACCAGTGAAGACCTCTACTCCTCCCCTGCTTAGTCGATACGCATCCCTCGCTCCACTCGTCCTCCACACATGACCCGCCAGGCTGTGGCTAAATTAAGCTTAGGGGGAGGCGGACAGGAAAGACAAGGGAACACGAGGGAAGGGTCCGCCAAAGAGGGGACAATGGAGCACTTTTCCATTACCCTGTTAAGTCGCTTTAGAGGCAGACCTGAAGGATTGACCCCGTGTTGACCCCCGGGCGAGGTCCAAAGTGGCGTCGAACGCCGCCAAGGTTCAGCACTTCCCACCCTTCCTACGCCCTGCAAGGTCGACGGGTTTCATCTAAGAGTGTCACCAAATACGGAACCCAGTCTGGGCCCAAGGTCTCCCGGGGCTACGGCAGAAGGCCTCGTGTCGGAAATCGATGCCTCAGCACAAAAGTGCCCACAGGAAGAGCCTACAGCAGCACAATGCAGCATATTGCAGCATAATGCGTCCGAGGCGCAATCAATTAACAGCACCAGTACTGAGTGCTGAAACGGGGCCGGACTCGTCCCTGGTTAGGTGGGCGGGACACAACGACACCCTACCCCACAGCTCGCTAGTTTTATATGCAAACACGCCGCCTGGACAGGACACAGTTACACTAGACCTAATGAGACCTGGCTCAGTGGGTTGAGTCGTTTGTCTATCAATCGGAAAGTTGGTGGTTCGATCCCCGGTTCCTCCTGGGAAATTGTCGAGGTGTACATGAGCAAGCGCTTTGGATAAAAGCGCTATATAAAAGCGCAGCATTTATCATTTTACCATTTATATATTTTGACTTGATTAACAAAGTAGTGAGTAAATAAGGTCTTTATTGTATTCATGCTAACTAGAAATCTAGAGTAGTACAAATAGTAGCACAAATGTAATGCTATATCCACAATGCCTAGAAGTATCACTAACTCTACACTGTGCAGTTAACTGTTTACATTGTCACTCTTCTCTCTTATCCGTCTCTGTTCTTCCTCAATTTTTCTGTCTCTCATTAATACAAACGCAGCTCTTATTGAAGTCCCTCACTTGAAAGCAGAGGGAACGTTAGCGATGCTAAAAAAAGAAACGATCACAGGTTAAAGTGTTGATAAATAATGCATGCGCTCGCTCTCACCTCGCCAGCCGCCGCCGTGGAGCGACGGATAAAGAGTGGGCGTGGGACTGGAGCGACTGGCTGAGGGCGAACCAGAAAGCGGTCGAAAATACAGCGTTGCAAAAGGGGGCAAAACTGAGCCTCACTTCCTTATCATAATTGTACAAGTGCGGCGGTATAGAAACGAGGGAACCCGCGGTATCTTCCATCAGCTGAATAAGCCATTGTGCAAATTTGAACGTGCGATAAAGCGCAGAGAGGTGGATCCGGTTTTGAACTGCGGAGTCTTTATTGGAGGCCAAATTAAATAAATGTTATCATTGCATTAGTCTGTGAATAAAACGGGAGTTCTTCGACGGTCTAAAGAATCAGTTTTAACCCTATTTGATCAGTTCCGCGTGCCCAGAACGCCCTGTTTATGAAACTCGCCCCGATGACAATGCAACTGGGAACACGGGTCATTAGTCTGGCTGTCACTGAACAACAGCTTTATCGATACGCCGACAGATTACAATGCGGCAGCCCGGTCAATACCACAAACGTAAAAAACAACCTGCTTGATAGTATCTCCGGTCCTGGATCAGCTTGCGGCCAGGGAAAGGTCGGGCCATGGTTATCGGCTAGTGTCGAGATTCCCTTGGTGTTAACGAGCGTCTGATGCTGCTTCACAGAGAAGGTAAGAATGGTGGAGAGAGGTGGTTTACAGGCACACTGGAGGCAGACAACCAGGTGCGTATTTCACTGTGAAAGCCCTGGTTCCCTCCAACGACTCCTTCCACCCTCAGTGTCTAAACTAACATATTTGAACGCCACACACCACACCCGAGAGGCAAACATGGGATGTATATATACAGTAGTCACCACACACAAATTTTAACTGTCGCTCGTCGTATTATTGACAAGCAGTGGTTGCAGCGTGTGTCAAGTTACAGATGAATTACAGTCAACAAAGGCAGAGTGTCGCCGTCTGCATGCATATTGATGAAAGTGATAGAACACGCCGGAAGACTACCCAGCGCTACCCACACCTCCAGTCTGAACCCTTTCAGGTCACATAAACGCTACACTAATAGCTACGCTAATTGTGCTGTTCCACCTTGTAAACCAGGCATTAGCGTCGACCCCCGGGGAGCTCCATAGCAACCCAGGGGAGAGTCCATTACTGCTAACCGCTAGCTCTGGCAGGTACTGGAAAAAAACTGAAAGGCATTGACAATAAAAAAAACTGACAGAGAGAGAGAGAGAGCAAGGGACACACAGACAGACAAATAGAGATATAGAGAGACAAAGAGACACACAAGGAATCTAAGACTGAGACAAGAGCGCTAGCTAATAAGCACTGTTTTCTAATGATGGAAAACGCAGGCAATGTCAATAACGACGTCTAGATAAACAGAAGGGGTGTTTTCTTGGTTTCAATCATATTGACATTGAAACCTGTCTCTCACACTGCACCAGGTACGTTGAAAGATAACATTGGCTTGTGTTTCCCTTGCCTACTTGCAAGTGCAAACCATTAAAACCATTTCAAATATCACCGTATAGAAACAGAGAGGACCAACATAATTCCCAGAAGGTAGAAAGCTGAATCGGTGACCATTTAAGTACTTACTTTCGGAGTGGCCCGACCACGAGGTACCACACATAAATACAACTAATCTACGGCTCATCCGATTCTCCGTGGGCCCATTAAGGCCCAGTCCGAGAGCCAAAAGTGGCCACTGCCAAGAATAGCGTTGATGCATTTGCAGAGTCACAACGAAAGGCACCGTATGATGAAGACGAGCCAGGCCTCGTGATTAGATCAGATCGCCCGCAGTACTTTTATTGAACAAAACAAAAGGCGCAGCGAGTCTGCCGCTGGCGTGGGGCGGAGATGGGCCCGTTCTAATGGCCAGGGTGATTCATACAAGTGGCACGGGGCTGCAGGGAGAGATCGATATGTTCGCGGCTCACCCCCGCGCCAGGATGCGGCCTTTTGAGCGTCACAACCGCACCTTTTCATTCTTACGGGATGCTACACATGCACACATCTGAGGAATGCTTGGACGAACGAGAGTCCGGGGTTTTCGACCGACAGTCGCCCAACCTTTACCCATGAGCCTGCGCGGTTCAGATTATGTACCGTCTTATAAAACTGTGATCGATACTCTTCAATTTGTAGCACTCCACAGCGCAATTGTATGCGGAATAAATGTGTAAAAATCTGTTTGAGTACTTGGTTGGTTCCATTAGTATTGATGTCGTCCTAAGCTAATCATGTCTGCTGTAAAATGTATCCCTGGCCAATAAACGTTGGCTTGATTTTACACGGAAGAACATGCTGACACCATGGAACAAAACACCGGGCCGACATGGCCTGTCACATTAAATCCCCTTTTTTAGCCGTATTTTAGCAGTACAACAATGTTTCCATCTGGGGCTCGGAAGAGGACGGGAGACCAGGAGTTGACCACTCCTCAGTTCACTCAGAGAGAAAAGCAGATCTATGTGAGTGTATGAAAAGAGGACTGGTCTGACCACTTCACAAGGCATCATCCCAAACGCCATCCGTCTACAATGTACTTTGCAGTGCGGCACATAGGGAGTAGGGTGACATTTGGGTCACAGCCCTGGTATCTCACTACAGATAGGAATCAGAAGCATCTTTTTTTCCGTCTCTGCGCTGGCTGTCATGTCGACATTGACAAGAAGGTCACAGTGACTGGATATGAATTGCAAATGCACTTCCACAGCTGTTGAGAGCGGTGAGACGGACGCGCACGTGGAGTGTGAAGCGCGCACGTGTGGTGTGAAGCGCACTCGTAACGGCGCCAGCGCACAACGGGAGGGGGCCTGGCATACGCGTTACGTCGAGATTCTCTTTCACTTGGATGTGTGAAGAGGAGTGCGCGTGTGCACGTGTTATAGAAAGAGGGTGTGCGTCTGTGAACCGGTGTCTTCCACAAACGCTGCTCTCGTTAATTCATCGGAAGCCGCCGGGTAAAACACACAGAAGCTCTCGTTTGTTTTACCACAGAACACTAAATCCACGCGATCACGCCAACTTGACAATGTATAAATCGATACCTCAGACTGGATTTACTTTCTGCCCAAAGTCTGTCATGTTGCTCGGGATTTTAATCAGTCACTTTCAGCTAATGCTCTTCTCTGGATTGACTGCGTTTTGTTTGTCACTGGCGAGACAAAGAAACATTGAGCCCACACACCTAAAAGACAACATAGATTTTATATTGGTATTTCAGATCCATTATATGTAATGCAAATTTACACTTTGCATTTCCTCATTGAAAAACCATCAGGTCTTTAGAGTAACGAGCACCATTAAAATGTTTTTAAAAATGCTTGCTAATTACGAGGCTGAAAATATGTCTTTCTCAACATTCAGTGAGGGTTGTGTTTGTGAGCGCATATCCTCCACCTTCAGAGTGACAGCCTGACAGGCGAGAGTAGGGGGAAACATTTTGCTGTAACACCGGCACACAGATCTTAGTGCTGAGGTGCTACAGAACAACATAACTCACAAATTAGAAGGGAGGTCGTAGTTATTAATATCATCTGGAAAAGGTACATGAAGGGAAAACAGTGTATTTTGTATAAAATGCGTGCATTTGGCAGGGGGAGGGGAGGGGGAGGGGCACCTTACAGGGAAGTAAAACAGGTTGGGACTGACAGGAAACAGGAAAGGTTGTGTGTGTTTTGAGAGCACTAAAACCCCACCAATCTGAGAGAAGAAAACTGAGAGAATACATAGATAGATAGATGCAGAGAGAGAGAGAGTGATGCAGACAGAGAGAGTGATGCAGAGAGAGAGTGATGCAGAGAGAAAGAGTGATGGAGAGAGAGATGCAGAGAGAGAGAGAGTGATGCAGAGAGAGAGAGAGATGCAGAGAGAGAGAGAGAGAGAAGCAGAGAGAGAGAGTGATGCAGAGAGAGAGAGAGTGATGCAGAGAGAGAGTGATGCAGAGAGAGAGAGTGATGCAGAGAGAGAGAGTGATGCAGAGAGAGAGAGAGTGATGCAGAGAGAGAGAGCGAGTGATGCAGAGAGAGAGAGAGTGATGCAGAGAGAGAGAGAGTAATGCAGAGAGAGAGAGTGATGCAGAGAGAGAGAGTGATGCAGAGAGAGAGAGTGATGCAGAGAGAGAGAGTGATGCAGAGAGAGAGAGTGATGCAGAGAGAGAGAGTGATGCAGAGAGAGAGTGATGCAGAGAGAGTGATGCAGAGAGAGAGTGATGCAGATGGAGATAGTGAAAGATGCAGAGAGAGAGAGCATGAGACAAAAGCAGAAAGAGAGAGAGAGAGACAGACAAAGACAGGGAGAGAGAAAGACAGAGATAATACAGACAGAATAGGCAGTAAATGACCAAAAAACTTGAGATAGTGAACAAAGCGATAGCCTCCCTCCTTTCTATCCTTTGGACATTGGAAGACGGTCATTTAACCACTATAACCGGTCATGGGTCATAGGTCATGGGTAACAGTCTCAGCTCCACACGTGTCTTCCTGCCCGAGACCTTCCACCCTCTACAACTCTTTCCTCTTCACCAAATCCAAGTACTAGGCTTTAGGCGATGAGAGTGAACGGACAAAAGAAGCTGAGGCTTTTCACGGAAACATGACATAGGTCGCACAGTAATGATGTCACCGACAGTGGAATAGAATAAAAGTTCAAACGGATACATTTCATTTATTTAACTTCAGAGAGTCCCTAAAAAGAAAGCAGCTGATTTACGAGGACGAGGCTCAGGCGACTTAAATGGAGACTATGTCTCATTGCACGTGCCAGTCTTTTATGGCCTTTTAGTGTCAGAGATCCTCATACAGCGGGAATTCAGTAGGTGTTCACTCCCCTCTACCTCTCACTTTCATTCACTTCCAATCTCCCTGCTTTCTCTCAAACTCTCTTGTTCTCCTGCTTCATCCATTTCTCCACAAACCTTCATTCATACCAATTGTCTGCCTCCCCCCCTCCGTTTTTGTGTGTTCACGGGTTTCTTTGTTTCTTTTTGTCTCTCCTCTTTCAAACGGCACTCTCTTTCTGCAGATTCTTTCTCTTCCATCCTATTTCACGTTTCCAATTCCTGACCTCTCGTTCACAACCTCTAGCTCGCAGCATCATGTTCTCTCTTCTCAGACTCGTTCAAATTCTCCTCAGCCTTTCCCTTCCTTCCCTCCCTGTTGCTTTCGGTCTCTTCTTCCCCACTTTCTCCCTCTCTCTCCTGCCCTGTCTGGTGCTTTCGTTTATTTTCTCTGTCTCCTCATCATACTATTTCTCTCTCATAAGTTGCTCCACTGGCAATTGCCATCTGGGAGCTCATTTCATCTTATTAGGGAGGATAATGGCAGCGGAACAGCGATCCTCCGTTCCCCAGCCGAGTGAGGATCGTGTATATTCCATATCACCCCAGAGAACCACTCGTTCGTCCTCGGTGGGTTTCACTCAAACAGGCATAAAACCCAGCGCTAGTGTAGAAACCCTGTTATTTGGACCCCGAACAATGTCTGCGTAAAATACATAGAAAAGTGTAGTGTGTCTGCGTGTGTGTATGTATGTATGTGTGTGCGTGTGTAAGCGTGTGTGTGTGTGCGTGTGTATGCGTGTGTAAGTGTGTGTATGCGTGTGTAAGTGTGTGTATGCGTGTGTGTGTATGCTTGTGTAAGTGTATGAGTGTGTATTTGTGTATACACGTGTGTGTGTGTGTGTGTGTGCATATGTGTTTTGTATGTGTGTGTGCTCTGCGCAGCAGTACCTCTCAGGAATTACGTTCGCATAGAACTATTTTGTAAAGCACAATCATGTTCAGTACAAACCTAAACCGGTGCATTTAGAGTCGCTATCAACACATCCCCAGTGTTATTGCTTCTTGATGACTCACTTTCACGTTTCTCCTTCTCTTGTTGGTCCTTCAGGTAATTGGTTTCAAATGAATAACGCCTCGTCACAAATGACAATTACGGTTGACAGTTATGGTTAACTAGGGGTCGGGTTTAGGCATCACAGCTCTGAAGTTAGGGTTAGAATGCAGGTTGACGGTAAAGTTACCGAGAGAGAGGAACTACTTTCTTAGCAGCACAACTCTCCCCTGTAGCAGATGCTCCACGCAGCGCAGCAGGGCCCTTCATCCTCTCCGGCGCTTAATCTCGGCTGTGAGCTAATCGCCGGTAGGAGTGCGATGGTAGCAAACACCGCCCACAGACACACCTGCTCCTCAGCACCTAATTATGTTGTGTATATGTATGTTTGTTTGGCACAGGCACCTCACAGATTGTTTGTCGTTTGGACCATGTGGTGCTGTGGTCTATTTGTAACCTTCCATGTAAAGTTGCGTTCGGGAAATCTCTTGTTGTCACTCGGCCTTAATTTTCAACTTTTTCGCTCTCGCACCTCACCAACATCCCCCCACCAAAAAAAGTCTTGCCCCCCCAATGGAATCAATTTCGCTGTAGACTCTCACTGAAAGTCGGCTGCGGAAACAACCGCCCCCCATCTCCAACCACCAGGGCCCTAGCAAACAGCGCAGGCCACTATTTATCGGTAAATACATTCAGAACTGCCCCTGGCGGCAGGTAAACTTCTCATATGTTGACACTGACCTTAATAGTGAGTGAATCAGGAGAAATAGCACTGGGGATATGTTGATATTAAATGTACTAGCACTGCTGATATGTTAATACTGGCTTTGTGTGAAACAGCCATTACATTGAGTTTACAGCCAACTGGTTTGAATTACTGTGTGCATCCCACATGGTTCAGTCAGTTTCACTGTGGTCAGAGCTAAGCTTAGGCATTCACACCCACTGTCAGGCAGTGGAAATGTCAAGCCTAACAGACACAGGAAACGCTGTCAGAAGCGACGCGCCACATCAAGCTGAGGTACAGTGGCTTTCTGCTAAATTCAGCACTAGCAGTTTTATTTCTGTGCCCGTCACTGTCCTAGCTGAGGTCTAGCAGTGGAAAAGTCAACCCGACTAGGGCTCAGACAGGGCCTCAATTCTCACACTACGGAGCTTACCCAAACACTCAATCAGACACACACTGTCGCATACGGACAAACACACGCGAACACCTCAAAGGCTGTTTCCGTTCGCTTTTCCCGAACTCCGCAGACAAGAGACGTCAGAGAGAGAGAGAGCGTAATCTGTCCCAGAACCACCTCACAAAACCTCTTCGTCTTACTGGTCTTCACCGACGGCCCAAGCGGCTCACTGTGAGATGCGCTCCTTTAAACAGGTCCCAGCGAAAAACTGGGGCACTACATTAAGTAGGGAGCAGTTTAGAGCGCCGGCACAACACAACCGGTGGGGAAAGAACATCGCCGAAGAATTCCGCTCGCTGAACCCTTGAAGGGCACACTGTGTGGCTGGCGCTGGCTAATGGAAAATAAGGGAAAAAACACAGGCCTTACATAATGTGCTGAATACATATTTAGCGAAGACTAGAGCTTTGAAACCAGCCCCTACATGGCGGAGATGACAATGGCCCGGTCGTCAGCGCACCGTGGTGTGTTTATAATGGTGTCATAGGATGTCTGCACGCTCAATGGACGATGGCTGTTTACCAGACTGGGTGTAAATGTTCCAGACATTAGCGGGAGTCTCTGTGAATCAGCGTCCAGGATTGGAAAGGAGAAAGCTCAATGAAGGTTGCTTTGTGTGTCTGTGAGTGTGTGTGTGTGTGTGTGTGATTAAAGGCATGTATTAATCGACAGAATTTAACAGACAGTTAAATTTTTAACCCGGTGGGCTGCATTCTCTCCATTATAGCATGGCAAGGTCAGTCACAAGACCTGAACACTCACACACTGCTGTGCTTTTTTTCCCGTGACCCTCGCTGACGAGGTCTCGGTCAGAGCCACAGACAGGTGTGGGACGGCAGAGTTCACATGAGTGACGGACAAAACTCTTGACCAGGAATGACCTTTCAAACGACTCTCTTTGGGACCCGTTGACATCCGATGCCTCATCTGGCTGCTAACACAGCACAGGCTTGGTTCATTTTTGTCCCTTACATAACTGTTTATATGCAGTCCACGTAAAACAATAAACTATCCAAAAGTCTGACTAGTGGCTTACGTCATATAGACTGCATCTGTTGGTCCCGTTTTGAAGCCGTCTTATTCACTCTCTACACTGATTGTAATAAATGTACTTAGTCGTGACTGTTCTGCCCTACGTACACCGCAGGCCACTTTTGATTCATGTTATGTTTATCCTTTGTGCACTTTGACCTTCCAAACCCGGAAGTGTTATCTCAGTCACCATTTTTGTCACATGTCTGAAGAGGCTCATCTAAAGCCATCCTTTGTTTGTGTGCCTCGCGTAGCATTGCCTGTGAGTATTTTGTTGCATCTTAAGTTGATCTTACAATATAGGGTTATATTGTGCTTTGGTTATGTTTTAAAAGTATAATTATTCTGTGTGCTATGTAGATGAACAGCTTAGCTGCGTCTGTAGTTAGCAGCTAATGTGGTTTGATGGTGGTGTTCGTATCTATCGTAACTAGACAGCATTTTAGTAAAATTACTACTGTGATCTTAATGTGGTGGTATACTTTAAGCAAAATGCATAATGTTATTCTAAGGGGAAAATGTATTTTGACTGCCATCTGTATTTTCGTTTTACAGTTTCCCTCCTTTATCATTTTTACCTTGAGTCTTCAATAAACCTGGGGCTAGAAGACTATTTTCTGACTCTTTTGGCTGTCTAATTTTGGTTAGATACACCTTAAGGAGGACAGTAGGCTACAATGACTGTATAGTATGTGCTATATATAGACACATTCGGTTATTGCCTATTGACAAATATGTTTCATAAACTTGGCACATGTATTAAGAGCTCTTAACAAGGCCACCGATTTTCTTTTAAACATAAACACTGCCTCCATTTACGCACCAATAATGACACCTTCCCCGCAAAAAAAACTGCACATACACATTTTGTATTGAATGAATGGGTCATTTAGATACTTCAGCCCTACTGAAGGCAGCTGTGGCTGGTGGTTACCTCCAGAGAGTGTGCGCTCTTTAAACAGAGGCTGAACCCCACTTTCCGATCTGAAAAACACTAAACCATGGTAATGCACAAAAAATACGGAGGCTGACCCCTGTGCTCTGGCCATGTGTAACCGAGGTCTAATGACCCTCCTAACGCACGCACGCACGCACACACACACACACACACACACACAAACAATGGTGAAGGAGCAATGCAGATGACGGATGATAGCCTATGGAAAACTACATCACATGCACACCAGGCACACACACAACGCTTCACACACGTATTTAGTATGTCCACTCCCTATGACACACACGACCACCCCAACTCCATAAACAGCCCCCAAACCCCACCCCCCAACGGGCCACACACTGGTAACTGAGCAACACTCCTGCTGTCCCTAGTAATATAAATAAACCTGTGACACACTGACTCACTCGCGTAGCGCATGTTGGACTCAAGTGACGTCCGTCTCACGGAAGAACTGGATCGATAGCGCGTTGGGCTCTAGTAACGCGCGGCGACACGTTTCCTTACTACTTGTAAGGGTGCTAATGGGGACGCAGCCTTATGCCTGGGGTTCTTAAGCCCCGTCTTACCTCGGCCTGGAGCCTACCGTGTGTACACACTTTGCAGTGTTTACCTACTTTACATTGTAGCAAAGTGTCATTTCTTCAGTGTTGTCACATGAAAAGATATAATCGAATATTTACAAAAATGTGAGGGGCGTACTCGCTTTTGTGAGATACTGTATATAGTCCTGCTATTTTGTTGGCAGCTTTATGTGATGAGCATAGTGTTGTTTGTCTCTGTGGGACAGATGGTCAGTTACTGATGGTCACAGCACAGGGAAAGGAACTGTTCAAGTGGCAATATTTGATCATAATTGAGCTGCACTGCACCAGTACAGCGGCACAAATAAAGCACCTCTAAACATCCCCCCATATTCAACAGCTGGTGAGGAACATTTTAGTGGGTAATTAAACTATAAAAAACTTGGTTCCTACTTTTGTCTGTGGATAGCAGTCCCTTTCTGACTGTATTTTACCTGGACAATTCTATTTTTTTAACACTCTACGCATTTAAAAAATGCATTTAATAATTATTAAACTAAACTATTATAAGGACATCCAGCACAGCCAGAAGAGAACTGGCCACTCCTCAGAGCCTGGTTCCTCACTACATTTCTTCCTAAATTCGACCCATCAGGGAGTTTTTCCTAGCCGCTGTGTATCAACTTGTATCAACTTGTTGATGTGCGCTATGTCTGGTTCATGCTGGGTGTTTGTAAAAGCACTTTGTGACAACTTTGTTTAATAAAATAAATTTAATTGATTGATCAATGCATCTAGGGTAGAGAAAATAAAAAAAAATCTGATTCAAGAATCAATATTCAAAAAACATTTTCAGATCTATACAAATTAAAGGTAAACAATATTATATATATAATGCCCCTCCAGGGCAAATAAGTCAGCAAAATCTGTCCAAAATGTTTTTTGACCAATTCACAAATGAACAGTTGATTTCTGTTATCATGATTTCCCATGACGATGAAAATCAAGTTATTGATCATGTAAGTTGGTGCATTAGGAAGCAAGTGGGTGACTGGTTGTGTTGAAGTTCATCAAATAATGGGGACCAATTCATTTGCAATGAAGGGAAGCTGAAATCTCTATTAAACATTGAGGGAAGTTTAAATGTATGCAAATAATTGGTGACATCAGGTAATTATTGACTAATCAGAGCCTGTCATGGCTTCCACCACCCACTAGATTGGCTGTTAATACATAGCTCTATCTAGCATTTTTGGATGTTTCCTAGCGCTACAAGTTAGCATGTGTATCCAAGTTTGTGACGTAGCGGATACCCCTTGTAGTCAGCTGACAACATGAGTAAGGATATTGACACAAAGGCGTATATCCTGAGATTGTCATAGTAAAGAAGTGTAGGAAGAGAGATTGGAAATCCGCTACAGTCCTTCCCACATGCAAAAGAGGAGACAACCTCGACCCCAACTGCTACAGACCCATACCATCCCACCCTTTCTTTCCAAAGTCAGATTGTCGACCATCTTGTCTCCCATTGTATGCTTTCTGCTATGCAATCTGGTTTCCGTGCTGGTCAAGGCTGCAGCCCGGCCACCCTTAAGGTCCAGAACACCAGCAGCCGTTTCCATTGATCTGTGCAAGGCATTTGATTTTGTTAAACATCGTGTTCTGGGCTTCTCTCGTGACTGCCTCGGCTGGTTCTCTAACTACCACTCTGACAGGGTATAGCTTGTTAATTCAGAGGGCCTTCTGTCAGGACCCATGGCTGTCTCTATGGGGGTGCCACAGGGTTAAATTCTCGAACCGACTATTTTCACTCTACATAATTGATGTGGCTCTTGCTGTTGGGGATTTTTAGATCCATCTCTATGCAGATGATACCATTCTGTATACATCCAGCCCTTCGTCACATACTGTGCTTTCTAATCTCCAGGGGAGTTTTAATGCCATTCAGCATTCCTCCCAAGCAAGCCTCCAGTTACTACTAAACTGTGGTAAATTTAAGTGCATGCTTTTCAACCGATCGCTGCCTGTCTAAAAAGCACTGCCACGCTAGATGGGTCTGAATTAGAATATGTGGATACATACAAATACTTGTAAGACAGATCTCTCTCCTTCCAGCCGCACATAAACAAACTCAAATCTAAAATTAAGTCCAGAATCGGTTTCCTGTTCCGCATCCTGGCCTCCACTCATGCTGTCAAACTTGCCTAGGTGAAGATGACTAATATACCAATGTTTGATTTTGGTGATGTAATTTAACTGCCTCAAATTCTCTCCTGATTTTTTTACGTGGTTAATCACAGCGGTGTAGGTTTTGTTACCCCATACGACGCCCACCTCTGCATCCTTTACGCATTAGTCGGATGGCCGTCGTTAAACACTTATTGTTTAACTCACTGGTACCAACTACTTTACAAGTCTTTGCTTGGCAAAGTCCAGATGTACCTAAGCTCACTAGTCACCACAGCTCTACCCACCTGCAGTCAAGCAGGTATATTGCCTTAGTCACCGCGAAAGTCTGCACCACTTTTGGCCGCCAATCCTTCCAGTTTTCAGCCACCAATGACTGGAACGAATTGCAAAAATCCCTAAAACTTGAAACTCTCATCTCATCCATTGCTGGATGACATTTGCCCAATCACTGTAAGAGTTAACTGTCGTCTGGGTTTCATGCACACCCCTTTTACTTTTCGACATGCCCAATATGCACAGTGGATCATTTTTAACTGTACTGATTTCATACCTGTTTAGATTATTTTAATTATTCTATTTGTTCAGGCATGCTCAAATGCACTTCCTCCCACCATCATGGTTATACAATTTGTGCACAAAAACAAACCTACCTGCTAGATACACTTCAACTTTAACATTCAGTATATTGACTCTTTTTATTTTATATTGTTGATATTGCCATTTCAATGCTGCTCAACTGATCTACATATACCCCCTCCAGTTTTAACTGTATATTGATTCTCTACTTGTACTAATTACCTGTACTGCCATGTAGAATCCCACTGTTATTTTGCTTGTATTCTGTGTATTAAGTGTGTGTATGTTGCCTTGCACATTTTTGCTTCATCTTCTCAATCTGCCTACCTGGTTAAATAAAGATTAAAACAAAGAAAGCAGCAATGGTCTAGGTGTGTGTGTGGGATGTAGACGCTGGAAACAAATTCCCTGCCCCCCCCCCCCAAATAAAACTAAAAAAGAACATTCCTGAAATAATTTGAGGAACTTACATTTCCTGTAACAGATTCATGGAAAAACATGGACGATAGTATCTTTATTTTTTGTTTCCACTAATACGGAGACACCACAGAGCTCATTCATTTTTTTTTATACCTTCCATCAAATCTTTAGATTTTTCAACTTTCATTTCCCTTCCGTTTCTCCCACTCTCTAACCCGCTGTCTAATTTAATTTATTAATTTACTCTGTCTGCTCCTTCCTACCTACCTCCAAACTCCATGAAATTTGATATATTCCAGGATTTCACTTCCATTGGCTCATTGCATTGGATAAGCAAAACGAAGCTAGTCCTTACCAGTATTTAGACTGCTAGACACCGGCTCACAGAACTGTTTGGAGCTTATAGAGCTCGAAATCAACTCACAAGGGGAGCTTTGTAACTAGATATAGCCAGAAAGTCTCAATCCTAAGCTATGTTTACAGGCTTAATTTGATTTACCCTAACCATGTCCACACTGTTTATCATAAGCCCGACAAGTTTAGTGGGAACGAAATTGGCCAAATGTCCAATCAAAAAGCTGTGTTCGGGGCTTCGGGCATATAAAATGAATATCAGAAAACGATTTCAAAGATAGTTATTTTCAGATTTCGCTGCCCGCTGCCCGCTTTAAAGTCTGCACGGTGTTGGGGGTGTAGCATAGGTTCAAAGGGTCACAATGGTCAGAGATCAGCCAATTAAAAGTAGCAGGCGAATTACCTACTATATCCATTCTGAGATGCTGTGGAACCAGACAGTTGGATCACACGTCGCATATAGTCACAGATCCGGAATCACTATAGCCTTTCCCTACCCCAATCATAACCATTGGCAGGAAAATCTTCAATCTGACCGTGGCTATGAGACACTTCTCATCAGACTTCCATTCATCTGCAAGCTGCTGTCCTGGGAGGTTATTTCTTGAGGCTCAGTCAGTAGTACACCGACCGTAAAAAGGCCTCCGTGAAGTTGAACAGTGGAACATAGAAAGCTTTTTAATAATTTCTTTACCTCACCATCTTCCCTGCTCTTACTTCATTACAGCTAAGAAGTGGGTGACCTTGAAGAATTCTCATGACTTAAAGATATAATTGTCGTCAAAGGGGGATAAGAAAAGTAGCAATTCTTTTGTCGTCCGGTGAGTATTAACTTATTCAGTAAATGTTTGCTCGTTTGTTCCATTGCATTGCTAAAAACATTAGCCGATAAAGAGGTACTGGGCAGAATCCTACCTTTAACATTTACAACACTGAACTTTGATAGACAGTCTGGCAAGGACATTTAAATGGGTAATACCACAGGAACTTGAACAATTACTGGCTCAGTTAAACACATCCATGTAAGAAACAGGGGTTTTTTCCTCCTCTATGCCGGGTCTGACAACTCCTCGCCAACAGAGAGAGGGAGCAATCAGACCCGATCAAGCGCACCTGAGTAAGAGACGCACCTGTGAGTGATCAGCTAGGGGATATAGAGATCCCTGTGACCCAAGACCAGTGCGAGGTATTGGTCGTTTCTGACTTGCTGAGTGCGCTGAAATTCTAATTATTGTGATAGTTTTCCCGCGTACCAGTTCCTAGCCCCGTCTCTGTACTCCGTGTCTGCCTAACCCTTGTTCTGTGCCTCAGTGATTTGTGTACTACTACCTGCCTGTTCTCCTGACCGCGACTACGCCTGCTCCACCTCCTGCCTCTGATCTCCCTTCATTCACCCAAGCCTGCCTGACCATTCTATTGCCTACTGTCTTTTTCAAAATAAATACGTCGCTTACCGCGATTGGGTCCGCCTATATTCATTACAATCCACAAATACCATGACAATAAAGCAGTAAGGCCATGGATTTGTGGAGTAATTAAGCTATCCAGTCATATAGTATGTGGAAGCTTGGTTCTTGTTGATTAGTAGCACAAAGACTTGGCAATATAAGGTGTAGTGCAGGGAAAGCCAAGTGCAGAGCCAGCATAATCTGTTATGTGGTATTTATTTGAACAAACAAAGTAGCAACGAACGATAAAACATATATACTGTACTTTAAAGTGAAACTAAATGTGTGCGTAACAAGCGACTAACCAAAACACATCAAACACAGTGATAATATTTCCCACTACTACACTCACCTAAACACCGACGTGACATCGAAATAATGCCGAACAATGTGAAAAGGCCAACGCTTAAATTAAATACAAAACTAATTACAAACCCCCACCTGGTGTGTGCTGTACTCTAAACCAATTACCCAACTAATTACACCCAGAGTGATGAAGAATCCTCACTCGTGACAGTCATAACATTGCATAGTAGTTGAAACAAGTATCCTTTTAAAAAATGGAAGAACGCATCTTGAATGTTTTTTGTTTTACAGCATAAGGCTAAATTGCAGATTTAACCATGAAAATACAAGGCCTTCTCTTTAATGAAATCATTTGAAAGTGCCTTTTAAACAGGCATTTTATTGGCCTGGAAAAAATGCTGACTAACATCCGCCACTAAGCGGACCAGAACGGTCAATAAAAGGATCTTGCAACGTCTTTGTAAAGACTACGCAGCCTGCACCACATGGTGCAGATCATTGGGCACACCAACACCCACACAGACTAAATACCACCCATAGGCACACCAACACCCACACAGACTAAATACCACCCATAGGCACACCAACACCCACACAGACAATGACACACAAATACAGACAAAACACCCATAGGCAAACAAACACCCACACAGACAAAGACACATACATACAGACAAAAACACCATAAACACACCAACACCCACACATACACATGCTAATGCCACTATTACCTATATATAAGGATGTGTGTGTACTAAAAAGTCTCCACCCACTTTTTGAAATGTTCAAAAAAAAAATCCTTACAGTGTGAAATGAAATCAAATACATTCTGAGATTTTCTGTCTTTTATTACTACACTATTTCCCCACAGTATTCAAGTACAAGTGCTCCACAAATCTGACTTTTATAGGAGGGTGGCTAAAAAACAATCAAAAAAAAAAAAAAAAAAACAAGGCCAAGTGGTGAAAGGTGTGGTCAGAAATTTCAATTTCAATATTACTGGCTAAAACTAACTGCCTACAATAAAGTAAGGTGGTGGCAACATCTTGTTGTGGGGGTGTTCCTCTTCAACAGGGACTAGAGCCAAGAAAGCCACTCCAAAATTCCATTAACATTCTGTAGAATGAATTGAACAGTGAACTCCATAAGCATTACCATGGAATTTCACTGAACAATCATCACTTTATCGCTTGCAGTTAGTACAAAACGCAGCTGCCTGTCTTCTAACTGGAAAAGAAAGCAAAATAAAATATTATACCTGTCATGGCCTCTCTCCACCGGCTTCCTGTCCGCTTTAGGACTGATTTCAAGATGTTATTGCCCCTTATTTGGTGGAACTCCTACACCATCATAACCCTAAAAGACCTCTGAGATCGACCAACCAGATGCTCTTGGATGTCCCAAGATCCAGGCACAGAAATAGAGGTGACTGGGCCTTTGTGGGGCTTGCCCCCATCCTCTGGAACCGTTTACATTCATATTTGAGCTGTGCAGACCCCACAAGCAGCTTTCAGACTATTTGCAAATATTGTTTTCAGTTGAATAACATACGTTATTGTGTGTGTGTACATAAAGCTGATGAAAGTGAAATGTATGTGTTTCAATTTCAGGCTGTAAGGGGAACTTTTTTAAGCGGGCTGTTGACTTTCTATTTGGTCTGTATGTGACAGACTGTGTGTTTGCGTGTGCTTGCTTGTTATAAATAGGTCTTCTCATCCAAGCGCATTAAATAAAGTGGTCATCTTTCTTTAGCGGCATTCTGCATGGACATGCCAGTAAGTTTCAGGAGTTTCCCCTTTGCAAAGAATGGAAAGCAATTTCTAAAAACCAGAAGACAGCTGAGGTATTACAAAGGTCACTGGATCACAGGGAAAGACTTCACCTCTTATCTGGTTACACAAACAAAGATCAGAAACAGCATTCATTAAAACTAACCCCTGTCAATGGAAAATTATTTCCATTGAAAAAACATTCAAGAGGAAACCATGGTTAGCACAGGATTGTTTCTCCCTTTAACCTCTTGATCAGAACTCAATCTGTTTTATCTGTCAGTTTCAGACATAGAAGTGAGAAATAACATTCAACTGCTTCTTGTTTTATAATCTCCATTGTTAAAGCACAAATTCGCCTTCAACATGTGTAAAGCTAACAGAACAAACGGTGCAATTTGATTAACTGGAATTCAGTCACCGATGGCAACCGTTGTCATGGCGACAAAAGGATTACCAGTCAAGGTTTGGCCAGAAAGTTCCAGAATGAGGCACAAATAAGTGCTACTCTAAGTACAATGGAATCCCACTCTGAATACACAATGTGCAGGATTGAAAAAGGGACACTTGGAACACTTCAGAGATTAGATTGGTTCCCATGGATTCACTCTTGAAGGGGAAGTCATTCAAATGGCTTAAACTTGCCAAGCGGCTACGAAAACAGTTTCTTATATACTGATCTCACGTTGTCTAAAAGTGACCTCATCCTGTCCAAGACACATCACAATCAGGCGTGGGGATCAGGTGAGCTGCTGGTGATTTGGAGAGGGAGAAGCAATGTCTGTTTCCAAATTGGCCGGACCGGTTTGTCTGTCGTATTTCATCTGGATTTATTTGCCAGTTCTCAGACAGAAGGAAGACTTCAAATGGATGATCGTGTGATGTTGGGTTTGAGTTGGTTCCATGGAAAGCTCCTTTATTAGCTCTTTTGTTGCGTTTCTATTAGGGATGCACCGAATATTCGGCCACCGAAAATTTTCGGCCGAAAATGGCCCAAAAGGGCATTTTCGGTTTTCGGCCGAAACACTTTTATCACCGAAACAATACGGCCGAAATATGTTGTGATCTATTCGGATCCTCTGCACTTCATCGCGACTGTACTTGATCCGCGTTATAAAGACCATTACTTGGATGCAGAAATAAAGCAGCGCGCACGAGAAATGATCCAGGCGGCTATGGATGCGGAGAACCCGCGTGGAGACGGAGCAATAGCGCACCGAGCAGTAGGGCACGGAGCAGCAGCGCACGGAGATCAGAGCGCAGAAAAAAAGACTTGTCTCTGCACTAGATGAGGGGCATGCACCCTCGTTGTCTGATATGTTCAGTGAAATCCTGCAAGAAAATGCCTCACATGGGCGTAGGTTTAGGGGGGGACGCTGGGGACATGTCCCCAACAACATTTTAACATGACTAAATTGTCCCCACCAATATTTTAGCGAACTCCGTTATGAGTTTGTGAAGCGATTTGGGTCAATTCCGACCGCAGCGCCAGGAGGACGGTACTAGAAACGCCGTAATTTGATTGGCTAAAAAACCTAGGGGAGGGGAGTTATCTGACACGCTATAAGTACACAGGAGAGTGACTGAAGACAACAGTAAAGTTACCAGTGCTTTCTGTTAATACATACCCCATAAGTTAGAATCTTGCAGTCACAATAAACAGTGGAAATGTTTCCTGTGTATATTTTGCTTATGTAATGTGGCCTATTTGGGATATCCCATTAGTAGGGGCGGAGTAGTGGCACCACCAGGGTCGCTACAATCTATTGAATCTGACAAACAGCATTACCATCTAAAAGTTGAACGCCAGGTACTACATAATAATTTTTGTCTGCACATGGATAGGCCTATGCTAGTTAAACTTTAGTGTAGTATAAAAGAAACAGGCTATTGTCTCAACTAAGCGCAAAAATAATCACATTATTCTCAGTAAAAGTTCACTTGCCGGAGGGGGGGGGGGAGATGTCCCCACCAAAGCTGAGACCAAACCTACGCCCTTGGTGCCTCATATCCATAAATGCAATGGTACTAATAATTGGCATAATTTATTTCGGTGTTTCGGTTTTCGGTTTTCGGTCTTGGTTTCCTCTTTTTCGGTTTTCGGTTTCGGCCAAGAATTCTCATTTTGGTGCATCCCTAGTTTTTATTCTTTCCGCCCCTCTTGATAAGGCACAGTGATCATTGCATACTCTTAACTAAGCCTCACACTAATTTGCCATTTAGTGCATATGGACAACATGAAAACCATCTCCCCCTCAAAAGCCGGGGAGGTTTTAATGTGTACCTGGTTTTAACACACACATGTAAAGAGCGAAAAAAGAAAGAGAATGTGACAAAGACAAAAAAGAAAGACGAGGGAGAAAAAAAGACAAACAAAACAGAAAAAGAAGGAGACAAGAGAGAAAAAAGACACGGAAAGAGAGAAAGACAGAACAAAGAAAAATTCCACATCAAAGGACAACAACCTTTAAAAGACCATGAAAATTGACATTTCCAAAGAAATGACAAAGTACCAAGTTCCCTTTTAACAGCGCTCGTGTGAAGTACAGTGATGGAAAAATCATGCGAGTAATTCAGTGCTGGAGAGAAAAAAGGTCCGGTAGACTTTCATTTCAGGGCCCATTACCTTGCAAAGCTCATCACCATATCGCGCTGAAATCACTGGAATCAAATCAAACCTTATTTATAACTTAATGGGTGCTGCATTTTCCACGGAGTGCCCCCCTCCTCCCCTAACCCTAACTCTAACCCCCCTCCTCCCCGCACATCCACACGGTGTGTGCACGTGTACACTCGCATAACCACGTACACATGTCCTTACAGATGTACATATAAATATGCAGCGTTTCAAACACCCCTCCACCGGGAAATTAGTGACCGTGAACGTATCTCCGCCAGGAATTCTACGCGGCTGGCCTCCCTAGTGACACGTATCACCTAATCTCTCTACGCGTCTTTCGTTCTTTGTGTCTCCCATTCTCTTTATATCCATCTCCGCCTGAAAGCTGCATCAGATCTGACGATAAGGCCGCATGTTTGACTCCAACCACTTACTGTTCTAACGACGCCGGTAACCAGTGTGAAATAGCAATAGGGCCCCATCAGGGTTTGTGCGATACACTGTGTGCCACGGCTAAAGCTTTTAGCCGTAGTATATTGACAATATCACATAGCTCCTTTGGCTTAAATGTCAGACTGATCAGGAGCAGTCTCTGTTCTTAGAAGGTCAAGTCACACTTTCGTCTCCATGAACTTCTCACTGCAACACTAATTCGCCAGAGTGAACAGTCAGTGAAATGCGGTTTCAGTCACATGCCTTGTGCTGGCCGCCCGGTCTGTGCAACTTGTCAGCTGCATAGCCGGTATGGCTGGTGTAGAAGTTCCTCTGATGCTACACTCTACCGCCTGCACCTGCGACAATTCACAGCTGGCCGTATGGAGCCGATATTGAGCTGAAGATTGAAGATTGAGCTATAGTGGCAGTACTGTTACCGGGATGAATTTGTAACGACCAGAGAGTATGTGTGTGTGCCTCTGTGGAATTGGGGTATGACTCGTTCATTTTTGCTGGTCTATGGTCGGACCCAATCCACTATAAAGCATTTCCCTTGAGAGGGAATGGCCTAGTCAGATTATACGCTGCCACCATTTGGCCGTTGTGTCCATTGGTGTTTTTGCGTTCGCACGCGGGATAACACTTGGGTTGGATCGAGTTTACGATACCTCAGCTGTACGGAGTTCAAATTAAATGCTGATTTTCGCTAGCTCCACTCGGATGCACTGGCCGTGCAGCGTGACTGCACAATGAACCACGCCGTTTATTCCCATAAGTTTAGGCCTCAACTTTTGACGGGTAGACGCAATATGGTGGCTGTCTGTGTAAAAAACAAAGACACAATAAAAGACAAGAGAGCGATAAAAGGAAGAAGAGATGGCTAGGATCCTCTCCTCCTATACCCTGTGTCTTTCCACAGTCTGATTCAAAGGTAGCGTGAGAAGTATATGGAGAAAATATAAGATACGGAAAAAGACAGAGAGGTGGATAAATGAACGCTATTCTGAAACAAACTAACAGCAACCCAGCGAAAGCTTGGTGGCGTTATTTCCTGTCCGTTGATACGGTCGATTCAAGATGCTTTTGTCGGTGGGACGGAGACAATCGAGCACATACGAGCACGCACACGCACACGCACACACACACACACGCAGCGACAGAAGGCACACTTGGCTCTCTGAATGTGCATCATGTGTCGTGCACAGAAACAGCACATCTCATAACTTTTCTTTTCCTGTTCGCGGGTAACAGAAATAACAGTCAACCCTGCTGTGTCCTGACCCAGATCAATGGCCCAGAGCTGGCCGCCACAGTGTTCTTTCCGATGACTAAGTCTGCCTGTTTTACATGCAGCGCATGGTGAAGTGAAGAATCAGATGTTGCAATCGTTTGTCAGTAGCAAAAAAAACTAAAGAAAACATCTTAGTCCTTTAAAGCCCGGTGGTTACTGTGTTCAACAATGTGAAAAAAAGAAAGAGAAAGTGTAGAGAGAAAGAGAGAGAAAAGAAGAGATTGAGGAGGAGAAAGCAGAGCCAGACGGGTTTACAAGTGACAGACAGAGAGGGAGAGATTGAGGGCAAAATACCCAATGGGGGAGAGAGGAGAGTACTACTGTATTCACTTGTGAATGACTAGGCACCGTGCAAACAGCTCCACTACCTGAGCCATATCTGTCTGTTTTTGAGCCACAACCGTGTACAACTGAGTCTCCTGCCCTGTGCCCCCGTTACCGTAAAGCATCTAAACACCCGACATTCGTTCCATCTCCGACCCTGCGTTGTTGACATACCACATACAATTCCACAGGCCTCAGTCCAAAGGCAACAACCGCGGCGAGGCCAGACAGAACACGCCCCGGGGAAACCCTCCAGACGAGCGATACCGAGACGCCAAGGTCAAAGGGATCGGAGGCTGGTGGGTAACGGACCTCCAGCAAGGGAGTCTTATAGGTGGACGCAGGAAAAGAATAAATAATGGAAAGTGTGGCGATAAGATTGCACGTATATACGAGACCGAGGGCGGTGACCTTTAGATCGAAACTTCGATTCAATGTTATTCACAACGTAAACAACAGCCGCGGAGGTCTGCAAATGTAAGTAACCACCTACGCAGCACAATCGAGCACGCACACACACACACACACACACACACACACACAGTCTGCAGCCGCCTGTAAAGTTTACGGCTACTTCCATACACACACGTCTATGCAAAATAACCTACATGGGGGAGCCAGGCCAGCTACACACGAGGGCCAATTTCTGTATGCCACCTGCCAAAAGGTAAACAACGATGCTGAACGTCCGCTCTAGTTTAGCATTCTGTGGGTTTATCTGCCTTTCAGAATTGCCCTGGTGTTTTCTTACCCCCAGATGAAAGGAGTTTAGTTTAGTGCATTGGGGGATTTTTAGGGAATTACGAACGGTCTGGTTTTCTGGAGTGAGAATAAACATGCAACAACAAAAGACCGCAGCTGCGTAGTGATATATGAAAAAGTATTCTGCCAGTGTGAACAATAAGTTGGCGTAAGCTTCGGCCAGCCGGAGTGAAAACAGCAAACAGTGCAGCAAAACAACCCGATGACTAAGCATCCAAAAGCTGAGGTAAAGTGGATGAGACAGATGCGACCAGACGTATAAAGCAGTCGGCACGCAGACGAGTTTCCATGATGGGGAGCTGGACCGGCGTTTTATGATGCATCGTAAAAACCAAACAAACACAGCTTCAAAGGAGGCCAGCGAACACAGCGCCGGCACAAACACAGTTAGGGGGCTCGGTTTGGTGGTCACATTTGAAATAAGGCCCCTGTGACTGAACGCCCCGCGTTTGATGTCAAAGCCACGACTACACAGCCTAAATGTCGGACTTTCGCACAGTGCGCGGTCCTTGAACGTCCTGCTACCGTGAAAAGGACCTAGGCACGAACCTGACAGAGTGTATAAGCCCAGGGACGCAGAAGTAGACTTTTAGATGGTGTTTTCGGTGGCTAGTCTGTTTCTTGTGTCTATGATCGACCTTGGTTTTGTCCTTAGGTTCATTGCAGTAAAAGCCTCGATCAATAGGTAAGGAAGGTAATGAAGGGCACTACAAAGTGTACAGGGCGCTAATCGGGATGCAGCCCGTCTCCCGTGGTAGGAGAGATGATAAGAGGGGAGAATAATCTACTGGACTGGAGGACGTGCAATAAAATAAGGTAAAGCCTAGCACATACACCACGAGCTGCACACACACACACACACACACACACACACATGCACACTTCCCTGCTCTCTGGTTCCACATCACTTTTTGACCAACTTCAACAACAGAGTATAAAGAAAAGCAAACAGAGAGAAAACGTGACGTTCACTGAGAACACTCAGCTCTTAGCACTTATTTCAGTTTTTCCACGTCTTAAAATTAAACAAACAACCAAATGCACTGTTCACACATATGGACCCTGTCATACACGTTCGGAAGCACATATACACACACACACTTCCGTGTGTACTACACAATTTGACACATTATCTCCTCTCGGGCATGTATCCTCAGCATATGCCAGCATTGAGGACGGCAGACTTCACAAAGGACAGCTGGCTCTTTCACTGAACCCAGTAAGATGTTAAAGGGAGAGAAATTCGCTAAGTCGCTAATTCGTTCACTAAGCCCTTCACAGAAACCAACCAAACACACAATCCCCCCAAAGGCTTGAAAAACCCCCACCCCCAGTCGGTTGCTGTTTGGCTCTGACGTTAACCAGTGGACTTCGCTCCACTTAGACTTCCTTCGAGCAGTCGATGCTTGTTCAAAATGTGTGTGTGTGTGTATATTTGTGTGTGCTTTCGTGAGTCATGCGTGTACTCGTGTGTCTGTGTCGTCTTGTGTATTTTTTGGACCGGCTCGCGGGTTTGATGACGTCACAATGTTCGAAGGGGAAGGAAGTGGGGGAGAGTCTGTTGGAGAGCAGGCAGCTCTTATTAATTACCAAGCTAAAAATTCCTGGCTCAGGGAAGTTCAGCAGGAACATAGCCGAGCTTGACATGATCCCAGCGGTTAGGAAGACGCAGTCGCAGCTCGGAGGCCACTCTCTCTCTCCCCTGATAGGTCTTCGTGACTCGGCTTCCCGCTCTTCCCTTCTGTTGTCAGTTTTTCTCTCCCCCGTTCTCTTTTACCCTCTGTGTGGGTTTCGCTCGTTCCCTCCGTTTCTCTCTTCCTTTCTCACTCCTTCGAACACTGTAATCCATCTCTCCCAGACCATCTATCTCCCTCTGTTCACCCATATTTTCATCTCACTTTATCCAGTTGGTCAGCATTCATAGTGGTTTCTGTTCTGGTAGTTCACTTAAGTGCAAAACAACAGCCATCTAATGCTTTTATTAATTCGTTTCCTAATGGTCCTAGAGCTTGGCCGACCATCTCCTGACCTTACTCACTCTCTTCTTCTCATTTCTTTTTCCTTCCCCCTCGGTTTTTGTCTCAGCAGTGTCGCCTCTGACAGCAACACTTTGCAGGGCTGGACGCGTATAGAAAAAGGTTGCCAAGTTGAGGATGAGTTCAAATACAAACAGCCACAGGACACACTAGTTGCCAAACGTTTGAAATAATATATACATTTTGCTTTTACGGAAAGAAATTGGTACTTTTATTCACCTGAGTGGCATTCAACTGATCACAAAATACAGTCAGGACACTACTGAAAACACAGCACCCTCACTATTTGAAAGATTTATATTTTGAAAGTATATATATTTTTTCAAATCTAGACAGGCCCCATTTCCACCAGCCTTCACTCCAACACCTGCTTTATCAGAAATCATGCTAAATTGCTCGTTTGGTAGAGACCTGAAAGCTATTTGGTTCGTTAAATGAAGCTTACACATTGTCTTTGTGTTTGATTTTTACTATCCACCGTATACAATAGACCGGCATGTCTTAAGGTTAATATTACGTCAAAAATGGCAAGAAAGAAACAGCTTTGACTAGAAACTCATCAGTCATTCATTGTTTGGAAAAATGAAAACTATACTGTGCTTGAATGGATTTCATACAAAATTGAAAACCACAGTCTTTAAAGATGAAGGACAATTGGCTCTAACAAGGACAGAAAGAGATGTTCAAGGCCCAGATGTACAACTCAACAAGAGAATAAGTCTCTAGTTTAAGAAACACCTCACACATCCTCAGCTGAAAGCTTCATTGAATTCTACACAGAGTTGCATGCACAACAGTAAAAAACAGACTTAAGGGTACAGAACTTGGGAATAATTGCAAAGAAAAATACACTTTCGTAACAGAAAAAGAAATGGACAAAGAAACACAAATATTTGACAACGGATAACTGAAAAAGAGTGTTGAGAGATAATTCAAACGTTGCCTTTTTTGGCTCAAACAGGACAATGTATGTGAGACGGTGAACAAAAAGATATTAGACTAATATTGAACACAAACAGTCTTTGTTGGGGTGCTTTGATGCTAAATAAAGATGGCGTGCAAGGAACCCAAAAGAGTGCAGGGAACCCTAAAGGAAGGACATCACTCCATTCACCCCCTGTGGTCAGAAATTAATTAGAGCCAGCACAGTCGCCTTAGCCCTACTGAGCTTTCGCGGGACCAGATAGACTGCAAGGTATGTGAGGAGTATATGACAAGCCGGCCACACCGATGGCAAGAGCTACAGCGTTGGGTGAAAGGTCACCTGAGTATCTGGACAAACTGACAGCTAGAATGCCAAGGACCTACAAAGCTGTCATTGCTGCACGTGGAAGATGTTTTGAAGAGAAGTATTTTTGTCACAACCTGAGAGTGTTCACCTGTGTTAGGTCCACCCACTCCAGCTGTTCGCCATCTTCACATTAGTGGGGGTATTTAGCCAGTTGGTCTATGTTCCTTCCCACGCTAGTTTGTCATGTGTTTTCTTACCGAGCGATTCCCGCTTTGATCCCTGTGCCTGTTACCAGTTCTGTTCCTGTACGCCTTGACCCCTGCTTATCCGTGGACTACGACTTGGCCTACAACCTACCTGTACCTCAGCCCGTGTATCGACCTCCTGGTTCTCCAACCACTCTCTGCCTACCACCTGCCTGTACCTACACCTACCTTCTGTGTATCGACCTCCTGGTTCTCCAACCACTCTCTGCCTACCACCTACCTGTACCTACACCTACCTTCTGTGTATCTACCTCCTGGTTCTCCAACCACTCTCTGCCTACCACCTGCCTGTACCTACACCTACCTTCTGTGTATCTACCTCCTGGTTCTCCAACCACTCTCTGCCTACCACCTGCCTGTACCTACACCTACCTTCTGTGTATCGACCTCCTGGTTCTCCAACCACTCTCTGCCTACCACCTGCCTGTACCTACACCTACCTTCTGTGTATCTACCTCCTGGTTCTCCAACCACTCTCTGCCTACCACCTGCCTGTACCTACACCTACCTTCTGTGTATCAACCTCCTGGTTCCTGTATTAAACAGCATTTCCGAAAATACTCACCTGTGTCTGTGTCTGGATCTGGGTCTACCTCGGAGAGTGATGCCTGATACTTTTCAAATGTTATAGTACCTTTTCAGGTTATTAATGTTCTGACTATACAGTGAATGCAACCTAACGAATGCATCAAAATTACCAATGTCTTTCAATATTGCACATTATTCCAAACCCTCAGTGTATCTATAAACGTACAACATGACAGACACGAGGGAAGACTGAAGTAAATATTGACAAAGGGAAAGATCTTCTAAAAGCCATCGATCGGCAAAGGATGTTTTCCATAGGGCTGCCTGGTTTAGTTATTACAACACTCGCTTCATACACTTTCCTCATGAATCTTCCCCTGGTCCTTAGCTCCCTGATCTGACAGGGTTCTCAGTGAGCACTTGACGGTAAAGGGAATAGGGTGTTATTTAGAATGTGCCCACGGTAAACAGAATAAGAAAATGCTTGTAACCCCGGGAACCTCACTGATTGGATTGGATGGCAGTGTCATCTTCTTATTGGCCGAGGACATGACCCTGCTTTTACTGACTTAGTCAATAACTAAAAGCACCCGTCCGTTTTATTCATTTATATCCCCTTTTAGATATCTTATTTGATGTATTCTAAAAACATGACCCTATCAGGGTTATTGGTTTACCATTTGACAAATCTTTACCCTGTTTCCAGTTCCTTATTGCGATTTATTCAGCTAATAGGCATTCATGTGAGGAATATAATGTGACTCAACGTGACGTATAAATGCATATGCATTGGAAATGTCCCTCTGTTTCTCATTGAAAGGGAATATGGAACAATTTGGGGCAGATAATTAATTTGGGGATCCCAAAACAAGAAATCAACTGAATCATGTGTATATTGAAACAAAGAAATAAGGCAGAACATGGAGACGTACTGATGTCTGGTTGAATGAGAATCGGATGTGTGTATATGTCAAATAAACAACTAGATAAGAAAATAACATTATTCAGTCTATCCAAAATGGCACCACTCCACATCACACCACCCCACATCTTTGGCACCACCCCACATCACACCACCCCACATCTTTGGCACCACCCCACATCACAAGCACATTCTCACACATTATAACTCTCAGTTTCTCATAAAGAACAACCATATGATCCTAAGAATATACTGTATATACATTAGCCTAGACTAACATTCATTTAAGACTTAAAATACTTCAATATGTTAATTCACAGCCGATTGATAAATAAATATAATGTTGTTTTAACTATTTGAGATGTGTTCAGCAGTCCAACCGCACCAAGCATCAATGAATGTTCAAATATATATTTCGTGGCCATGGGAATTATATAGCATCGAACAGAGGGGAGATTTTCACACTGGCGATATAGTGAGTGGGAGAGGTTGTTAATGACAGCTAGTTTCTATCTTGTGCTGCTTTTTTGAAAAAGGCTACTCAACTGAGGTTGCGAGCGTCCAATAGTTTGTTTGGCTGTGTTGACGATTCTATTCGGTTTGCATTTTCCTTTCATGCCCAGGTTTCCATACCAAACAGGCATTTTGAATGTCAGGACGCTTTCCACAAGACAAGAGCATGCTCTTATCATAACCTCCTTGCGAATCGTTCTTTACTTCTCCTGTTTTTTTTTAAATACAGTCTGCATTCTCTATAAAGCTTGTTGTCGTTATCTGTCCCTAAATATTAAAAAACAACTCAATCGCCTCTTCTGGCAGGTTATTCAGAGTGAGTGGGTGGGATGTTAACAGGCTATTGCCATTAATGATCAGCTCTTTTGTTTTGACCACATTGATGTGTAGACTGCTAAACTGGCACCGTTGTTGGATATTTTTAAGATGATGTGTCCGTACCGGTACCATTGTTTGTGTATTTCAAAGGACTAACATTATTGACTTTAATATTGTTTGTGAAGATTGAGAACAACAATGGAGAGAGGACACACCCATGGGGTGCATTCTGCCAGCAGGGAAGTGAGTGCTACGGGTTAGAAGTAAGTTGATGATTTTGCCCCTGGCCTCGTTGGCACAGGCACAGGTACTGGTACAATGGGCCTTCCTGGAGATTGGCACTGTGCAGGTACCTAAAGTACTATGCATCGAAGACCATCCAATCCTGGAGCTTTATTTGACTTTAAATGTAACAGGCAGGATGCAAATTCATACACTGTTTTTTGTACAGAAGTGTATTTTGGAATGTAAACTACATTTACTTTAAAATCTAACAAGGGACTGGTTACCGCCATCATCCCTTCACTGTTCTTAAAAGTGCCAAATTTGGGACTTTTAGCACACAAATGCAATAGGCCGTTAAAGTGTGTGTGTGTGTGTCTGTGCCTCGGGGGCGCACAGCACAGCTGCGTACCCAATGTCTCCCATCTAAGAGGGAGTGGACCGGAGGAGATGTGTCAATGCCCACCTCCTCCCCAGTTCATAATTACTGCTTGTGTGTGTGGTTGTGTGTCTGCTGTCTACAAGTGCTTTGCCACAAAGCAAGACGATGACAACGGGGAGGATTGCGCGGCCAGCTGACATCTGCGGCATGGTCTGTCAGCGAGTCAAGACGGCCGGCAGGACTCTCGCCTTAAGGTAGTCACGACAACGCTCACTCACTAGGGAGCCGGGCAACAATCGAGCGGACGAGGGCATAATACACGCGCCCAAAGCCGGGCCAAGCGAGGGCTTGCGACTGTACATTTTCACATATCCCTAGATAGGGATATAAACTATATTTAAACACATTGGGGCCAAAGAGCATTTGGATTCAGCCTTGAATATTAAATGTTTGATGTGTCATCGATTGCGTCAAAGCAGCTGCATTCTGAAGAAATGAATTGTTGTTCGTGTGGTGTAGTCCGTGGAGAAACTGAATCGCTTCCCATTTACCTGACAGTTCAAAACATACTGCTGATGACGCAACTCAAGATGCTGTCCTATTGTACATGCACAACTTGGTAAATAATAATCACAAGCAGTTGCTTATTTAAACAAGATAGTTAACGTAAAGATTGGCTGAGAGGTGTTTAGGAAAGCCTTCGCTTGAGTCCCAAAGTCATCTTTCTCATGGCTCGGTGGATGTTTGTAGACTGATTAAGATTGCCAATGCTATTGTTCAGTGAACCTCACACCACAGATTCCTGTCTTATCAGTGAGCATTGTGTGTGTGTGTGTGTACTCAATGCCAAGTGAAATCAGGCTACATATCTAGAGCAGTTAAGAGTCTAACGAGCTGTTATTGTTCTATAGCCGGATAGCAGAAATAAAACAAACTCTTACATTAAACTGAGAGGCCTGTGCATCCAACCCTTGTTTGGTATTCCGGGGGCCGTAAAAACTGGATAGTGAACAGAATGCTATTTGAAACGGAGCCCAGTGGAAGAACTTCCAAACACTCCCAATAAATGTGCACAAACACACACTAAATGCTTGCTTTTTGATCAATAATTTTTTATCCAAATCTTCCTGTCAATGAGCTAAAACTAAATGAAATGCATCATTTAACTCCGGCAACATAACTGCTGAACCGTCTTAAAATTCTTACCCGGACCGAGAGGCTGCCTGCTTCCAGGAAGTCAGTTGTGAGTACGTCGGCATGGTCATCATCAACACCCCTGGTTGACGTCGGGCGCTGTGGCGGTAAGTGGATTAATTCTTATATCTTATTCTACATCTTATATCTAATAATTATAATCCTTATAAGGTGGAGGTGCTTATTAAACCCCTATAAGGTGCTTATCCTTATAATCCTTATATCTTATTCTATATCTATATAAGGTGGAGGTGCTTATTAAACCCCTATAAGGTGCTTATCCTTATAATCCTTATATCTTATTCTATATCTATATAAGGTGGAGGTGCTTATTAAACCCCTATAAGGTGCTTATCCTTATAATCCTTATATCTTATTCTATATCTATATAAGGTGGAGGTGCTTATTAAACCCCTATAAGGTGCTTATCCTTATAATCCTTATATCTTATTCTATATCTATATAAGGTGGAGGTGCTTATTAAACCCCTATATGGTGCTTATCCTTATAATCCTAATAATCCTTATATCTTATTCTATATCTATATAAGGTGGAGGTGCTTATTAAACCCCTATAAGGTGCTTATCCTTATAATCCTTATAATCCTTATATCTTATTCTATATCTATATAAGGTGGAGGTGCTTATTAAACCTCTATAAGGTGCTTATCCTTATAATCCTAATAATCCTTATATCTTATTCTATATCTATATAAGGTGGAGGTGCTTATTAAACCCCTATAAGGTGCTTATCCTTATAATCCTTATATTTTATTCTATATCTATATAAGGTGGAGGTGCTTATTAAACCCCTATAAGGTGCTTATCCTTATAATCCTTATATTTTATTCTATATCTATATAAGGTGGAGGTGCTTATTAAACCCCTATAAGGTGCTTATCCTTATAATCCTTATATCTTATTCTATATCTATATAAGGTGGAGGTGCTTATTAAACCCCTATAAGGTGCTTATCCTTATAATCCTTATATCTTATTCTATATCTATATAAGGTGGAGGTGCTTATTAAACCCCTATAAGGTGCTTATCCTTATAATCCTTATAATCCTTATATCTTATTCTATATCTATATAAGGTGGAGGTGCTTATTAAACCCCTATATGGTGCTTATCCTTATAATCCTAATAATCCTTATATCTTATTCTATATCTATATAAGGTGGAGGTGCTTATTAAACCCCTATAAGGTGCTTATCCTTATAATCCTTATAATCCTTATATCTTATTCTATATCTATATAAGGTGGAGGTGCTTATTAAACCTCTATAAGGTGCTTATCCTTATAATCCTAATAATCCTTATATCTTATTCTATATCTATATAAGGTGGAGGTGCTTATTAAACCCCTATAAGGTGCTTATCCTTATAATCCTTATATCTTATTCTATATCTATATAAGGTGGAGGTGCTTATTAAACCCCTATAAGGTGCTTATCCTTATAATCCTTATATCTTATTCTATATCTATATAAGGTGGAGGTGCTTATTAAACCCCTATAAGGTGCTTATCCTTATAATCCTTATAATCCTTATATCTTATTCTATATCTATATAAGGTGGAGGTGCTTATTAAACCCCTATATGGTGCTTATCCTTATAATCCTAATAATCCTTATATCTTATTCTATATCTATATAAGGTGGAGGTGCTTATTAAACCCCTATAAGGTGCTTATCCTTATAATCCTTATAATCCTTATATCTTATTCTATATCTATATAAGGTGGAGGTGCTTATTAAACCTCTATAAGGTGCTTATCCTTATAATCCTTATATTTTATTCTATATCTATATAAGGTGGAGGTGCTTATTAAACCTCTATAAGGTGCTTATCCTTATAATCCTTATAATCCTTATATCTTATTCTATATCTATATAAGGTGGAGGTGCTTATTAAACCCCTATAAGGTGCTTATCCTTATATCTTATTCTATATCTATATAAGGTGGAGGTGCTTATTAAACCCCTATAAGGTGCTTATCCTTATAATCCTTATATTTTATTCTATATCTATATAAGGTGGAGGTGCTTATTAAACCCCTATAAGGTGCTTATCCTTATAATCCTTATATCTTATTCTATATCTATATAAGGTGGAGGTGCTTATTAAACCCCTATAAGGTGCTTATCCTTATAATCCTTATATCTTATTCTATATCTATATAAGGTGGAGGTGCTTATTAAACCCCTATAAGGTGCTTATCCTTATAATCCTTATATCTTATTCTATATCTATATAAGGTGGAGGTGCTTATTAAACCCCTAGCTGCACCCTCCGACTTCCCTCAGCAACACGTCACCATGGAGGGCACTCAGAGCAAGTAGATTATAAGGGCAGGATTGGTGGACGGATATGGGCCGGATAGGGGCCGGATTGGTGGACAGATATGGGCCGGATAGGGGTTGGATATGGGTTGGACGTCTGTCCGAACTACTAAAGTGCTGAGGAGAATATGTGACAAGTGTACGTTTTCTAATCCATCATTGGTATTAGATTCAAATATGTTCCCTTTTTATACTGTATCTTGTCCCAATGTTATCAAACCTAATCAGTCTGGGCTAGTGGGCTCCTGTGTGATTGCCTGCGTGTGTCCGTCTGAATAGACTTATAGACAAAGTGCATTTTAATGAGCAATCATGATTCCACTCAAAACGCTGCCCAGCGACTAAACAAACCTTCAACTCTATTCAAGGTCTAATTGGCCTCTAACAAGCCATGCCATAAACAGTATACTTACAAGGCCCCATATAACTCAATGGAAAGTTCAATTGAAGGCAAAATCAAGACTCGTGCAACATAACCCGTCTGGGATTTGATGTATTGCTTTCATCATCATCGACTTAATTCAACTTGTCTGAGTTGACTTATTAGCGACATGTGATGGAATACTGTCCAACCCAGACATGTTCTGCAATAGGTCTGTAGCATATCTTCTGATGGCCACTTTTCCTGTAAACCATCAGGAGACACTCACTCAGGCTGCCCCAGACGTTGGACGTTCAAGCACAGAGACATGGCTTAGTCTACCATCTTCTCGTTCCACGTGGGAGGATCACTACCTCTTTTGAACGAGTACACGCGTCCTGCTTCCTCTCTGAGGTCCTCTCTTCTGTTTCCCACATCAGTTGTTCATTCGCTGTCCTGCATTCTGTGTTTTTCCATCTCTTTATCTCTCTCTATGTCACTCTCTTCGTCTCTCTGTCTCTCTCTCTCTATATGTGTCTCTCTTTCTGTCAATCTTCTCTCTTCATGTCTCTCTCTCTCTTCCCCATGTTAAAATGCAGAGAACACATTTCAGCTGAAGGCATTCAGTTGTACAACTGACAATATTCGTATATTCCTATATACTCCTATATACTCCTATATATTCCTATATACTCCTATATATTCCTATATACTCCTATATATTCCTATATACTCCTATATACTCCTATATACTCCTATATATTCTTATATACTCCTATATATTCTTATATACTCCTATATACTCCTATATACTCCTATATATTCCTATATACTCCTATATATTCCTATATACTCCTATATATTCTTATATACTCCTATATATTCTTATATACTCCTATATATTCCTATATACTCCTATATATTCTTATATACTCCTATATACTCCTATATACTCCTATATATTCCTATATACTCCTATATAGTCCTATATATTCCTATATACTCCTATATATTCCTATATATTCCTATATACTCCTATATACTCCTATATAATCTTATATACTCCTATATATTCTTATATACTCCTATATACTCCTATATACTCCTATATATTCCTATATACTCCTATATATTCCTATATACTCCTATATATTCCTATATACTCCTATATACTCCTATATATTCTTATATACTCCTATATATTCTTATATACTCCTATATACTCCTATATACTCCTATATATTCCTATATACTCCTATATATTCCTATATACTCCTATATATTCCTATATACTCTTATATATTCTTATATACTCTTATATATTCTTATATACTCCTATATACTCCTATATATTCCTATATATTCCTATATAGTCCTATATATTCCTATATTCTGTAACTGACTAAGTCTTACGCTCTATGTTTCTGTCTCTCTGACTCCTCTATCTACATATCAGTCTCTATATGTCTCTCTTTCTTCGTCTCTCTGTCTTTGTATCTCTGACTCCCTCTCTCTGTTTCTCTCTCTCTATATATATATATATAAACATTACTCATCAAATAACTTCTAACATGTCTCTTTCTTTGTCTCTCTCCTTTCTCTCTCTATGTGTCTCTCTCTCTATGTCTCTCTCTCTCTCTGTGTCTCTAAATCATATCATTCCACCACACTTCCAATCAGACCAGCACTAAGCTGAGTCAGCTAGAGAGGACGTGGACCAGACGCGCGCACAAGAAAATGAATAGCAAGCAAGTTTATTAATATAGCACAATTCATACATACAAGCACTTCAATGTGTGCTACAAAGGAAAAAAAGTGCAAGTAATAAAATACATGCATTTGATATTCACAGCAACCTGTTTACTGGCATCATGTACATTTCAAACATTACATTTCAGATGTGAATCTGTACATTTCACATCTAAGAACCTTTCCAGGTCTCTACAACCTGGCCGAGAAGACTTTACACTTTCCAGGCCCTAAGAACTTCATTCAAAAGGTCTATTTCCAGGTCTCTAGAACCTGGCCAAGACCTCTTTAGAACTTCTAGGTCTTTTATGTATACACAAGAGGTATTTCACCACCACAGATACAAAATAAAACACACTCACAAACTACAACTGGGAATAGGTAATGCTTATATAGTTCATGTTCATAAGAAAATAGTTGAATATGGAATAATTGTTAATGAGGGAATTGATGGCGATAACAATCCAATTAGTAGTAGTAGTTTAAAGGTTAATCCCACCAAAACGTTATTAATATAATGAACCATTCATTATTATTGCATTAATTCAGGAAATTTATCATGCATTATGGATTAGTGCCCCAATCGCCCTGCACTCACAGGCGTTCTCAGCCATTGGCCCGAGATTACTGGATCACAGTGACCCCTGGCTAAACATAAATTATCAGAAGCCTAGAAGTTTACTAGCTTTGTTTGAGAAGGCTGACAGCACCACCCCAGGACATGACCTTTACGTGACCTAAAAAACAATCAATGTTCGACAAAAGCTACAAACAAGTTAAAGGGTAAAAGTTGGGAGTATTACATCCGTAGCTCAGTAGCGTTATTCATACAGCACCTCTTCGTAGAATTACTGTTCTAGGATCTGTTTTGACTTGCATACAAAGATGTTAGAGTAATGTTGTAAGTGGCTTGACATTGCGATAAAACTTGCGGCAATAGACATGTTTGGATGAAGTTATGAATGGAGTAATTATAACCAATTCAAAATGTAATAATATCAAGTTCAATATTTCCATCCGAGCCACAGAGATGACTACAAATGCTTTTTCTCCTGACACTGAATCTTAGCAATATACTTTCAGGAGATACATCTTCATGATTGGAAATGTATTACATTTGTCTAAAAATTATGAATATATGTGACAAGAGGTTGTGATATTGGTATTTCATTACATTGCTTGTAAAAACTTCCTCTCTCGCACCGAAACAACTTCCATCTCTTTCCACTCAACAAAAATAAAATAAAGTGAGCAGCTTTGTAGCAGCAAGATGAAACAATGTACTACTGCTGAGATGTTAATTGCTAAACACGTGGTGGAGAAAGTGAGGGCAGCGCTTGAACAACAGTTTAAAAAGTATACAACTGGCTTCGCTTCTCAGCAGGGAGCCTGCGTTAAAAGCACAAATGGAAGTGGTCACTTACAGGAGAGGAAGGTTTTGTAGATACCAGGCATTCACATGGCCCAGGAACTACGATATAGAGCTATTGAGCAACCTCAATTGCATTAGAGTAATTTCAAAGCCTCTCACTGAGATTGAAGGAGGGGGAGAGATACAGTATGTCATGGAAGCAAGCCATTCTCAAACTTCCAAAATGACTCACTTGCAGTTCAGACTTTTCAGATCCATCGTAAAATAAAGCCTAAGGGTGACCAAAAACAGCAATGCATCACATTGACATTTTGTAAGGGGCTTTCACAGACATTAGAAACCGTGGCTAGATGAACACACACACACAAAGCTGTGGTTTGGGAAGGCAGTGGAACTAAGCTCGTATAGGTATCCTTGTAATAGGAGATAGCTTCAAAAACAGGCATTGTATCCTAGGCAACCAGACACTTGAAAGGAATGTACCTGGAAGTGCAAGTACCTTTCCAGAATATTACTTTTTCCGAACAGACTTTTCCAGAAAATGTTGGTCCAATGGATGAATGATTAAGAACAGTGGTGGCAAATGTGTAGGCTTGCGTGCCAGATCAGACAAAAAAAGATTATTGAGGGCCACACACATTTTGATTTCCACCTGATGCCTTTGTACAAATCAGTTTGCGGGCCAGTAATATAATTACAATAATAAATCCTAATAAAAAAGGTTAAATATTAAAAAACAATCGATTTTGACCATTTAAGAAAATGGATTACATTTTAATGTGTTATTGTCGATATATATTTTTTAACTTTACTACTTTACTACGACAATACTTTATTACTACAATACATTATCCTTACACCTAATGCACGGCATTCTGCAGCCCAAATTCTGCGCATATCATCCTGGCAAAAAATAGATAATGCTATAGAAGCACCTTTCATTTGTTTTCATGTTACCTCACTATCAAGCACATAGTCATGAAGTCTCCATTAACAAACATTGTCAGCACTATGGGTGGTACTGATGAGCTCAGTGACTTCCTTTTTGCACATTGCCTGATTTTGCACTACAATATTTGCTCTATTGCACTATTACTTATCTGTATTTTGTTTAGCATGTATATTACTATCCCTATACCCCCTCAGTCGCTTAGTATAACTTATATTGTTCTATTCATATGTTGTATGTACGCACCTTCCTGCCATAATGAATTCCTTGTATGTTAACACATTCATGGCGATCAACCACTTTTCTGATTCTGATTAAACATGGTACTGTCATATGGTGCAGCCTTTGCCACAAGTCAGTTAGTGAAATCTGGCCTGCTACATCTGCCCCGGTCAACAGTACATGCCATCGTTGTAAAGTGGAAGAGTCTAGGAGCAAGAACATCCCCGCCACGAAGTGGTCAACCGCACAAACTAACAGAGACGGGCCGTGTAAAAATCAGTTGTCATCTGTTGCATAACTCACCACAGAGTTCCAAACTGCCTCTGGAAGCAACGTCAGCACAAGTACAGCTTTATTAAATGGGTCCCCATGGCCGAGCAGCAGATCACGGGCTTCAAATCAACATGAATAAAACCAAGGGTCCGCTGCAGGGGTTTAAGGCATCTCATGGGGAAACTTGATTAATAACGCTTCACTATCAACCTACCGCAATACATACTGTAATGTTTGGTGGAGGGATTTTGGTCTGGGGCTGTGTTTCAAGGTTTGGACTAGGTCGCTTGGTTACAGGTAAGGGCCATCTTAATGGGAGAGTAAAACAAAGACATTTTACACAATCGGATGAATCTGTAACTTTGGGGCAATAGTTTGGGGATGGCTTTCTCCTGTTCCAGCGTAACTGTGCTCCTGAGTACAGATGTTATGTAAATCGAACTGTCTATCTTTGGGAGCCATACTGAACAATATAATAATCAAAGAAAAAAATGTCTCAGGACACGGATTATTGAATTACTGAAATTTCGCATAAATCCGTGGCAGAAGGGAGCTCCTATTAATATAGACGGATACTTGTGATTTGGCTACAAAAGCATGGTTTTCAGAAAATGGTCTAAAATGGTGAAGTGTAATCCCATCTATTCAGGGAACGGTACGTTGTTGAGAGTTGCCTTAGTAACAGCAATAACGACACCAGATGCAGGCAACATACATCTATAGCTATCTATATAGTGTGTCTGTGGTGTGGGATGAGCAAATGTTGCTGTCCAAACTTAGGTTGCCTGCATATTGGTTTAAAGCATTTCAGATAAGCTGTATGTGAGCATGTGTGTGTGTGCGTGTGCGCAAACCCTTCTGTCTGTTTGACTAACTGCTGGCCTCTCGCAGCATTCCACCAGAAAACGTTAGGCCTTATGTGAAGCTATGATAATGGCAGCAAGGCATATATGTTAAAGGAAGCTACGCCATGCTAATACTTGATAGCAAGAAAAATAGAGAACTCAATATGAGTGCACTACTTTAGACCGAGGCCCAATAAAGTGCACATGAAATAGGGTGCCAATATTCGTATATTTTAATAACACATAAGCCCTAGGACACAATGGGTTGAAAAGTCATAAATAATGTATAGTGTAGTTCTGTGTGATGGCCACCGCCAGCCCCAACTCCAGATAGAACAGTGCACTGGGTTTCTGATCCGATATGGGGGCCCGAGGCAATGAGAATACATATCGCTTTTCATTGCAAGCTCTAGGGCTCAACAGATCACGTTTTACTTGCACATACCCGCTGCAGTTTCTCTCTCCCATGCCCAAAAGATTCGGATCATTCCCTTCCACCTCCCTCTTGGTCACCCAAGATCTGAAACCATCCATCGCACTCTCTTTTGCTCGTTCTTTATCGAACATAAAAAACAGCAGCACTAAGAGCCATAGAGGTGAAAAGCTTACCCGTCCCTTTCACTCCATGGATCCTGTTTCTGCCTCCCTCCCTCTCTTCTGCTACCAGCGCAGCGTAGAAAAACAACCACACATCTTCCTAATCCAATCAGGTCAGGGGAACACTCCCATTTTTACATTTTAAACACTGGACTATGCGCAACCCTTTGTGAAAACGCATTCCGGTAAATTAAGACGACTGAAAAGTGGCCGACCGGAGTGAGAATTCAACCACACGTTAATATTTTTGTCATCGTCTCCAGCAGCATCCAAGCCAGAGCTGTGGCACAATATGATCCCGAAATAGCTTGACTAAGTGACAGGAGAGATCAAGCGTTGAGTTGGTTGAGGATGTAGCACTATCAGTGTGACGTTGGTAGATGTGATGTTATCACGCACAATGATTCATTCGATTCATTCAAGGGGCCAGCGTGCTCTAGTTATTTAATCAGCCAATGGAAGGGTCAACACACCAGAAGACTGATACAGAGCACACAGACACGCACAGCCAAAGGGGTTAGGGTGGCATGAAGGTTCGAGGTTCCCTTGGTTTTTTAGCCAGGTCTTTGAGACTGTGTTTAGCTGGGGAGGGGGTTAAGAGTGGGCCGGAAAGCGTCTGAGAGTGTGGGTTTGTAATGGGGAGAGTGGGTCTGTTAGGGCGGGGCGGGGCTCTATAAGGGCCTACAGTGTACTGACAATAATGCAAATGGTGACTCTGTGTTAGCAGTAACACAGGAAGGAGACACTAAATACGGAATTGTTACAAGGCTTGGGTAGAACGGAGATCAGAGAAAGAAAGAGAGACAGATTATTGAGAGAGACAGACAAATTGGTAAGGCAGACACATCAAGACGAACTGAAAGAAAGCCAGAGAAAAGGAGGCAAAAGAAATAGAAAGAAAGTTGAAAGCAACGTGTAACAGGAGCTCTAAATGTACGCCTGTTTGCAGATGGCAACTAGAGTCAGACGGCCAGTGAATATACTGGCAGGGTCCAGAATTCAGTCCCGACTCCCCTTAGAGACCCTTCTCAATAATTCAGAATGGAAACAGGCAGTTAGGATTCAGCGCAACGCACAAATGACTAAATCAGTCATGATCGGACCCTCGTCTAATACGACAGGACATAAAAGGCTAATCAAGGTAACGTGTCGAGTAAGCCATATAATTACGAATTAAAAATACACGAACAGCGGTTTGAATATGATCTTTCCAGGTGGTAGAAGTTCTTGACCAAAGGCAGTTTTGATTGTGTTGAGCGTCTACATAGTGAAGGAGAATGAAGCAGTGTACCCATTGGTTGGATAGTGAATATGTTTCAATACAAAACAGGTGTTACAGGGACTTATATAATGACAATAATGGACCACATATGCAAAATGAATGGTTCTAGTATGGAAACCATACAAATGTAAGAATGTGTGTGTGTGTGTGTGAGAGAGTGTTATGTTGTAGATAATAGGTCCGCTTGTGTAGACATGTATAGACCGGTTCACACGATAGAGTGTGTGTGTGTGAGAGAGTGTTATGTTGTAGATAATAGGTCCGCTTGTGTAGACATGTATAGACCGGTTCACACGATAGAGTGTGTGTGTGAGTGTGAGAGAGTGTTATGTTGTAGATAATAGGTCCGCTTGTGTAGACATGTATAGACCGGTTCACACGATAGAGTGTGTGTGAGTGTGAGAGAGTGTTATGTTGTAGATAATAGGTCCGCTTGTGTAGACATGTATAGACCGGTTCACACGATAGAGTGTGTGTGTGTGTGTGTGCGTGTGTGTGTGTGTGCGTGTGAGTGTGCGTGTGTGTGTGTGTGAGTGTGCGTGTGTGTGTGTGTGTGAGTGTGCGTGTGTGTGTGTGAGTGTGCGTGTGTGTGTGTGTGAGTGTGCGTGTGTGTGTGTGTGTGTGCGTGTGTGTGTGTGTGAGTGTGCGTGTGTGTGTGTTTATTCTCCAGTTAATTGAAATGGCACCATTCCAAAGAAGAAAGAGTGACTGTCAGAAACGCGTGATGATCTCATGTTGCAGTGGCGTTATGAAGTAGCCTACAGCAGGCCACACACACACACACACACACACACACACACACACACACACACACACACACACACACACACACACCACTGAAGGAAATTAGAGGCCTCCTCATCGGTGGATAATGGCCTATTGCAAGTCACTTCTGCTGATGCAGCAAATAGAAACGAATGGCATCTTGATGAAATCACACCATTGTTACGTACAACAGATGGCAACTGTATCCTGCACCAATTCACCCGTGATAAGTGCTGGTGCCATCATTATCACACCAGTGAATATGGACAACTGATGGACAACCGGGAACGCATCATACAGAGCTGAGGTGTGGGTCATTGATTAGGTCCACTTGCAACCTTCTACAACGTACTCTAAATAGGTGAATACAAAGCCAGCAATCCCACTCTATGTGACATGTGCTCTATACCCGAAAACACTCTAAACACAGTGAGAGGATCACATATCAAAATGTTCCCATCCGCAGTCTCCTGAATGCTCTAAACTTCGAACGGTTGGCACCGTTGTTCCGATACCTCATGAATAACACTGTAAATTAACTGAAAAGGAAAAACAAATAACACAGCATGTTCACTTTTAATCAAGGTCCAATATCGCCGTTCATAGACCACAAAAAACATACGCAGGCATGTTTCCTTTCGCACATTATGCAACATGTCAACACGACTTCGCTACAGCCAGCCCAGAAAACGATCAAACCGAATGTTTCTCTTACTACTGTCATATTCTCAGTTACAAAGAACCAGCACGGCGAGAATCCGGCAGTGTCTTTTTCTGAACGAAGATGCAACGCTGCTGGTACAGCAGCTATAACTAATGGACTAAATTACTCCACGCCTATGGCTGTAGTGTGGCGTGGACGTTATAATCCCACCAGAGGGTCCCTTCATACAAATACCTCCGATTTTGGATTGACCGTGACCTTTTGTTTAAGAAACATATCAACAAGCTTGTTAAAAAGCTTACGTTTGTAGTGGGTTTCTTCTACAGAAACAAATCTTTGCTTCTCCTTGGTGAACAGGAGACAAATTGTTCAGTTGAATTTCATGCCTGTGCCCAATTTACCAAAGTGCATCTGCTTCTACTCTGAAGCTGCTTGACTCTGTTAATCATAGTGGCCTGCGTTTTATTACTTCGGATAGTTACAATACACATCACTGCATCTGATACCAGAAAGTTGGATGGACCTCCTTAAAGCTGCGTAGATCCCTCCATTATTGTATTTACGTTTACTAAGCTCTACTCCACAGGCTTCCGGGATATTTATCATCACCAGACATAGATGGTCTGGTTTCAATACTAGATCGCAGACTTGGTTAGTATTACAGACACCCGTTGTAACTACTGAATTGAGCAGTTCTGCCTTCTCTTTCAATGCACCTCATCTGCGAACATTATCCAGTCAGAGCTTCATTTAAGTGCCTTGGTGTCAATGGGTCAGTTTAAGAAAATAATGTTAGATTTTTTATAAAGGGACAATTGTGTTTTCTCTCAGTATGTCTTTAATTGTTGTTGTATTCGTGAATTGATGTTCCCAGAGTACACTTGCAAATTAGACCCTGGTCTCAATGTATCTCCTGGATAAATAAATAAGTTTAATAAAATAAAAAAGAAATACTAGCCTACATTTTTCATGCATTCAGAGAGGCCAAGAGTATTATATTGTTAAACTCTGTCCAATGAAAAAACAATGTGTATCTCGTGTTTTGTCATATAGTACAACGTCTGACCAAACATGCTTGGCGATTTATCGTGTGTAATATCCTGAAAGATACTGGCTGGCAAAGCAATCCACGTCGACAGGTTTTGAGTGACGTTGTTGTGGCAATGTGTGGCATAAGTTCCCCACTTCTAGTTTATTAAGTTAGACAAAGTTTCCTTATATCATGCCCATCCGCTCTCACGTCTGTTTCTATTTATTTTCTCCTCCTTCTGGAGCGGCAACATCGCAGCGAGATCTGAAATTAACTCCAGGCGTCATGGAAACAGGCTGGGTAATTTAACAATGGCTGGCCGTCGGGTTGAAGACCAGTAAAAAAGTTGGACAAACACGTCTATAGAGAACATGCCGCAGAGCATTAGGGAGTATTTCTGTGCAACAAATATCCAACCTGTTTCCCATCACCGCAATTGTGTTGGCTAGATATGAGCGGCACATGGGTATTTGCTAGGGTAGCACCGATGCATCGGCTGAACATCGTTATTTTCTTTTTTTTGGAGAGCTTGCTGGAACATAAGCGCGCACTTGCTACATATGCTGCAGACTACGACCTCCCGGCCACTCTCAGTGCGCACCAGTGGCAATTAATTGAAAACTTTATAACACTCCTCTCCCCATTTGAACAATTGACGAGAGAAGATAGCTCATCAGAAGCATCAGCTTCGGGCAAGTAGATTGGCTTGTTTATATCAGGGCTTGAATTTCGGTGCGGGATTGCGCATAATTTAAACCATTCCCGCAAGGTTACTTTTTATAGTGCGAGATTCCCGCACAAATATATTTGCTTCATCTCAGACCGAGGTAAAGTTGGTTGGTTATTCAACGGATATTCCGAGCCCGAGATCAGGTCCGGTTTTCCCGCAAGCAGCCACCCCAGACAGCAGGTGACTCCGTGCCAGATCCGTTTCTAAACCGGCAAATCCGCGTTACAGTCACCTCCGGGACCCAGACTGCAGGTGACTCGGAGCCGGATCCATCTCTAAACCGGCAAATCCGCGTTAGTACACCCGGGTGATCGGCGGACAGAAACCTCCGTGTGCTTATAGTTAGGGACCCTCAATAAAGTACAAGAGCCGAAAGACTTGTATGTTTTCGTGGCACAAAAGAAGGAATAAATAACAAAAATAAAAAACATCGGCATCGGCCAAATTGTTATATTAAACATCGGTATCGGTATCGGTCCCGAATTTCCCAATCGGTGCATCCCTAGTATTTGCCTATGTCCTTGGGTTATTGTCCTATGCCAAATCGACTAAGAGAGAGGCGGCATGCAAAATAAATCAAGTAGTTCGGCAAAACCGACAGCTTTCCAAGAGTGGGGCTCAATTCGAATTTTGTCAACTGACAAAATAACATCTTATAAACTGCAACTAGTCAACACATGGGTTTTAATGCCCAACTTCATCTTATCTCATTGCAAGGAAATGTGTGTTTAAATAAAATAGGGCCATGTTCATTAAGGCAGCATTGCTTGGCAAAACGTTTTAATGGTTAAATGGATCTTTTTGCTCTGATGGCTAGTGCTGGAGAACAGTTCTGGCAACACTGATGATGGGGTTGGATTCCTACATATAGCTGAATGTTTAAACCATAAATCACTCTGGATGAGTGACTGCTGATAAAGGAACTGCTGTGGCAAAAGCTAACACAAATGTATCGCACAACAAAACCTATAACACTGTGACTTGACTGAGACTTGTGACGGTATTTTTCATCGAGGTCATAATGAACTTATGTGACATCCATACATAGATGCTTTATACCTCACTACGTTGGAAATATCCGATTGTAATTACTCAACATGACTCGCCACATAAAAACGTATTATTCTTCTGTGATCCACTCCTAAAGAGTGCATATTGCCTTTCATGGCTAGCAGCCACTCATATTCAAATTCAGCACAGATACTCCATTACCTCAAATCCCAGATATTTGGATGGTTCGGTGATAAAGGAAGAAAAACATACAGTTGTTACACTTTTGGGCTTAATGCACATTTAGTCTACACAGATGGTTGTAAATTTTATCTTATGTCCAATATCCAGAAAACGGAATTGGTTTGCGTTTTTACCCTTCAAATAATACCATCCAACAATGGCATTAGTGGGGCTTATAAGCTTTTACGTCAAACCAGGGACATAATCCCTCCAGTTATTCCAATGCTGGAAAGCAGAGAAATGTCAAGCACAGCAGAGAATTTTTTTTATTTCAAAGGAATAGAGAAAACCACATTTCTGCTATTTTAAAACCTTCACCACATAAATGGGGACAGGCTATTATGAGGTCATCAGGTGTGTTCATATAAATTACTATGGGTTTCTGGTCGTTAGTAGTGCACTAAACGATAGTTATTCTGGTATAACTCCAGTTATATGAGTGGAGCGAAGCCCCCTAGAGGGGCTTCGCTCCTAGTGGTTTAACCCCGCCGCGCCCCGCGGCCATACTGACAAATTAAAATGCACTACCGCTCAGCCAATCAGGGCGCACCTGTGCCCTATATAACTGAGCGTCACCCCACACTCAGCCTCCCGATATCTTCTTCAGCGAGAAAATACTACGGGGGCCGGGCAGGGTAAAAAGTCTAGGGGGCTTCGCTCCACTCATATAACTGGAGTTATACCAGAATAACTATCGTTATATGTCGTGGAGCTCCGCCCCCTAGAGGGGCTTCGCTCCTAGTGGTTTACACAGGCGGAGCGATGCGATGCCGAGATGTACTCCCTGCCGGTCCCAGTTACAACAACTAGTCCCAGAAAAGCATCATCCATAACTCACAGTTACAATATATAATCCACAGGAAATATATATACAACTGCAATGTGTGCCGTAGGCCACACGATGGAGCCCGAAAGCCACACATCCACTCCTAATGACTTAAGAAAAAAAGGAAAAGTCATCACCGGGTAACAAACCCGGGTCGGTGCTTTAGGAACGCCGGAGCGTAACCGCTAAGCCACCGTATATAAAATATAATACAAATGAATAACACAGGAAGGGCCATAGGCCACTTCCCATGTCAACACTCTAGAGTAAATAACTCAAGTGAACCTGGCAAGACATAAGCTACCTCGTAGAAAAAAATACAAAATATCGAGATAGAATAACCACACTCTGTTCAAGAAGAAGTGACGTGAAACACGTCCTTACCTTCCGGAACCCGACAGGGAAAGAAAACAATCCCTTGTCCTAGTGTAGTCCAACAGACGCGCCCAACATCCCCGTCTACCGTTCCCCGGCCACCGTGCCGAGAACCGAATGAACGAGGGATGTGGACGAGACGTCCTTCAAGTAGAACCGGACAAATGGGGAGGGCGTCGACCAGGACGCCGCACTACAAATGTCCTCAACTCTAACTCCCCTAAAGAGAGCATGGGATGCCGCTATACCGCGGGTAGAGTGGGCTCTGACGCCAACCGGCGCCGGCAACCCCGTGGACTCATAGGCTACTGCAATACACTCGCAAAGCCAGTGAGCCAAACGTTGCTTAGACAACGCACGCCCCCGCGCCGCGGTTCCAAAACACACGAACATCTGATCCGATGTTCTAAGTGTCCTTGTGTGTTCCACGTAGCATGCAACCGCACGCACCGGGCACAAACAATGCCACCTCTCCTCTGCTCCATCTCTGTGCGGAGGAGGGTAGAAAGCGTCTAACTCCAAAACACGAGATCTATACGATGTCGTGATGATCTTAGGCACAAACGCCGGGTTCGGCCGTAACATCGCCCTGCTTAAATCACCATTGATGAATAAGCAATCGGGACGTGTTGAAAACGCACACAAATCACTCACACGTTTTGTGGAGCAAAGCGCCAACAACAAAGCTGTCTTAAGAGACAGGAGTCTTAATGAGATCTGTGACAGAGGTTCAAATGGCGGCGCACACAGCGCATTCAGAACCGTGGACAGATCCCACTGAGGCACGCTGGCCCTAGCCACGGGTCGCAGTCTCCGCGTTCCCGTGAGGAAACGCTTAACTAGGGAATGACTGAACACAGTCTTATTCCCGAAACCCTCGTGACACGCGGAGATCGCTGCTGCGTAACCCTTTATGGTAGACGCCGATCTCCGCTTATCTAACAAATACTGCAGAAACGACAGTATCTGTTCCACCGGGCAACAAACCGGGTCCATTGTGTTCGTCTCGCACCAACGCACGAACATCGACCACCTGTTAGAGTACAACGTAGAAGTTGAACTCGCCCTCGCACTCTGAATAGTACGAATGACGTCGGCTGACAAACCCCTTTTTGTCAGTCTGTCCCTCTCAGGAGCCAGACCTTCAGAGGTCCCGATATCACGGGCCCGCGCTCGATAGTTCCCAGAGCCTGGGATCCCGGCCCCGTAGTCTCGGGGCAAAATGGGTCAGAACCAACTGAACCGTTTCCAGTTCCAACAGGTTGATGTGGCGTTGGCTTCTCGGCCACACGCCCCCTACCGCCTGTCCCTGACACACGCCCCCCCCAGCCTGTCAGTGACGCGTCCGTGAAGACCTGCGTCATCGCTGACACTCTGCCCAACGGGACTCCCCGTTCTAGGACCGCTGGGTTTCTCCAATAATCCAAATCCCCCGCCAGGGTATAAGGAATTATCAGCATGCGCCGACGGTGACGCACCGGGTCTACTCTCTGTCGAGCAAACCAACGTTGCAGGGCGCGCATATGCAGCAACCCCAACGTTACGACTGCGTGAGCGGCCGACATGAGCCCTAACAGGGACATGATTTCCTGAACCCGCCTCCTGCAAGGGGGTCGGCACAGACGTAAGGCCGAGAGAATACTCTCCGTCCTCCCGTCTGATAGACGCGCTCTCATAATGCCCGTGTCCAGAAAGAGCCCGAGATAGGTTACTTTCTGACTCGGCCACGGCGCGCTCTTCTTCCAATTCACAGCGAGTCCCAACTGTGTGAATAACTCCACCAATTGACTCGTGTGACTCATTGCCATCTCTGCTGACGATGCCAGAATTAACAGATCGTCTAGATATGCTAAAACTCTGATTCCTCGTCGTCGCAGCGGCTCCAACGCCGTCTCCACACATTTGGAGAACGTTCGCGGAGCCAGGGCGTAGCCGAATGGCACTCTCGTGTATTCGTAGGCTATCCCCTGAAAGGCAAAGCGGAAGAACTTCCTGTGGCGAACAGCTATCGGCACGTGAAAGTACGCATCCTTCAGATCTATACTCGTATAGTAGTCGCCTGGGAGAATTGATTCTAACAAGCGTTTTACCGTGAGCATACGAAAGGGCCGCTTGGCTACACATCTGTTCAGAATGCGTAAATCCAATATCGGCCTCATTTCCCCTGTCCTCTTTGGGACCAGGAAATAAGGAGAGTAAAACCCCCTCTCTCTCTGGTCCCGTGGGACAATGTCTATAGCGCCCTTCTCTCTGAGATTCGCTATTTCCGACAGCAGGGCTGTCACTTTCTCCTCTGATCTTATCACCGTCTCCACCACTCCCGAGAAGGGGGGTGGAGCGCAGAGAAACTGTACCGTATAACCTCTCCTTATTGTTCGATCTAACCATGTAGACAGGGAACAATTCCGACGCCACTCCGAATAATGCTCTGAGAGCGGGAGTGCGCGAAGTTGGGGAGAGTTTGCTAGAAAAGTATTGTAATCTGTTCTCGCTCTCTCCGCCGCTGACCTGTCCGTCGGTAGCGGAGGTACAGCCCATGGGGAGCGACCCTCGAAAGGGATTCGCGATTACACTCTTCTCTACGGTACTACTGGAGAAAGAAGGAGACACTTCGTTAAGCAACGAGGGCGGGCGATGAAACCCCAGCCCAGCCGTGACGTCACTGCTGCCACCAGCCGACTCCGCTCGGGAAAACCCCGAGCTGGTCGTGTGGTGAGCCGGCGAGCTATCTCCCATAGACAAATGGGGGGCCCCCGCGATAGGAGTAGAACCGGTTAAGACCCTGTCTACCCCTGACACGGGTCGTGTGATCTCGGAAAGGGCAGACTGACCATGCAGACGCAAAGAATGCATTAAACCACTCTGACCGCTTTCCTCCGCTTTCCTGGTAGCGAGAGGTGAGGGAAACTTAAGAGCCCCCCCTCCCTCTGCCTTCAGAGAATGTTGTCTCTGTCTGACAACACGGCTATCGATTCTCTCCTCCACACGATCCTCATCGGGAAAAGGGAGGAGAGAAAAGTAATGCCGGCGGTTCCGCTGATACAGCGTGTGTATCGGAACAGGTAGTTCCCAGACACACGCCGTCACTAACCCGCCTCGGGTGACAGGACGCCGGTGTAGACACGCTACCCGGCGTAACTGCCATCCCGGGCTGCGGGTAAAAGGGGACAACCCTTACTGCGGATTCTGTCAATACGGGCGTGTATAAAGGACGGTAGACCCTTTATACATGCCACCGCTTATGTAACTCAGAGGACGGGACGCCGCAGCCTGCTTACAGCTGGGCGTAGCCGTAGCCCCGGTTTCAGCAATGGAAATGTGTCTTTTATTGAAAAAGTAAAAATCACTTTCTTTATTAGACACAACGTCACCCAACACACACAGGGCTGCCGTCTCGGGCACGCCTAGTCAGGTCCGTTTCCTCTGCTTCCGCGGAGCACTCGGACCGGGTCTCTCAGGAGCCGCTGGTCTCTTGCTGTGCCCTCTTATCGGCGGTCTGAAAGACTCCGCCCTGGGCGCCGGGGCTGCCGACTCCGCCGTAGCCTCCAGCTTCTGCCTTCTCACCCTGCGCTTGGCAGACGCCCCGGCCTCGCCGCTTTGCGTGACGTGTCCGGGCGTGAAGGTCTGGCCAGTGGAAGGTGTCGGGAGAGCAACATCCTGTCCTCCTCCACCTTCTTAAAGGCTAGAGTGGCCGTCTCCACCGCCTCTCCGAATAGCCCAGTGGTCGACACGGGCGCGTTGAGGAGGGGGGCTTTCTGGCACTCTTTCAGAGACGAAAGAGACAACCACAGATGCCTCTGGGTCACCACCGCCGTCGCCATCGTGCCCCCTGCACAAACCGCGTGTGCCTGGTTCAAATGCAGGATGGCCCCCGACAGTCGCGATATGTCCGCCAACTCCTTGGCGGAGATGCTCGTGGCCCCGTGGTAATACGGGAAATGGCCCCCGCCATCAACGCCAGGTTGTTAGCAGCCGCCACCGACTGCGCCCCGAACTGGAAGCATTTGTCCGCCAGCTGGGCGGTAAACCGATCCTTCGGGGCCGGTAGAGAGGGCTTCCTGTCCAGCCACTGGCTCTCCGCTGGGAGGAAAAGGGCCGACATGGCTCTCTCCAGTCTAGGAGTAGCCGATGTAATGGCCTCACCTCTTCCCGCCACCCTAGTGAACGGCATGTAAGCTCGGGCTGGGGCTCTAGCCATGAGGGGCTCTCTCCACGCAGCCTCTGCGTACTTTGCCAGAGCGGGCAGGCACGGTGCCTCAGGCTCTGGCTCCTCACTCGCTCTGACCATGGCCCTCCGGTCATGGAGTCAAACTCCTCCGCAGGTGGGAGGGGTGCGAGGGGGATGCCCATCCTCAGGGCCGCTCCTCAACGAGTCCGACAAACTCGGACCGGAGAGATGGCCGGGTACGGGGGTGGGGGGTGTCTATGGGTGACATATCCACATCCTCCTCCCCCATGCTTCTCCGGTCCCGTGGGACACAGGAGACAGCAGGCGGGGGCTGGCGAGGGGCCATGGGCCTCACACTGCCTGCCGCCCGCTCCTCCTCAGACGAGCTCTCTTCCTCTTCCCCCGAGTCCTCGGAGTCCGAAGAAAGCACCGTCTGCAGAGGTATGACCTCCTCGAAGAACCCGCGCCTCTCCCTCCGCCTAGGCATCGTGAGGAGGGCGCAACTAGGGCACTCCGGTGGGTCCAGCAGTCCTTCTCGGGCGTGGTCAGGTCCGAGACACGAGACACACCGGTCGTGGGGGTCCGCATCCGCCGCGAGGTCTGCACACCGGCACTCCGCCGAGATAACGATATCCAAAGACGCAGCCATCCTCAAGAACAATGGCAAGGTAAGTCGTCTGGTAATGCAAAATAAAGTAGTATGTTCAGTCGAGCTGAAGAAAAAGGGAGGCTGAGTGTGGGGTGACGCTCAGTTATATAGGGCACAGGTGCGCCCTGATTGGCTGAGCGGTAGTGCATTTTAATTTGTCAGTATGGCCGCGGGGCGCGGCGGGGTTAAACCACTAGGAGCGAAGCCCCTCTAGGGGGCGGAGCTCCACGACATATAACCAGTGGTTCCTGACCTTTTTCAGTCACTGTACCACCAGCAGAATTCTACTCTGTGTAGCCCTGAAGTAAGCCCTTCTGGTGAATTTACTAGTAAGCCTATGGTGTCATGAGCCGTGTTGCCAGATTGGACTAAAGATTTCCAGCCCAACTACAGCTTAAAACCCACCCGTTTCACAAAATACCAGCCCAAAATACATACTGTTATTAAAACTGTTATGTTATACAATAAAAAACACATTTTAAAGACCCGCCCAATGCATTTTTTTCCGGTCAGACGTGACCAAAAGGAGCCCAATTTTGCGGGAACCCGCCCAATCTGGCAACACTGGTCATGAGTGTTCTAAAGTACCCCCAGGGGTCCTAGTAACCCTGGCAGGGAACCAATCAATCAATCAAATGTATTGTATAAAGACCTTTTTACAACAAAGTTGTCCTAAAGTGCTTTTACAAACACCCAGCCTGAACCCGACAGAGACACACAGCTTCGTTGATCTCCAGTTCTCCTTAACAAAACAAAATGTTTACATAAAATCATTGGATTACCAACCACTTGAATGGGTGAGAATAATGACACTAATCAGTTGTGATGCTGTGTACAGGTGTGATAAATCATCTCCCTTTTTCAACTGATTTGTTGGAACAACCGAAAACAGAAGCGGTATCTTAAATTCAAACATAATCCAAAAATATAACGTTATGTGAAAAATGTCATATTTAATATATTTTGGGTGAAATTTTAATTGTTTCTGTTGAAATTAAAAACATTGGAAGCTCTGATATCTGAATGAAACGCCTGCCTTTCCTTCTGTTCAGGCAAATACCTGTGACTACCTGATGGTCAACTGGAAAAACAGCATTTTTAGTCGGGTAATTTGGAGGGTAATGGAATATTACACCTGCGCCCAGGGATGGTGCCTATTCAGGGCTCTGGAACGGTTGTCAAGGGACAGGAAAGATGTGGGAGTTTGGCAAAACCAACATCCCCTAGGGCTAAGTAAATAAATTGTACCGCTTGACTTAACGTACACAGAGCTATGACACATTCACATGCTTTCGTGGAAACAAGTTGTAAAAAACATTACGTAATGACACATTTGCAAATATATCCATTATCACCATCTGCACTACAGCACGATGACGACTTAGTCACTGGAGAAATTACAAAAAGATGTCCCAATGAGTTAGAATTCACACACACACACACACATGCACACACTCACACAATTGGGCCAGAGGCCCGAAAGGTTCAGACAAATCAGACTTGGACAAGATGGCTGACAGTTTCTCGTAAAGCATACACCTCCCACCTCCCTCTTACAGGGTGCAGCCAATGGTTATCCGAGGCATGGAGGATTTCCAAGTTGTCCCAACTTAATGTGCACAGTCATGAAATGTCACAGCTCCCCCCGATGCCAGTCTACCCCCTGCGGGCAGGCTTCGGCGTACGTCTTCTAGCTTACCCGTTCCTCCCATCACATCATTGTCTGGTCTCGTCATCACTCACACCTGGTGTCCATTCCCTCATTAGTAGAGTATATAGGTTCCCTGTGTTTGGTCATGTCTTTGTGTGTAATTGTATGTTTCATGTTACGTGTTTGCGTTTAGAGGATTATATTTCATGTGCTTCGTGCCATTCGTGTTTAAACATTTTGGTCTATGGTCATTATTGCGCTGTGTTGCCTCTTTTCTTACTTGGTACAAAGAGTACTGTTTACACGTTGTTACTGTTGAATGACTTTCATAATTAAACACCAACTAAACGCTATCGGCTGCAACGTCTGACCCCGTCCTTACATCTCCCTAGATCCGTGACATGAAAAGCCAAGCACCTCTACCCAAAATGAGGTAATCCCAATGGACGCAAAAAAGGGTCAAACTAAACAAACCGATGAGAGGTTGAGAAAACAGTTTCAGGATTAGTCAAGTAGACGTGAGAACTGAATGTTTCAGTGACAACGGATCATTGCAACCATCCTAGATGAATATGTGACATGTCCTTGCTCAGTCAATGTTACCTTTATATGCTGATGTCTTTCTTTGTTCTTTTCAGCCTTCCAGGTCGCACTTCAGAAAAGACTATGGCCGTTTGAGCTGAATAAATAATGTCACAGTTCAAAGCAAGTCTTTGTCAGATATACTGAACTTTCTCAGATCAAATGGCCATGCTGTTATGTAGCCTAATAGGGTATTAAAAAAGCAAGTCTTTCCTCTCTTGAGCACCGTCCGTGACACATGAATTAGTCAGACATTCTAAAGCTGTTTGGAGTTTTAGTCAAGCTATTAAGCAATGTTTGAACCTGCATCTTCTGATGAACCTTTTAAATTCTGAGCTATTTCAGAGCTGATCTGATTGGTTCAAAACGAATACATGAAAAAAATCCAAATTGGGAATGATTCATACCTAATGGCAGAGAAAGAAAAAAAAACGGAACACCGAAAACATATTTTCCAACTCTCTGTGAAAAACAAGTACTCTTCCAGTCTACTCTCTTGGTCATGGTGTTAAAGTGCCCATGCTGAATGTGGTGCTTGCATTCGCACAGAGAAACTGGGTCTTCAGTGAACACTGACCTTCTACGAACTATTCTCCCTTTGTTTTAATGACACGACTGAGGTTGATACCAAGACTTTGGCCTGGTTATTAAATGTTTAAATGGAGTTAAGGGGTGGGCGCAGGCTTTTCGGAAGGCCAGAGTTTCATTTGGTTGTAATTCCGAGAAGGCCAGAGGCTTAGTGTTGCGCAGAATTGAAAAGCCATGGCATGTGAAAATGGCAATGAATAGGCTTACAGACACAATTTCTAGAACCGTCTTATTCTAACAAAACCAATGAAAGCTTGTGCTTTTCAAACGGACGGGGGGAAGGACGAAAACAAGGAAAGCCACAAAAATTCCAATCGACACCAGCGCGACGTGTTACTACCACAGTTGATATTGTACACCCATCGCGCTGCATGACATCCACACAGGCTTAGACCTTGATTACGTTGTGTATATGTTATTCAGCAGCAGCGTGAGATGGGGACAAGTCGACACCCATGACTAATCAGTGAATGGCAATCCCTTTTTGCGCGAGACCCTGTGAGCATGCAGAAATGATGGGCTTCAATGAAGTGTTAACCGATTTTTAGGGGAGGCACTGCTCATGTCTTTGCATAAAGATGAGTATTGTGCACCAGACAGTGCTGGAGGCGAGGCATTATTCTGCTAGACCATGGATGGCTCTTGCATAAAATCAACCTGCATTTGCTTGTAAACAGTCCACAGACGGTACCAACCAATGGCATGTTAACAGTGTATTATCATAACAGTCTTATATGTACTGATACATACAGAGTTCATCGTTATTAGTGTATTGGCTTTCAATTAAAAGTCACTATACACTAAAAGGCTAGGAAAGAGGTTGTTCCAACAGCCCCATCAAATGGTACAACAACATATCAAAGCCATTGAAAAATAACAGTACAGGCTAGGGGCAACCTATAGAAAATATATGCTTATGCAGTAAGACAAGTCTGTGCAGTGTATGGCCATATACCACACATAAGGGCTGTTATTATTATGCACAAAGCATCCCAGAGTGCCAGGTTACAGACGTTAGTCATTGTATATTGTCAACATGCCACAAGCCCATGAAGTGACGTTTTGCTATTATAAACCATTAACAAGGCAATTAGAAGAGTAAAAGGTACTTTTTGTGTCATACCCATGGTATAGAATCTCAGTTATAGAGCCTATGTAATTCAGCAGAACAAATAATTGTTATGACGTTTGACATAAAATGTCATTATATTGGCTTTAGTTTGCTGTCAAGGTGGGCTACAAGTCAGTCACAAAAGTTTAGTGTGTGTGTGTGTGTGTGTGTGTGTGTGTGTGTGTGTGTGTGAATCTGTGACTTCCAACAGACTTGTGTGCTTGTCTTGGGATAGGCTATTGACATCATTGACTATAGGGTCTGAGGGTGAAAGGGTAAAAGGCTCAAATAAAAGCTTTTTTTATCCTCTGAAATCAAGAACATGGATGTTTTTCTAATATAAACTCCAGCCCACTTGCACCTATAGCCAGTTCCTCTTTTCGCAAGAAAGTGAAGTGAACAGTTGGTTACCAAATGATAACATTGCTCTGCACTTACCTCCTCAACAGTCAGCGGCATGCATATCCTGTACTCCTTGAGCAACATCCTCGATAAGCCTCTTGTGTTTATAATGTAACCGAACAAGTTGTTTTAACCACCAGGATTTTGAGCTAATAAAAACGCTTCGCTTGGCGATGCATGTGGATTGCCTTGACAACAGATCCTGTTAACAGTTATCCTGCAGAACCACAGGAATCACAAGTAGAAATTCCTCACCAGCAACGTGGAAAAAAACGAGTCTATCCTTTTGTATTCTGTACAGGACGATGGATATATATAAAACACATATATTAAACGCCTCCTAACTACGATATGCACTCAGCGAAATACATCAGATTTGAAGTACCAACTAAAACATGCGCTTTAAAAAAGTGGGCGGTATCAAAAACTGTCAGATTGATAATTGCAGCTTTCTCAAACCTAATTAAAGAAACAACTCGCGAGGTTGTGTCCGTTAAAACGACTGTCAGATCCGTCCGCGCGTAGGCTCATTATCAGCGATATGCCGTTTCCACCTTCTTTTGTTTCCTACAAATACCGAGGCTCACATACTACATAGCTTTGTGGCGATGTCCTCCGAAGGAACAAATTGAAGCAAATGCAGCAGCACCTCCTTTGACAGTCATTCCCCGCCTCGTTTCTCAGGGCGACTAGAGGCGCTACTTTGTTGCAGCCTCGGAAACACGCTGCAAACCACGCGGGCAGGAAACGACGGGTGAAACCAGGCGCACCACTGTCTGTCTGTCTCCCTTGTGTTCCGCTCCGGTCTCAATAAACTATGTGAAAACTATTTCTCTATGCATATGTTTGTTCGTTTTCGCAAAAGATTCATTCATATTTATTGACACAAACCTTATCCCATAGAAAACCAGACCCAAACGGCTGTGTCCGCATAGCCTTCGTATTCTTTGCGGTCACACAAATAATCGGCTTTAGGTCTAGATTATGTTTTGTCTGACTTCATTCATTTGTTGCCAATTCTTTGTGCTCCCTGCGGCCATAATTTAACTTTAACCGTGTTTAAAACTTCCCTTACGATGTACAGGCCTCCAAAATATACATAGCCGTCAATTATGTTTTAAACATTTTGTATAACTTTATGTTTTTTGCAAACATGTTGATAAATTGTATCAATACCCAACTGTTATTCATAGGCTATAACGTATCTGATTTGGCTGTCATAATTCAGTGACCACTAATGGTTGGTGATAAAGCGCGGTGACAGGCATTAAGGCATTCGGTAACCATTCAATACAATTTTAGAATGGGAAAATAAGAGGCCTGTGCTTGTGGCTTTATTATAATCTAAAAAGATTTCACCTGATGCTTCACAAAGTACCCCCCAAATTTGATTGTCTTGATAGGTACATCTCACCATACAGTCAAGCTGCTCCAACAGCACAGAAAAGCCGAGATCCGATGCCTGGCCATTTTATTATAGACAGAATCGTCTTCCCTAAATAGTACTTGCATAGTTTGTTGCCATGCTTTGGGCCATTATCCTGTATAGGAGGAAATTGGCCCCAATCAAGCCTTTAGCATGTATGGCATTGCGCTGCAAAATTGAGTGATAGCATTCCTTCTTCACAATCCTTAAACCACGAGATGTCTTGGCCATTTCTCACATGAAATAGACTTAATAATCACAATGCCCAAGTAGATATCATTCATATTTTATCAAACTATATATGTCTGTACACCTTAACATATTCAGTCCCTTTAATAAATACTATATAATTAATATTTTCTGATCTAAATGGTTTTGTTCCAGTTTGGTTTAATGGACAAGTACAATGTATCAAATACATTTTTTACATTGCCTATAAAGTACACTCTTCTTTGGGCTTGGGTCAAAAGTGGTATTCTCTGTAGGGATGTGGGACACATACAATGGCATTCCGTAGGATTTACTGGAGTATGTTTGACCAATTATTATGGTTGGTTACAGATTAATTTCATCTGGGTTTAACTAAGTGTTTTTTGACCTTCTTAAAACATACACCATCGTTAAATTGTACTTTTGCTACATAAAACAGCACAGAACAGCACATGCTCAAATTTGTCTTATGCAGAACCTGGTGCCCACATTTTTGTGAACAATGGGTTAGATTCAGACTCTGGCTATCAGCTTTGGTGGACACAGTTTTATCAGGATTTGATGATTATGTGGATACCAAAACTATTTGGATGCTTTTGGGGTATGCTATACTATTATACTACTGCCCTGTATTTTTGCCAATATTATAATATTTTTTCACAGGAGCACTTTTCACAGTTTTTACAGGCCATGTGATGTCGCACAGCCTCTAAGCTTAGGGTTGTGTCTATGTTGAGCCAAATCTGATCAAAGGTTTCGGATTAGAGGCCGCCTTTAGGAAAATCTCTGACCTACATAAGCTGTATTTATTTATAAGATAAATTAAACCTTTTAAAGCATTGAGCCATATTTGAATTAAACCACATTTTGAATAATCATGTCCTAGTGACACCTGCTGGTTAATTATAGTCAATACATACCAATTTGACATACCGGTAAATAAAAGGTACTAGGCAAATGTAACATGCATAATAAATGTTGGTTCTAACCTCAAGACATGTTGGCACAAATAATGATAAGGATGCTTGTATTTCTGTTTAAGTTTTATAAAATAAAATTTCGGAATCAGAATCAGCTTTATTTACCTAGTCTGTTTACTCACACATTTTAAAATGTATACGAACAGCAAAACACATAACACGAACGGTCCGACTAGAGAGACCATGCCAAGTTGGCATATGTAGTCGGTATATATAGAATGTGTTAGATTGCATCTGAATAGTGCAAAGGTGCAATGTCTAGCTGTGTGAACAGACTGCAAAAAGAAAAACAGCTATGACCAGGTTCTAGTTTCAAATTGTGCAAAAGAGCAATATGTAGCAAGCAAGCAAGTTTATTTATATGTCACGGTTAGCTGTGTATGAAGATGTCCTGTTATCACTCACACTAGGTCCCAATTATCAATTTGTAAGTTTGCTCCTCTTGTCTTCAGTGTTGCTGTTCGTTGTTCCGTGTCATGTCCGCTATGTAGGTGAGGCTACTATGTGTCTGTCTAAAGAGGTTGTTTGTATTTTGTAGTCGCTGCTTAAGCGAGCTTTATTTTCAATCAGTGTTTAGTTATGTATCATGTTTGTGGTTTGTTTTGGTTCTTGATGAAAACACCTCAACTGAAATAATGCCTACGTTTGGTTCCTACAACACTTCACCAATAGATTGTGACAATTCAGCACATAGAAGCAATTCAATGTGCTTTACAAATGAAAAAAATAATAATTCAATTCATGCATTTTCTATTCGCAACCTGTTTACTGCACATTACAGGTTTACTTGGTTCCCTACATTTACGCCATGTATTACAATAAAAAACAATAAAAAAATCAAATGGGCAATTCGATAAAGAATAGTCAATAAAAATAACACTAAAACTAAATTAAAATAAACTCAAAATAGACTTAACAAGGTTAAGCGCTCAGTCATAGGCTTGTGAAAAGAGAAATGTTTTAACCTGGCTTTAAAAATGGATACACTTGGGGCATATCTGGTTGTATATACAGTTGTGCAAAAGAAAAGCAATGTATTTTTATAGTTCAGGATGTCCATTGAGAGATTTTTCGTATCAGAGCTGATCATGTCCAGGGTGGGTAATGTGGAGGTGCTAAGGGTAGTCGAGAGCTTGAGGCATATTCCTTAGATACACTGCTGTGGGGAAGAAGCTGTTTTTATTGTAAGAGGATTTGGTCTTGATAGACCTCAGCCGTCTGCCAGAGGGTAGAGTTCTGAATAGGTCGTTAACCGGATGGGAGGTGCCTGCCTTGATCAAAGTCAGTGACATGGCTTTGAACAGTTCTTTGAGTGACGACAGCTTAAATCCAATGGTCCGCTCCGCTGAGCGGATGATGCGTTGCAGTCTGTCCTCATCCTTGACAGTGGCTGTAACGTACTAGACTTGATGTAGGAGGTCAGGATGGACCCAATGATGGCTATGCAGGCAATAAACATCATGGACGTTGGAAGTTTGTAATTTTTCAGTCTTAGTTGTGCTATCTTAGTGAGAGAGGTGAAGTTCAGCGCCGACTTAAGGTCCTGGGCGATGGTGTTGCTCAGGAAGCGAAAGGACTCCACTGTGTTGACTTGGGAGTCAGTGCTGATGGTCAGAAGGTCAGACCGGTTTCCCCAACAACATGTGCTGCCTCCTATTGGTAAGAAAGTCTCTCCCATGGTGGAAAGCTTGTCCTGGAGGAGGGCTGGGATTATGTTATTGAATGCAGAGCTAAAGTCCACAAACAGGTTTCTGGCATAGGTACCAGGGGAGTCAAGATGCTGGAGAATGAAGTGGAGAGCCATGTTGATCGTGTCTGACCTGTATGGACCTATATGGTTTCTTGTCAATTTGAATAATTTTGTTGTGATTTTTTTTTTTAAATGGTGCAGAGATTTTTTTGGACAGATGGAGGAATTTTCCTAATCCCCAATGCGTGGGGACCCCCTGCAATTTCTTTAAATTACAGACAGCCCCTTTTATTTTTTATTAGATAACAGGAAATGCTAACTATTTCACTGTGCACAAAGTTCCTGAAACTTGTTTAAGTCAACAGCATGAGATTTCTTCAAAATTGTTATAACCTACTAATCATTCTTAGTTGTAATTAGTTGCGTATCTTCTATTTTTTGTGTTTACATTGACTACACAAGACAGAGATGGAACAGGTGAAGCAAGAAAGTTACAAAGGGATGTGGTATAGGCATATGTGCCTTTGGAAAGTATTCAGACACCATTCACATCATCCTCATTACCTTGTGTTATAGACTTAATAAAAAAAGGTTTGCCATCAATCCACACACAATACCCCTTATTGAAGTATTGAAAACAATTGTATTTTTTTCAATTATTGAGTGCATTGTTAAAAATATATGTGATCTTCTACAGCATCAACTTCAGGTTGGTGCTCTGAAGTGGCAAATCTAATTCTGGGAGTGTTTTATCTGCTACAGATATAACACTTCTCATATGTCAATGTCACATACACTGTGCACAACTGTTTACAACATCATACTATATTGTAATGCTCAAACAGTTATTAAGTTACTATCAATCTTGCATCAAAATATGTTTCTAAGCATTAAAACTGGTTACGTTTCCAATCCCTGCCCCATCCCAACGGGGTTACAAAAACAAAAGTGATATATTGCAGCAAAAAAATACCCATACTGACCCTCAACTCACAAATGACTTCCAGAGGGTGATTACCAGAATGCCTGACACAAATGAGCAATTTTTAAGGGTCCTCTTCGGGTCTTTCGGGCGCACTAGGCAATCTTTGCAGTTCAGTCAGGCCAAATTTTCTTCACTTCCTGTAGTTTTGACACAGTAGTAGCAGCGAGCTAGCGGTAGCATCGGTTAGCTGCAATTTCACCTAACAGTTGAGCGTACTCTTACACTTGCGATGGCGGAAAACATGAATGCAGACGTGGACCGATCAGAAAGATCCGACGGCAAAATTGTGAAGATGGAGATTGACTACAGTTCAACCGTGGACACACGTCTACCGGAGTGTGCCAAATCGGCAAAGGTAAGTACGAGTATGAATGAGTGAGGCTAGCTGGCTGCGCTGGCTGAGTCATGGTGCATAAACAGACTGTGCATAACGTGAGCTAGCCAGGTGGCTACCTAACGTTATTAGTTATATTGTTAGAAATGATCGTTATCCTGCTAAATATACCAGACTGTAGTTCGACATTATAACGTATCATAAGGTTTATGTTGGTGTAATTTAGCTATGTATTGTTTCTGTTGATTAGTAGGCTGCCGTAAGTTCGCTAAGTAGCTAGCAACTTAGCTGTCCAAACTGTTAGCTTAGATAGTGAACAGTGAGTTTGTTGGACAGAACCGTAGTAGTCCTAGCTGGCTAGTAGTGAGCCTGTGTTAGCATGACAGCAACTATCTTATTTTGTATGGTTTCTGTTTTCAGATCAACCTCGCGAATAAACAACTTATTGTTTGTACAATGTCTTCAGTTTCGTTTTTTTTTTACAAAGTTCTGCAGTTATATTAGGGTGGTAAAGTGAAAATTTTAACAATGCTTTTTCCGAATGAAACTTGTGTGAAACACGTTGTTGTTGTTGTTGTTGTTGTTGTTGTTTAATTGATTTTCAAACTTTGCCATAATACTTTGTGATTAATCTCGCAATTTGAACGTGTGTTTGAATTGTTCTAGGTAGATTATGTTTGGAATCCAAAATGGTTTAAAATGGTGCTGTTTGTTTTCTTGTCCATCTGCTCTTGTAGGAAGGTAGATTGCAGGAGGCAGTTGAAAGCCTCTTGTCACTGGAGAAACAAACAAGGACGGTGAGTCAGTGTGAACTGATTTCATACCTAATGGAAGCTGACCCAACGTTTGTCCATATGATCAAAAGTTGAAACCATGCAATTCTGACTAGCCATGTTTCGTTTTTTTTGTATTAATATCATTGTTGACTTTTGGTCTATCTGCTCAGGCCTCTGACATGGTGTCCACCTCCAGAATCCTGGTGGCCGTAGTGCAGATGTGCTACGAGGCAAAAGACTGGGATGCCCTGAACGAAAACATCATGCTGCTTTCTAAAAGGCGGAGTCAGCTTAAAGGGGTGAGATTTACTGTCTCCTCCGGAAGGGATAGTTAACTGAAGAAAATGTGGTCATTATGGCGGATGTGCAACAGTGGATCCAGCAGTTTGCCAACAAAACTAGGACAGTTTGCTTGACCGTTTGAGAGTGAACCTTTTCTTTTGCTCTTCCTTATTTCAGGCTGTTGCTAAGATGGTGCAAGAATGTTATAAGTATGTAGATACAATGACCGACCTTACCATCAAGTTGCGACTGATTGACACTCTACGAACAGTGACTGCTGGGAAGGTACTTCTATTACGTCCTGTGATTACCTCTATATTCCTGTTGTTGATCAAGGCATCCTGGCTATTAAAAACATGAATGTGTCACCAATCAGATCTATGTGGAGATTGAGCGTGCGCGGCTCACCAAGACATTGGCCAACATCAAGGAGCAGCACGGTGAGGTCAAAGAGGCCGCAGCGATCCTTCAAGAGCTTCAGGTAAGTTAAATTGCTTTTTCCTGCTTTGCTTTTTCATCCAACACCAGAAAACATTTGAAACAAATTGATGTGCTGTGTGAAATGGCCTGGCTATATTGCACTCTCCTGTCAGAACTACATTTTTTCCTGTTCATTGATAGAAACGTCTCACCAAAGTCGGGGTGAATTCTATGAAATGTAGAAATTGAACTTATCTTCATTTCCTTTTTGAAAAGTTCTATCTGACCATATTTTCTCGTCTGGTAGGTGGAGACCTACGGCTCCATGGAGAAAAAGGAGAAGGTTGAATTCATCCTGGAACAGATGAGGCTGTGCATTGCTGTCAAGGATTACATCCGGACCCAGATCATCAGCAAGAAGATCAACACCAAGTTTTTCACGGAGGATGGCACCGAGGTAAGAGACTAGTGGAGAGCTGAGGAAGTCATGCCCATGTCGCTTTATATCATACGATGTGTTTGCATGTCTAAGAGAGTTGTCGTTGTCATACGTGTCTTAAACGATGAGAATCCTAAATGGTTTGAAAAGATGTTGTTTGCTTTAGTTCTTAAGGATTTCACTGGTTTGATCTGCATTGCTCGCAGCAGCAATAAAAATAAGGTTTATTATTTAACAGCAATGTGTTGATATAATATTTTCTTTCCAAACAGGAGTCTAAGCTGAAGTATTATAACCTTATGATCCAAGTGGACCAGCACGAAGGCTCCTACTTGTCCATCTGCAAACACTTCCGGGCCATCTACGATACACCCTGCATTCTGGAGGACAGCTCCAAATGGCAACAGGTAAATGGCAAAATCTGTAAATTGATGGCGGGAAAGAACTGTTTTTTTTCTGTACCTGTGAAGAGAAATGGAAATTACATATTGATGAATTGCGTCCGAGGTGGCTACTATGATAAACATACTATATAGCACCAATGTGTGTAACAGTGTTTATCTTTATAGTATTATTTTATGGGGGTTGTTGCTGAATGTTGGCCCCGTCCACATTCATCTTTATTATCTAACTTATTTACTTTTGTATATCTAGTGATGCCTACTGATTTGAACAGTATCAGCAATATGCATGTCTCAGCTTGTTGGCGCGGTTGTCGTAGATCATGTCATTTCACAGTTGGTTGAGTAAGTGACTGTGTGACTGGGATCCTGTGTTGGTTTGTCTTCATAGGGTACCACCTCCCCCAAGTAACATTGCAATGTTGGAAGATACAGGGATATGAACCCATGTTTCTGTTACTTTTCCAGGCCCTGAAAAGTGTTGTGCTCTACGTCATACTAGCTCCCTACGACAACGAGCAGTCCGACTTGGTGCACAGAATCAGCGAAGATAAGAAATTGGAAGAAATCCCCAAATACAAGTAAGAAACTATTCCTGTGTGTAGGTGCGTGTGTGCAAGCGTCCTCACAACTAGCGTGGTTGATGTCTGGCATACATACTGCTGCATCACAGGCTCAAATCCACCCACTGTAGATCCTGTAAAAACACTCCCTAATCATTCCCTCAGCTCATACATGCGCTACTGTTAAAAGGTTTGGGGTCAATTGGAGATCTCGTTGTTTTTTTAATAATATTATTTTGTTCATAAAAAAATAACATCTAAGTGAATATAAATACAGTGTAGACATTGTTAATGTTATAAATGACTATTAGGGCTGGAAATGGCCGATTTTTTTTAATGGAACATCTACATGCATACAGAGGCCCATTGCATTGTGTTTACTAATCCAAGTTTTTAATTTGGCTAATTGATCATTTTACAAATCCCTTATACAGTTATGTTGGCACATCTGATAACTGTTGTGCTAATTTGAATAATAAACTGTCCTTCATTGGACTAGCTAAGTATGTGGAGCATCAGCAATTTGGGTTTCGATTACAAGCCAATGACAAATAACGTTCTTCTGAAACTTGTCAGTCAATGCTTGTTCTAAAAACAGGCTATTCCATGTGAAAAATTGATCTACAACGCTGTGTATTTCTGACTTCACTGATTAGCACAGTCTCTAACTAGAATAGAAAGCAGAGTGGGAGGTCCCGGTGTCAACTGGGTAAGAGGACAAATACATCAGTGTCTTGTTTGAGAACCGGGCACTAAACAGTTCCTCAATTGACAGCTTAATTACATAGTACCCGCAAAAACACCAGTCAACGTCTATAGTTTTACCTATTCATGTTTCTACCTCCGGCACCAGATCACTTCTATTGCAGTGTTTAAGTATTTAAGGTCTGCATACCAGGCATATACACACTCCATTATGTATATAGTGTAACTAGCATATTCTGAACATACATTACTACTGGCACTCGATCACTTTCATCACAGTATTTAAGTATTTATGGTCTGCACACTGTACATATTCTGACTCATTATGCACATTTTATAGTTATGTATCGTCTGTATATTGTTGTAAATTGTTTTTTTATCCTTATTTTTATTATTATCCTAACTACGTAGTTGTTGCTTGCCATGTCTTAAGAATTTCATTGTACAGTCTGATGCAAGTCACTCTGTATGTATGACAATAGAACTTTTAATCTTGAATAGTAAAGAGGCCAATCTGGGAGGCTTGCAAAGAAAAAGCCATATCTGTGCCATATCATACCATATGTGTGCCATATCATACCATATGTGTGCCATATCATACCATATCTGTGCTATATCATACCATATCTGTGCCATATCATGCCATATCATACCATATCTGTGCCATATCATACCATATCTGTGCCATATCTGTGCCATATCATACCATATCTGTGCCATGTCTTACCGTATCTATGTTCGGATCACAAAGAAGAACATTTCTGAGAAGCAGACCAAATGAAAAGCCTTTGAGCAGCTTGACCATATGATAAGTGCCTATCAAGCAGTCCAACTATTGGGAGGTGCTTCAGAAGGCATGAGATGAAATTTCTTCATATTTCCTTAAAGAATTGACAACCATAAATACCTTGTCAGTGACTATTTCAAGTATATTTCACTATATATGCAATTCAAACAAATTTTATGTATGTTTTTATGGAAAATGAGTACATTACTAAGTGACACCAAACGTTTAAACAGGAGTATATATTTGAGTGACACAGTATTTGTCATCAGAAAAATGCAACATGGAAAAATGGAACATCATTGTTCATTATGTAACTCTGTATAAAAATATACATTAACTCATAATATAGGCTTCCCAGTCTTAGATCCAGAGTGCCGACAGGTTTTTAGTTTCATCCAGGTAGTTCATTTCTTGTACTTGCTCTCCATGGTCCGACTTAGTCCATGATTGGCAGGATTTATTTTTATCCGAGACTGAGCTTTATCTGAAATTGGCTCTTAACTGTTTCTCTTGGTCCAAACCCACAGAGACCTTTTGAAGCAGTTTACCACCATGGAACTGATGCGTTGGGCCTCCCTAGTGGAGGATTATGGGAAGGAGCTGAGGGACGGTTCCCCAGACAGCCCGGCCACCGACGTCTTCAGCTGCTTGGAGGAGGGCGAGAAGAGATGGAAGGACCTCAAGAACAGAGTGGTGGAGCACGTATGTGGTTAATGCTACCGCTTGACTGTGTCATTGTTCAAAGAAAACACGGAGATAATATCTAGATAAATTGCATGTCATTAGTATGTGGATTCATCTTGGTCCTGTTTTATTAGTGCTTGTAATGTTTGTTATTGTCTTGTGTTCTGTTCTTAGAACATAAGAATTATGGCTAAATATTACACAAGGATCACAATGAAGAGGATGGCTGGACTCCTGGATCTCTCCGTAGACGTAAGCAAAACTATTCTTCGTTAATGTCTATGGAAATTCTGTTTTAAGGAAGGGAATTCTGACTGACTCTTAGCCCTGATATTAATGATGACGTAAAGGGGTGGTTAATAGTTTCATACTTTAAAGGTGGTGTACATAAGTCAATTATCAATATTCATTTCTTGCATTTGTGAAACTTGGTATTTTGTAGTTTTGCAGTAAACCCCATGGATGGTCGGTTGGGGATGTTTCGAAGATGCTAATTTCAAAAAAGTCTAACTTCTAACATCTCCGACATCTTTTTGTAGGAGTCTGAGGAGTTCCTCTCCAACTTGGTGGTGAACAAGACCATCTATGCCAAGGTGGACCGGCTAGCTGGAATCATCAACTTCCAGAGGCCCAAAGACCCCAACGACCTGCTCAACGATTGGTCCCACAAATTGAACTCCCTGATGTCCCTGGTCAACAAAACCACACATCTCATCGCCAAAGAGGAGATGATACACAACCTGCAGTGATCGAGAGTTTCTCTCTTTTTTTCCCCCCTTTTGAGTTTGTTCAGGATTTTCATTGAATGAAACGTTATACCAGTGTCAATTGTCTCCATGTTGGGTATAACAAATTCCACACCACCTTTGGTTTCTTACAATAAGCAAAGTAGAAGCATGTACAGTGAACAGGATTGTACTGTCTTGAGGGCCCATATGTCGTTATGATCTTTGAATTTAAGTCAGCGATGTGTTGAGTCCTTAATTTAATTCATACGTTTTTGGGCGTATGCTTCGTTCCAGAACCTAGATTAGGAACGGGTATACATTGTACATGTTTTCCCTCCCGTTGCAACACTTTTTTTATGTAACCGTTATAAGGGATTGTGTTTGCTTGCAACTTGTATTAAAACATTTGCTGTACACTCTTGATGCCTTTAAGGTCTGCTTTGTAAACATTAAAATCCTAACCTCGAATAATTGTATTGATTTGTTAACTTTCTGCTTCAAATGCAATACTTATGTCATCAAGATCAATTTAAGAACATGTTGAGGCCATCCCGAGCTGTGGACTGGGATTGTATTAACAGCAACTCTCCTTAACATTTCTAATAATGTAAGCATGTTTATAAGTCATATTGTAACTTTTTTGTATGACTACACATATATACAATGTTTTTTTTAGTTTTGGGGATTTTAGAAAACAATATCTTATTCCCTTTGGTGATGGCAGTAAATTTGACATTTTTTGTCTACATGAAAGTGGCTCATTTCTCTTAACAGATTCCAGAGCTCGTAAAGATCCTCGGAGGCGATTTAGGAAAACATCTTAATGAGATTTCTCGTGTTTAGGCCGTTAATCTCCTGTCTCCAATCTCTAATTACAATACATTATAATCAATGACAATTCCAAGAATTTTCTTTGCTGATTTGCAAATTAAAAAGCATGTCAAATTTAAGAGATTTCTTCCACTCATACGGTCTTAAAGAACCTCCTGCTCCTGTAAGGTTTTGAAAACACAGGAAGCAGTGTAAGAGCACAGTAGGTTGAAGTGTTCTGTCACTCGTGAAATATCCCAGTCATCTATAAAGACTATGACCAATCATAAGTAATTTGGTAAATAATAATACACATTTGTGATATAATATAGACTTACTTTGGATATGGGCCATGTGTAAGGACTAGCATCTATAAAATTAACTTATTGTATTTGTATCTATGTTAATTTCATCATCATGTTTTGCATTGGAGGCAGTGGGGCAAAAAAGTATTTAGTCAGATTGTGCAAGTTCTCCCACTTAAAAAGATGAGAGAGGCCTGTAATTTTCATCATAGGTACACTTCAAATATGAGAGACAAAATGAGAAAAAAATCCAGAAAATCACATTGTAGGATCTTTAATGAATTTATTTGCAAATTATGGTGGAAAATAAGTGTAGTTGAAGTGTACCTATGATGAAAATTACAGGCATCTCATCTTATTAGGTGGGAGAACTTGCACAATTGGTCTGACTAAATACTTTTTCGCCCGAATGTATATGAAACAATGGCACCCCTTTCTCTAAAAAGAGATGTGGTCAGCGTTTGTGACGCGCTGTGACATGTTTATGACCAAACAACTGATGCTATAAATAGTGAGATGTTGTTTCAGCTCTATCAGTATGTTAACTTCATGTCATTGATGAGTCGATGAGACGGTCACGTTCTATGCTATGTATTTTCTTTCAATATTAATTATGTATCATTAAGGACCCTGGAGGATAAACCGGGATCACAATCCGGGAAGTGAAAGACATGACTGAGGAGCAACCCAAGATCCAAAAGTTAATGTTAGATGTTAGACAACTTTCTTTACCCGTCTTCATGAGCTCTGTGGATTCAAACAACCCCAGCAGGTAGTTGTTATAAGAGAGTGTGTGTGGCGCTGGTGGCAGGAACCAAAAGTTGATGCCGGACCTATGCTTGCGATGGAGAAGCTTCAACCGCCCTCTGTGAGTCGCATTCTGATGGACCCCGACTTGGCCAACAAGTCAACAACAGACCTCTGCTTCATGGTGGGCGACATTGCTAAGTCCATGTCTTGTAAAAGGGCAATGAGAATGGCCTTTAATTTCATTCAGGACGGTCTCTACACCCTGAACATGGCTTTGAGGAGCAAACACTCATAGCCAACAATGTCCAGGCCCAGCTGAAGGACTGCTGTGCCAAAGAAGAGTTGGAAGCAAACAGGAAAAGGATAGATCAGCTGCAAGTTGAGAAACATCATCTTAAGGAAGAGAGTGCAGCACACCAGTTCCAGATCTGTACGCTGCAGTACACAGGTCTGTCAGAACAACAACGTTCTGCTGAATAATCTCTTGAGCCGGTGACAAAATCTCCCATGCCTCAGAGTCTACCCCTGACAGAGGTCACCCCGAGCCCCATCCAAGTATGTCAGGCTTCCCCCTATCGCTACAAATGAGCATAAGTCAATAATAAATCTGTCTCAGTGTGAGGACGACCAGCCGGTCCGTGCTGGGTTCTGGGATGTCGGCACCAGGTCACCTGCTCAAAACCAATAGGAAATGTTCTTTGCCTGAGTTCTCTTCCCAGACAACAGGGTGGATACTGAAACATGAACCTGCCAAGACAGCCACCAGGAGGACCTTGAGAGGTAGAAGACGGAGATGGTGGATGAAGGGATACTGAAGGTCATGATGGAGCCTCAGATTACCAATCTGAAACTACTGAGGCAGGCTGCTATTAACGGTCAGATCTCCCCGAACTGCATAATGCATTGGTCCTGACCCAGATTTCCTGCATTTAGGACATGCAGGGAATGAGACCGGCCTGACTACTCCAGAAGTACAAATCCTACAAATCAGTGAAGCAAGTAAGGTATGATATTTGTTCTCATTGTAATTTTTAGCTCTACAGTTTTTTACCATATATTACAATATTTTTTCCCAATCTTTTTTCTTCCTGGAAAACACTGAATATAAAGCATTTTGTTTGTATTCCGCTGTACTCATGTAACATTTAAATGGTTGAATAAGTAAATCGAATTGTACAAATAAATTCCTTATACTTCCCCAAATCGGAAAAGACTGCAAGTTGCACCTGTTGCCTCCGACGCCACGCCCCAGCAACTCCTCTTCAGTTCTGCCCGAAAAGCCCCGCAAGCTAAACACTTTCCCTTGCTGCCACCGTTTGCCCCCGATAGCTCAGGCCATACCCATGGCGCAGGCGAGTGCAGGAACAAACTCCCTGGCTTAAAGACTCAGAGTTACAGAGACAGGTATTGTAATCTTGTGAACTCATGAATCGTCTCCACATGGCCGCTGTAAATTAATAATCTCATGGTAAAAAAGTGCATGATATGAACCATAAAACAAATTGTACTGTCATTTCCGGCCCTTAGCTCTTCTTTCTCCATAAGTCTATAAAGAAGCAGTAACTTTGTGTTCTGCCTCCCTCAGAAAGGTGTTTAAAAGACAGGAGCAAACAGTGTGGGATTATGGTGTCACCAGGAACGGCATGCATGTGGCCAAAGAGATGGTGGCTCCTCCCTGCAATTTCTCCTGCCTCCCAACGCTGATGGTGGTAATGGACAGCCAGAACCCAGCCGCTGCACTGCCCTCCAAAAAGATGAGTGGGTCACTTGTGTCAGTGATATCAATGGGTATTAATCAATACATGTGACCCTGGTTGATTCTGGAATATGAGAACAATAGAGCTATACAGTACATGCCCCCCATTCTCTGTGGTGCATTAATTCACTGAGAGAGATTGGCTGCGCTGTTTTCTAAGAAAGCAAGGCACTGGAAACTGACCCCTGACCTGTTTGTATTGTGTATCCATCCGAGCAATTTTAAGAGAAGCTAATGTTTGAGTCACTGTCTGTTCTCTTCTCTCTCCGCATATCTATTAAGGCTTGCCAGAGGAGACGCATAGAAACATGAAGGGTTAACTTCTACTTACCTTGACCAATTTCAAATAAATACTAGATCCACTTCAATCCTTTTTTGCTTTGAAAGTAATGTGCCCCTACTACAAAGGAAGAACTAAATGCTTAAAAGTTAGAGACTGGGAACAGGCCTGGTGCCAGAACAAAGGGACTGAGGGGGCTATTATTTTTTTGGCATTTTTCTATAATATAAGGTATTTAAAACTTAAATTGGGGGTGGGGCAGAAAATACAACTGCGGGGGCTATGCCTCATCAAGCCCCGTTGTTGAGCTAGGCCTGACTGGGCCGAAGTGACAACTGATCAACTATCATAAAAAGACGTATAAAATATCTGGTCCTCGGCCACTTTCTAGATGGAAGATTTTGTTATTGTTCAGGGGGGGGTACTTCAGTAATGAGACAAAATTGTCTTGGCTCTTCTTGTTCGAGGACTCTTCCTTGGCATCGCCTTGTTAGATCTCAGCCGTCTTCCAAAAATAGCTCTCTGAAGGTCAGGGATATTGAGATGGTCCTCCGACCAGGGCATAGACACTCAATCTGATAAACATTTTAATACAACTGTCTGTATCTGAAAGGTTAGAAATGATCAGTGACCTGATCTGTTGTTGAGGAAAGGTAAATTACAAGGCTATAAATTATAGTATACACACACAGAAAAATGTATCTAGGTATTGTGACATTTAAAATAACAGTATTTGCAATGATCGTAGTATAACAATAAAGTAATCAAAACATTACTGGTACCATCATTAATCCATCACCAAACTAATCTCCAATATATCAAATGTAGAAGAGGGTAACGCTTTATTTACACCTGGCGCTTCTACCAGGTGTTTCGGCTCCACAATCAAACCTCCCAGGCACCCACAAGGAGCTGTAAAGAGCATGTATGAAGGTAGGTTGGACATTCCACTGGTCCACCCTGGGCAGGACATTGACAATTTGTACCACCCTATACTTACCCTACAGGTATTGTCCGTAATCTGTGATTAGGAATTGCAGTTTTATTGCCTTTCCTGTCTGGTATAACAATTACCAGCCTCCAAAATGCTTTTTGTGCATCCATCTGTCTTAAAGTAGTGGCACAGACAAAGCTGCCTATGTCTATCCTTTAGTCAACTGAATAGATAATAACTACCCTGCTTGGCATATGGGCTATGATTATTTAATGTTCAGTAATCTATAACCAGGCTCACCCTCAATTAAGAGGCAAAGAGAGAGTTCCCTATTGTTATTATTTAACATTTATTTAACCAGGTAGGCCGTGTGAGAACAAATTCTCATTTGCAATGACGACCTGGCCAAGATAAGGTGAAATACATAAAATACAAGAGTTAACTGTAATGTCTAGTAAACAATAAACAGGCTCACCCTCAATAACGTGGCAGAAGGAGTTCTCATAAAATACAAAATAGTTCATTGAAGAAACAAAACAATAATAATAGTATTAATAAACTCAACCTGCTGCAACAGGCTTGTACAATGAAGTGATTGATGCTTGTCTCGTTGCCTACTTGATTTGAGTTTGATGAATCAAACGCAGGCAGAATCACTATTGAGGGTATTCTGTTTTGAAACAAAAAGTACCCTCAATAGTGAATTTACAGGGAATTTATACTATTGCTATAATTTCTAAAAACCTCTGCCCGACACAAACGAAAATGGGTGGAATCAGTCATTTTTTTGCCAATGCAATATCTATTTGGCCTTGTTTTGTTATAAACATACGCTATCATCAATCCTTCCTATCTCTCCTGAGCTGTTAAGTGTGCGGCAGTGATGTGTCATACGTGAACGAGTCAGTCAGAACGAAATTATATTTCCTTAAATATTTTGATTGTTCATATCGTGTTTTTTTATAACACGATCTGATATGCGAGCTGGATCTCAACGTTCACATACAAGTGCTGACTCTACAGCCGACTCATTCACGTCCATCACTAGTACCTTGCTATAATACCCAAGCGTTGGATGCAGAAAAATGCGGACTATGCACGCATAAAAACAAGGTATTGGAAATGTGTAACTCATTTCAGGGCACCCGGGGTTAGTGCTGTGCATTCCTAGCATGCCATTAATCGTTGGCATCCAATCACTTGGTGAGGAGAGAGGGGTCCCAAATGCCGACACGTCATAGGTTGTGACCCAATGGAATAACTGGCCTTGAGCTTTGGAGTTCCAAAAGATGCTGTAGATTACAAGGAATTCTGCAAATGAATCAGATTTTCTTACACATGTTAAACAAACAGACATAGCACACAGCTATGAATATATTACGATTACAAGTTTACTTTGTGCTCAGTTTGGGCTTTTGTTTTTAAATTGTCACCAGATTCAGGTAACAGGGACCAGTTTTAAATATTGTACCATATTACTTACTTAAGTAAACTTCAACATATTATTAAATATATAGATGTACAGTACATATTTACAAAAGTTAATCTAAAATGTGTTGGTGGACAATATTTAGAAACGACCTTAAAATCCCACACATAGCCTAGGATTTATACTTAAAAAACTGATACTAAAAACATTTGTGTAAAATAATTAATATCACACTGTCACTTAGAGGTCTGCTTTAAGTCAAACTTTTCATTAAAAAGCCCCCGCCTCCCTTAGAGACTGAGACAGATTTTAAGATAATAGTTGAGTGTAGATTAAAAAAGAATGTCCTTTGTTTGTCAAAAAAATAAAAAAATACCAATATTCGAAATTGATAATTAGATATAGGCCCTATCCGATAAACTAAAAAAAATGAAATGGAAATAGCGAGTATGTAGCCATCTAGTGCAGGGGTTCTTGACCTTTTTGATGTCGGAGCCCAAATTTTACAGTAAAAAGTGGCCCAGGGCCCATTCAAATATTAGCACTGTATTGGTTTATTAATATCCCTGGGTTTGATTTGTACTCAATAACTAAACGAAATCCACCTGCAGTTTAACAGTTTATTAATGTATGTAAACCTGCACATACAACAATTCATGGGACAAATCAATCTGCAGAAACAAATTTAAAGGCTACAGGCAGGCATATTAACACAAAAAATTGTTAGATTTGACAAATCGTACTTTAAATGTGTGTGTTTGAGTGTGTGTTAAAATAGTCTGAATCCCATAAGTGAAGATAATGAGGTTTGCTTTACCCACAAACGAATATATTCCCTATTCTCTGTCCTGTCTCAGCTATTTCTCTCTTATATATCTCCATTCCTTTCGATCTGTTTTCTGCACGATTCAAGTAAAATCATCTGAACATGTTATGCTCACAGGACCAACAAACACCGTGTTTTGTTTCATAATGCCGTTTGACATTTCCACTCTTCACAACTCCAACTGTCTCGTTAAAAATCAAACAGAATGGCTTCGTGCTGGATTGGGGCAAAATGAACGCATACCTCTGTCCAATCATATTTAAAAACTCTATTTTCTCCATCAACTTTTCTTTTCCTGGACAATGACATCCTTCACACCCATTCAAACGCTTTTACTGCGGTGAAGTGTTGCGTCGCGCGGCTCGCGCCCGATTACGTCAAAAGTATAAACTTACTGGATGTCATGGCAACTGAATCACGGAGGAAAACTTCAAATATATCGCCTTCGCTTTAATACTTCGGACCATCTCCAAAGAGACATAAACACTAGACAAATGATTTTGACAGGCATGCGTTTATCAAAGTAGGAAATCCATACTTTTAATTTCTTACACATAATTACTGCTGTTGAAATACGAAATGGAGGCGGGTCCGGATTGAATTCCTTCCGGGTCACACTTTGAGAAGTGCTGGTGTATTGTAACGTAATTCGCTGTCATGGATAACAGTGGTCATTCTTTTAAAAACGCTGTAATTCCATATTATATATTTTTTCGGAAACGCTATATCCAAAATCCATAATTATTTTCCAAAGATTTATGGTTTGTCTTTTAATTCGCCTTTGGCTAAGCCACACCCTAGAATGTAGATTGACCAATCACAGCACAGCCAAGAATGAGCTCGGGCAGAGGAGTTTTTCACAGCGCTCCTTTGACTTTAACATGGGGCGTCTCATATTTACGGTGGCCCTGAAGTGCAAAACACAACGGCAAATAGGAAAACACAACGGCAAATAAGAAAACACAACGGCAAATAGGAAAACACAACGGCAAATAAGAAAACACAACGGCAAATAGGAAAACACAACGGCAAATAAGAAAACACAAAGGCAAATAGGAAAACACAACGGCAAATAGGAAAACACAACGGCAAATAGGAAAACACAACGGCAAATAGGAAAACACAACGGCAAATAAGAAAAACACAACGGCAAATAGGAAAACACAACGGCAAATAGGAAAACACAACGGCAAATAGGAAAACACAACGGCAAATAGGAAAAGACAACGGCAAATAGGAAAACACAACGACATTAACTTCAACCGGAAAAGGTAGGGCCTATCTAGCAGAGAACGGACCCTTGTGATTGGTTGACAACATATCAACTATTACGTCGTATGTATGCCCAGGATTTTTCAAATACCAAGGTGAAAAATACCGCCCCCCCCCTTTTTTTTTATCAAAAGAAAATAAAAGTCTGAGTTTGAATGTTTGCGAAATTCTGCTAACCTACCTGTAATATAGGTAGTATCAGGGGCGGACTGGCCATCTGTGTGATCTGGTACTCCATCACACACAGTTCCCTATCAGAGAACTTAGAGCTGCGTGAAAACGCTATGGGAACGCTCTGCGTGAGTGCGTCATGAAGCACATGTGTAATCAGTCCAATGGCGTGACGGAACGTCACAGACGGGTGACGTCGCGACCAGGAAGTCATAAAACCACCCCTAATTACCGGCACCTTTAGTTTTTTGTTGCTTCAGCAAGTGCATGTTGTGACAGTCCTCGCGGGTTTCTGCTATTACGTTGTTAATTCAGAAATTTTCTTTGCATTTATGTACAAGAGCTCACCGCGATTATGGCAACCGAGCGGCGTTTCAGACAGTGTGCTTCTCCCTGCAACCGCTTTCTCACGGGCCGGGACACACATGTTCTGTGCGTAGTTTGTTTGGGAGAGGAGCATGCTCGGCTAGCCTTGGAAGAGGCTGGCTGTAAGCATTGCAAACGTCTTGCCATTCGTCACTGCGCTCTCGCCTGGCGCTTTTTCAGGAAAGCGGCTCGGTTTGCGTTCCCCGCGGTTCAGGTCCCGCCGCTGCCGAGGCACGGCGCCGACTGACGTCGTGGGGTTCGCAAGCGGATCTAGCATGCGGTTCAGAGACGGCTTCTGCATTTTCTTGGTCCTCGTCTGCTAGAGCCAGTGCCTCGGCTCGGGGTTCGGAAGCACCCGCGCGGGTTTCTTCCGCCCTGGGTGAGGCACCTTTTTCTCAGCCGTCCAGTTCTGAGGAAATGGAGGTTGAAAACCTTGATGCGGAGGCTGAATTGTTGGTTCAGTCACCTGCGAACGAGGAGCTGCTGGAGGTACTCACCCGAGCTGTGGGAAAGCTCAACATCGAGTGGCCGGCTGACAGGCAGGAGTCTGCCTCAACCAGTAAGTTGAATGAACGATTCTTGCCCTCCCGTGCTTTACCTCCTCGCCGGTGTTTGCCTTTCTTTCCACGCTGAGGGAGGTCCTGGAAAAAGCCGTTGTCGTCCCGGGTGTTTAATCCGCGGACTCATATGTACTCTAATGTTGCCGAGGCTAATGTTCATGGGTACGGACCGATGCCGGTTGCGGAGGAGATACTGGCGAGCCATTTATCTCCCGCGGCATCGTCTCTGAGGACACCGGCATTGCCCTCCAAGGCGTTGAAGACTACTTCAGCGCTGGTGGGCAAAGCTTATTCGGCGGCGAGTCAGGCAGCTTCCTGCCTGCATACTATGTCTATTCTACAGGCATATCAGCGACGGGGCTCAGGGGGAGACTGTAAGCCCTGATGATGTTTGAGAACTTCGTCAGGCGGCGGATTTGTCACTTCGTGCCACTAAGGAGACGGCCAAATCAGTGGGCCGTGCTATGGCAGCCTTGGTGGCTACGGAGAGGCATCTCTGGCTAAGCCTCTCTGATATGAGAGATAGGGAGAAAGCCTTCCTTCTGGAGGCGCCTCTTTCCCCCGACGGCCTCTTTGGCCCTGCTATTGGCTCGGTCGTTGAGAGGTTTCAGGAGGAGAGAAGGCAGGCGGCTGCCTTCCAGAAATTTCTCCCCCGTCGTAGCCGCGTCGCGGGGGCTGTCGGACGGGGGCAGCCCCGCCCGGCGCCGAGCACGGCACACCGGGCGCAGCAGAGAGTGAGTGTCGCTACTCGGGCGCCCCCACACGATGAGTGGGCCGGGGGGCGACGCTCACAGGCGGGGCCTTCGAGGGGTAGGACAGTTCCGAGGCCTGTCGCTACACCCAAGAAGGCTTTGTCTAAGAGACCCTGACAGGGGGGTCAAACCGCGGGGGGTGGTCCCCACCAGGGGAGTAGTGGGCTCCTCCTGGTGCCCTCAGCGGGGTGGCCTAGGCGAGCGTTTTCCCGAGGGGCGCTCGCCTCCTCCGAGGAGGGGCCCAGAACTGTCGGACCAGTTGTTCCCTGCCAGTGCGCTGTTACAGGGCACTGTGTCTGCAGTACCTGTTACTCCAGAGGCCAGCCTCGAGAGGCTGGTACCCCTAGTAGATTTTCTGGCAGAGTGGAAGACACTGCCGAATATATCTCAGTGGGTCCTGCGGATAATCGAGAGCGGTTATGCCATCCAGTTCAGGACGCATCCGCCTCGTTTCAATGGGGTCCTGCCCACAGTGGTGGGCCCAGAGCAGGCTCTGGTACTGGAGCAGGAGGTACAGACTCTCCTGCTAAAAGGGGCTATAGAACGAGTTCTTCCTCTCAGCAGGGAGTCGGGCTGGTACAGCCGGTACTTCGTTGTTCCCAAGAAGGATGGGGGGTTGCGTCCTATTTTAGACCTACGTCTGTTGAATCAGACGGTCGGGAGACTCAGCTTCAAAATGCTCACTTTCAAACAGATCTTATCACAGATCAGGTCCGAGGACTGGTTTGTCACGATAGATCTGAAGGACGCTTATTTCCACATCTCCATCCTTCCACAACACAGGAAGTTCCTGAGGTTTGCTTTTGGGGGCGAAGCGTACCAGTATCGGGTTCTTCCGTTTGGCCTAGCACTCTCTCCCCGTACGTTCACGAGATGTATAGACGCTGCCCTGGCGCCGTTGCGCCTCCAGGGCATACGCATCCTCAATTACATCGACGATTGGTTGAGCATCTAGCGGTTCGGCATCGAGATGTCGTTCTGGCTCACAGACTGGGGTTGAGGCTCAATGCCGGGAAGAGTGTGCTGTCGCCGGTACAGGTGACCACTTTCCTGGGCGTAGTCTGGGATTCGACCACGATGCGGGCACATCTGTCTCCTGCGCGTGTGGCGTCAATCCTTGCAGCCGTCGAGCAGGTGAGGCTAGGCCAGTCACTCACTGTGAAACAGTTTCAGAGACTGTTGGGTCTGCTGGCAGCAGCGTCCAACGTTATTCCTTGCGGCCTGCTGTTCATGAGACCGTTACAGTGGTGGCTCAGAGCCAAGGGGTTCTCCCCGAGGGGAAACCAGTTCCGGATGATCACTGTTACGCGGCGTTGTCTCCGCACGCTGGTCATGTGGAGGAAGCCTTGGTTCCTAACCCAGGGTCCCGTGTTGGGAGCTCCGTGTCGTCGTATCACACTAACGACGGATGCCTCCCTCACGGGCTGGGGGGCGATCATGAGTGGTCGCCCAGCTCAAGGGCTCTGGCGGGGCCATCAGCTATCATGGCACATAAATTGGCTAGAGATGCTGGCAGTTTACCAGGCTCTGAAGCACTTCCCCCCACTGGGGCTGGATGCCATGGTGCAGGCATGGCCGAGGTCACGCCTGTACGCTTTCCCCCCGGTTGCTCTGCTCCCAGGAGTTCTGGAGAGGATCCGTCAGGAGCGGGTCAGTCTACTGCTCGTAGCACCGTACTGGCCGGCCCGAGTATGGTTTGCGGACCTAATATCTCTCCTCGTCGGCTCTCCTCTGGAGATTCCGATCAGGAGGGACCTGCTTTCCCAGGCGCATGGGGTCATCCTTCACCCCCGCCCGGAGCTGTGGAAACTATGGGCCTGGCCTCTCAGGTCTCTCGACTGAGGTCGTTGAGACCATCCTTCACTCCAGAGCTCCAGCCACAAGGAAGGCGTATGCCGCCAGGTGGAAACTGTTCACCTCGTGGTGTAGAGAACGGCAGGTGGACCCAGTTAACTGCCCAGTGTTTGCAGTACTGGATTTCCTGCAGCAACGCTTCTCTACAGGTCTATCCCCATCCACACTGAAGGTGTATGTGGCGGCTTTGTCCGCATGCCATGTCCCTCTAAATGGGGTTTCACTGGGGAGACACCCACTGTTATCACGCTTCCTTCGTGGCGCCCGGAGGCTGAGGCCAGCAGCCGGCATGAGGGTGCCATCCTGGGACCTGGCCATTGTACTAGAAGGCCTCTCCCGTGCTCCGTTTGAGCCCATTGAGGAGGTCCCTGACAGGTTTGTGACCCTCATCTCTTCTCTGAAGAGGATTGGTGATATGCAAGCGCTGTCGGTGGCGCCCTCTTGCTTGGACTTCTCACCCGGGATGGTCAAGGCGTTTCTACTACCTTCACCAGGGTATGTTCCCAAGGTCCCAACTAACATCGTTGGGCCTATTGTGCTGCAAGCCTTCTGCCCTCCTCCTTTTTTGACGTCGGACCAGAAGAAGCATAATCTCCTCTGCCCGGTGAGGGCCTTAGACGCCTACGTCCACAGAACTGCCCTGTGGAGGCTGTCCGAACAGTTGTTCGTGTGCTTTGGACCACCCAAGAGAGGGGGTCCTGTGTCTAAGCAGAGGATGAGCAAGTGGGTGGTTGAGGCCATCTCACTTGCTTACGAGTCGGCTGGTCAGCCTTCACCCTTGGCTGTTCGAGCCCACTCGACCAGGAGTATGGCGGCTTCAAAAGCCCTTTTGTCAGGTAATGTGTCTCTACATGATGTCTGTGTTGCGGCAGGCTGGTCCTCACCGCACACGTTCGTGAGATTTTACCAGCTTGACTTTAGCTCCACGCCAGGGGCGCAGGTGCTTTCGTCCGAATGTGCGCTCTGACTTCACATGGCGGACACTTGCTTGTATGGCGAAGTGGGTAGTGGCGTTCCCATAGAGTTTTCACGCAGCTCGAAGTTCCCTGATAGGGAACGTCTCCGGTTACGTATGTAACCTTAGTTCCCTGAGGGGAACGAGACGCTGCGTGTCTGTTCCATACTCCCAGCATGCCCTTGGCACTTGCTTCAGCCCATCAGAAACTGAAGGTGCCGGTAATTAGGGATGCTTTAATGACTTCCTGGTCGCGACGTCACCCGTCTGTGACGTTCCGTCACGCCATTGGACTGTTTACACATGTGCTTCATGACGCACTCACGCAGAGCGTTCCCATAGCGTTTTCACGCAGCGTCTCGTTCCCCTCAGGGAACTAAGGTTACATACGTAACCGGAGACGTTATCACTTGTAATTTTCCCATCAATCTGTTTGGAGTTGTGGTTAGTGCGCTCGGCTGTGGATCAAGGCGACGCGGGTTCGATTCCACCTACCAAATGCCATATTATGTCTTTAGATATTATTTTCTGAATTCTAATGTTGACCATGTGTATGATGTATTTAAAACAGCTAAACTTCAACATTTTAGCTCTAAAATTCCACATGCAGTAGCTAATATTAAGAAATATGTTGTGCTTTTACTTTTTTAGTCCCAGCCCGTCCCTGGGTAGTATCAGCTGGCATTTTTAAAGTCCCATTAATTAAAGCTGTATAGTATTGCAATCGAAGTTCGCACTAATTCTACAATTCGAAATTCTAGTGAAATGCACCTAGTCGTTATCTAAGGGATTATGTTCAACAAATACTGAATATCATCCATGGGCCATGTCTGTCTCATTCCGCGCTCACAAGAGCACAAAGGTATAGGGAAAACATGACATGGATTTCAGGAGAAATAACTTTTGTTAATGTGTAAGGCAAGTCAAATGGATTTGTGAAATAGACCGACCGGGATTTTATATTTTCGGTGCTGAAAAGAAAGACGTTATTTTTTAGCAGTCACATCGATATTGCCCGCATAATCATACAGTAGCCTATGATCAATATGGGTTGGACACATTGTCCTTCTTTGAATATCCCCATAGGATTACGCCTATGTGTAAAAATATATATTAGACGAGTTAAGTCCTGAAGACAACGACTACAGCCAACTATTTCTGTTTTGACTGACAAGACAAGTAGGCTACGTGTCCGTGACGACGATCCGTAGACTTCTCAACTCGTCGGCTATTTTCCATTCACAATGAAATTACTCAAATAATATATATCACAGAAAATAATACCGAGGATATGACCTCGGTGTCCTCAATGGTAGTTACGGCACTGCTTCCTAACAATATAAAGTATCTTCGGTACTCATGTTTTAAAAATATGCGCTTTTTATGTTTTTCACCTCTCCTTCCTGTTAAAAGACAGACAGTCCGACTGTCCAATCACAAGGGTCCGTTCTCTGCTAGATAGGCACAACCTTTTCCGTTTGAAGTTAATGTTTTCCTATTTGCCGTTGTGTTTTCCTATTTGCCGTTGTGTTTTCCTATTTGCCGTTGTGTTTTTTTCTATTTGCAGTCTGCTTTGTGTTTTCCTATTTGCCGTTGTGTTTTTCTAATTTGCCGTTGTGTTTTTCGGACACTTTATTTGCTGCTTTATAAAAGTTTGATACAATTTCAGCAGGAAGAGCTGTCACAGCATAATGTTGATACCAAACCAGAGCCCATATAAAGTTGTCAGACGTAGCAACAGTAAATAAGGGGGGCGGGGCTTAGCCAAAGTGATAACTTGTTTGGTCCCGCGGCCCACAGGTGAAATACGTAAAGTTTTTTGCGGCCCTCCAGGTGGCGCTCGCGGCCCAAGTGTGGGCCGCGGCCCTATGGTTAAGAATAGGTGGTCTAGTGGACACTTAATGTTGTACGGTACACAGCTGACGCTGTGAATTTCTATTTATTTGTTGACCTTACGCAAGATGTTGACAGTGTCTAAGTATCTGAGCACTATTGATATAAACATGGACATATTGCACTTACTGAGAAGGCGCAAGTGTCAAGGGACGTTATATTATATATATATATATATATATATATATATGTATATATATATAATAAATTAATGTTCTTGTGTTAAGCAAGGTTTAATGTCACCCTTGTATTACTCTAATAACTGTCTGCAAATCAAGTTGTTTGCGTTGCTCTTATTAATAAAACACTTAACATAAATATTCTGTAAATGCATTAAGGTTATATAATCTTTTTCTGCTTAGCTATGCAAACACTGGAAACCTGTTCGTGTATTTGGATATGGAAATATATGAAAGGGTGGCTGGTTAGAAAATGGTATAATGATTGGTAAGCTATTTTATCAGAAGTTCCTGATGATCAACGCCAAACCTGCACCACAAAACACCAACATCTCCTCAACCTTCAGAGCTCGAGCTACTACATCCCAATATCCTTTGCGATGGTCTGACAAGTGGATCCAAGATGGCGTAGAAAGTACAGCTAGGTAAGTGGAGACTTCCCATTTTCACTCCCTTTGAGTTGTCTTTTTTTCCGAGGCCAAGGACGCGGACTTGTTTGCCGCCCGTGACACATTCTAAGAATAATGAAGGTATAAAATTCATGCCGGGACCACAATATCTTGTCATGTCAATTATATACGTCTAAAAACCGAGCCAAAATTACAGGCCCGCACCAATATCGCTAACGGTTGCTACCTAGCTAGCTGTCTTTCCATTCGGTTAAACGTTAGCTAGTAGCTAGTTGGCTACATGGCTGAGGACAGCCAACGGTTGCTACCTAGCTGTGTTTCCATTCGGTTATACGCGTTGACTTGTTCAACTTGTTAGCTAGTAGCTTGTTAGCTACATGGTTGAGGACAGCTAACGGTTGCTACCTAGCTTGGTGCCAAAACCAAAGTAGGGGCCTTTTTGGGCTAACGTGAAACTGTTGTTGACACCACAATTGTCTTCCAATATATAAACCTATGAATAAATAAACGTATGTAGGATGTATGTAACGTATAGTATTAATAGTGGTGTGCATTATGTTTATTATTATAATGTCTTTGGCTAGTAACGAACAGTCTCCCACACAGTCTATCCGATATGTTGGTAGACTGTATTGCTGCTGCTAGCCTCCTCCTAGCTTCTGTACTTGTTGGCAAAATTACATGTCAATCAAATTTAATTGGTATTGGTAACAGTGTATTTCGAGTCAGATTCCTCACAAATAAATGCCACATAAGAAATGTTTTTAATTGTGCCGTTGCACAACAAAATGTCGGAGTTGATGTCTGATTCCCTCGACTTATAGCTACCGTGTGCTAACTGGCTGTACACGATCATTGATTACACGGTAGTTAGAAACTGCTACAGATCTTCCCCAAAAACAAGCAAATGATAGCCTGGTTAATGTAGGAGGAAGCGGTGTTTATTCCATTCAATAATCAATGATCCCAGTGATGGCTCGCAAACAGACATTGTTGAGACATCAAATATTAACTGACCCACAATCAGTGACCTTTTTTTGGGAGGATCATGCCGAATTGTATGTTTAGTAACCCAAGTTAGATGCGTTTTGCAGAACAAAGTATTCTTGACTAGATTACCGCAGACAACCCCTTTTGACTTATCTCGGGTGTATTTTTCTTTGTTTAATTGCGCAGTTTCAGACGTTAACTTGCTACCAAACGTGTGTAAAACTTTGCCCCACAATAGCAATTTCCTAATGTGTCCGGTTTCCTTCCTCCTCATTTCACCAATGTGTACACATACAGAAGTTATACGTGCAATAACAAATAAATAAGAACACCATTGTCTTATTTTGGAAATTAAACACGGCATGTTCTGTACTAGATATACTGCAACCTCACATGCTGCGATATTTTGTAGTGTAGAAATACCACAATGAAGTTTTGTACTATCGCCATTTCCTTTGCTCAGATAGTCTTCCTAAATAGCTTAGGGTTGCTTTTAGAATATATTGTTATGCACTTATTCTGGTAGATGGCCTTCACAGTTGTTGAATACTACAGTGAGACACAAATACAGCCTACAACAAAGTAACCTAATACACTAATCTAGGTCATTGTAAGGGAATAGAAATCTCTATAATGCGCTTGGTGGAAACTCTACTCAAGACACTTAGAGCGTATGCAAGTGTTCACTGACAGTTATGGACATTGACAAGAACGACTTTTAAGAGCTTATTTAGGTAGTGTGTATTGTTCTTATAGCCACTGCGACTTACAAGGTTGTTATCCTATGAAAGAACTGCATGAACCTCCGAAAAGGTGGTTGTTTTAATTTCCTTCTTTAGACCCTGAGGTCTTTTCTGTTTTTAGTCCAAGTGGAGGCTATCAACATGTGGCCCTCAAAGAGCTACACTATACTATTCCACTGGAGGCCCGCAGACTTCCTGTGAAGGTCTTTTAGTCCCAGGCAGAGTGCCCAAACGCGCCACGGAGAGACATGGTGTGTCAGGTTTAAATTTAGGCCTCCATGTACCTCCCAATGCCGTGGTCTGCCTAATGTTTGTGAAAGCAAATTTTGCCCCTCCCCATTCTCCTCAACTCATCTCCCTACACCCGTCCTCGAGCTATATTTCATTACGCTTTTGCGGGAGAGGGGAGCATCGCTGCTGGTGACCCTGAATCCCGGGACCCATGGCAAGTCTCAGCTCTGCTGTGACTAACACTAGTAGACCGCTCTCTGCCGAGGACAGATGGCAGCGCAAGTGTCTAGTAGTCAGCACCATCGTCATGTCGTCTATGCAGCTGTATGTGAATACAGTCCTAAGCCAATTACCTAAGGTGTCATCCCCAGAAGTCACTATAGCAACAAAGCTCTAGATGCACATTGTTTAATTTCGATTTTGGTGTTCGGGTGAACACTACATCTGCCAATCATTTCATCTGAGCTTTAAACTCTGATACAGAACGCTAAAATTCCTGCAAACACTTGTATACGCGTTGACTAAACACTAATCAGAGTTGACAGACCAGGGTTTGGGATTTTTCATGTCAGTGGCAGTTGTGAAACATTTGTGTTTAGTGGCTTATATTTTGTGTTATCGCTAACATCAGAGTTTTTTAAAGTGCCGTTATCATAGCCTTGACACTAAACGTGATGATGTATGGCCTGGCCAATCATCTGCTGGCAGGACACCTGTTTGAGTGGTTCTGTACACACAAGCTGTGCTAACAAACATCCTCAAGACAGCCTATACGTTTTTTCAGCTTACAATATGACATTATGAGCAAATTATTGTTTTTTTCCACTGTCTGCCATGGTAACACGGAAAACCACCCAAAACAGGCTTGTCGTATCACTTGCTGCATCTAGTATCAAGTCCCTGTATGGGAATGCCTTCGTAAACAGCTAAGCCATAATTCAGGCCTAGCACTACAGAGGAAATGAGGTTTGAGCTACTTCTTGGTCTCTGCAGTCTTGCAACGACATCAAAAGAGGATGTGATTTAATCTTTTACAGAAAATCAACACCACTTTCTTACTCTGACCATATCAGTTTCCATAGAGGCCAAGTAAAACCCTTAATCCGGTTGCCACAGACGTGCCAGTGCTTTGCCTCCAATCTACTCGCCCGACGGTCGTGTTGACATTTCTGGTGGTTAGTGGACAGTGTAGTTGCAATGTTTGAATGCCCCCTGGCTGAGGGGGCCACCGCTTTTACTCACTTGCACAATTGGTACCACTGTAAAAAGACAGCCTAGATTTTTTTTTAGGCAACAATATAGTTCCTGCAAAAGAGACATGACCGGCTTAGGCTTGTAGTGCCGCGCAGAATTCCATAAAAGCAAGTGTCAACAAATGGCCCTGGCTAGCCATTTGTCCACACGTGCAAAAATAGCACTAACCCCCACTTCTCCCCAGACATTCTGTCCCTGAGTCATGGCGGACAGGAGAGCGGAGAAGTCATGTGAAGAAGCTATCAGATCGTTAGCCAGGCGGGAATATGAGGCGGCGGTGAGCCACTGCACGGACGCACTGCTGGTCCTCGGCCCACCAGCCCCGCTTAGCCCTGGACATGGCGCATCCAAACCCCCAAATGACACGGTTACCCCCCTGCGCAGCCGAGCCCTGCTCTTCAGGATCGCTGCCCTTCTACAGCTGGTGAGGAATTTTCCGGAAAGGGGGCGGGGCATGTCTTTAGGCAGACATTTTCTCACACCTCAAGTGGGCCTAGGTTCCTCCTAACTCCCATAGATGTGATGTAGCGATCTATAGTCAGATGTATACATGCACACGCCTATTGCTCTCAGTGGGTCAAAATACAATAAGCCAGTATGCAGTATTCTGTTGTATTTATTATTACTTGTTCTGACTGAACCGACCTGTCTGAATTGGTGAAGTATCACAGTCCGTTTGCTTCCATTTGTGCTTTCTGGGGACTATGCTAAATGTTCAAGGTCCTGCTTCTTCATTTGGCCAGGCTCCTCAATCTGAACTGCGCTGGTTGTTATCTTCCTCTAGCACTGAAATTATACCCAGTACATAAGCTATGCGATTATAGAGACTACTTAAGTACTATAATTATATTGACAGTTACTCCGCTCTGAAAAGCAGAAGATATCCATTCTAGGCACTTATGTCAGACTAAAGTCAGAATCGCTGTCATATGAAACCCTCATTTACGTTCACAGTCGTTGTACTGCTCTGACTTGGTCTGTTCACTTGTTGTCTTTGTACCATCAGAAAAACTATGATCAAGCAGATGAAGACTGCAAACATGGTGAGTTGGTTCGAAAAAATAAATAAACATTGTTTGTGTGTATTTCATTATGGTGAAATCCTTGCCTATGTCATTGATGTTAACAGGGATATGATGTATGACGGTGTTTCCCAACCCCAGGGCCAGGGAACAATACCGGGCCATACCAGTATACATTCTAAATCCCACTAGTTTTGTAATCGGTTGTTTCTATTCAGCCATATCTATAACACACATGTGACTCCCGAATATTGCATGCGAGTATTGTCACACTTGCTTATTGGATGACTTGTGTGCCTATCAGAACTCTGATAGTGTAATCTCTTCCCCAGGCAACTGTGTCTAGTGCACGAAAGTGTCAGGGAACGAGATGTTTCTGTGTGTGCTCTGCGATAGATAAATGCTGGGGAAGTCTTGACGTTTGGACGGTGTGGGCTCTGTCATTAAGAGCTTGGCAATCAATATTCAGAATCGTACGCTGTGTTTTTACACGCACGCTTATTCAGAGAAATAAAAAATCTCCAACTAATGGGTGTTTTTTTAAATGATGATTTCATGTGAAAATCATCTAACTTATTTTATTACGCCCTTTTTCAACAAAGTTGTCACAAATGCTTTTAGGAACACCCAGCCGGAACCCGACAGAGCTCGCATCATCAAGTTGATACAGTGGCTAGGTGAACTTATAATAGTTTAAAGGGCAACTACACCGAAAAAAACATATTTTTTCTCACTTGTCGTCGTCACTTATGTAGTAGAAATGTGAAAGCATTTTTGAAATTGGTGCCATCTAGGCAGAGAAAAAGATAAAAATGTAAATGTAAATCAAAGTAATACATTATAAACTTTAAACTTTTATTGTTTTTAAACATAATATAAACAATTTCACACAGCTCTTCCAGAGCTTCAGCAGTTTCTTGATAGCCACAGTATTGTCCGTCACTAGCTGGAAATCTCTGTCTGATGTCCTGAACAACACAGGCAGGCAAAACAAGACGATATAGCCTTTCCCCAGTCTCTCTCCTTGCAGGACCCATTCCACGAAATGACGGTACGCTGTTGGGCGATATTGTCTGAAAACAATAAGCACAACGTTAGCAACGCAAGCTATTTGCACCTACAATAGGCTAGCTAGCATGTAAATGGTAAATGCTGCGCTCGGTAAATATAACCGATAGCTCAGCTAACTGATGTGAACAACAAATAAATACTCACTTATACTGAAGCGTCCGTTTTTCCCTGTGTGCTTTGGCTGGCGTTTCCCATTGACCTTCGGAATCCTGAAATAAGTTTCAAAAACTCGTGTGTGTCAAAGCTGGGGTGCTCTATTACGCATGCTGGCGGTCCCGTTTCTAATGCAGATTCAGTTATTTCTTCAAGAAGAAAATGGCATCGCTGAAATTCGCAACAGCAGCGGGACTCTATCTGTGTCTATAGGCGCACAGCGAGAGCACTGGCACCACCAGTCCGCCCGTCATTGGAGGATTTTTTGCTGACCTAAAATCAAGATATGCCTCTTATCAGATGGAGTTGAGGGGTGGGAGGAGGGTCATTGGAAAATACTACCATTTGTCTACTGATACAAAGCTAAATGCAAAATCGGTGAAGTGGCTCTTTAAGATTAAGAATTATTAGATACATTTTTAAAATGCAGATGGTCCTAGAAATATGTCCAGGTCAAATACATGACCAGTCGGAAAAGGGACAACTGGGAGGATTGAGGGTCAGGCAGATTGTAAGCCAAATCTGTCAGGTAGCATCAGCTGCTTGGTCTGCAACACAACCGGGGGGGCCTTGGGTGGCGTCTGCTACATGCCCTTGTGCTGGTCGGTCCCACAGTGTGCTCAGTAAATCAATAAATGCTATTGGATGATTACTGTGGTAAATATGAGATTTGGGATGTCTGTGCAAACAACCAGAAAAGATGCCTGTGGCTAATTTGAGCTGGCGCTAAACCTCATTGGCTCTACCCAGGACTCCGATCAGCCACTCAGTAGGAATATGTCAGTCTCGTTCAATCCTATAACAGAGCAATGCAGTGTATTTTTTTAATTACTGACTTTCTTCAACATATCACCTCATCGGGAGGTTAGTTAATTTAGCATTTCATCGCTATTAAAGTGAATCTCAGGCAGCACGCTTCGCTTCACGAGGTGTTGTCTCCACCCATATAGCTCGGGACACAGCTGCCGACTGGAAGTGGGCTTGGCGTCGCTGTTGAAACCCTGAGCGTGGTTTGAGTTGGGACTAAGGGCCTGACAACTTGGACATGATCCGCAGTACTAGTTCTGTAACTCCTCTCTGGTTCAGCTATTACATTCGCTAAAGGGCCGGGGAAGAGGGCATGCGTTCCTAGCAGTGCAGCATCGTCAGACGAGTACCGTATACGTGCCGTTGTACCTGACTGGTTGTGTGTGTGTGTGTGTGTTTACTACAGTCTTGGTCAAGGAGCTGGCCAAGGGAGACGGGTCGTTTCAGGCCAGCCTGCGTCTCATGCTGCTGGACGGCAGCCTTCAGGAAGTGGCAGGCCTCCTCTCCAGGTCCCTGTTTGGGGAACCTCTGGTAAGACAGACCCCTGTTCTTGCCTACGCCCCCCCCCTTCTGTTTTTTTTCGACCTACTTTTTCGACACCTATTTTTCCTCTTAAACCCTCACCTTCTCTTAATTTCTTGTCATGGTGAAGTTGAGACCTTGTTTGGACCTTTTTTGTGTCAAACTTTTGTTTGAGGAGAGTTTTTTTCCCTTACTGGAGTGATGTCAGAGAATGGAGAAATACTAGTTGTCCGTCGTCATTTGTGAATTGAAACTAATACCTTTATAACATGATCAATATGACCAGTTATACTTAATTAGCTTCATGTTGTCTGTGTGTGAGAATTCCCTCTGTCAATCACTGTGCTCTGTTTCTTTAATTGATGCTGTCGGAAACATGATGGATGTTTGAAACAAATTCCTGAACTTTATCTTTAGAACGGGATCCACACAAAGGACTTGACAAGATTAAAAATGGTTCTCTCAGAAATCGAGGTAAGTGTGTGTGTGTGTGTGTGACTACCTCAATGGTTTCATGTTACATGTGACCGGAAAGACAACTTTTTTACCTAGTACATCCTATATGTTGATGGTGAATAAAATTTCAAATATTGCACTGCGTGCTCGTAACTTTATCTTGCTCTCTCCAACAGGTCTTCTACTCAGCCTTGTGTGTGTGTCAATCAGCTTATTATTAACCTCTTTCAATTTTATTTAGGCCATTAGAAGTGAGATGTCGACCGAGTATACGGACGTCAACGAGGAAGGTAAGCAGGACGCCGTGGGGTGGGAGAAAGCTGTAATCATAAGCCCAGTCGCTGAGAAATAAATGACAAATCCATTTTCACTTTGACTCTGGTCTCGAATGTTTCTCTTACTCGGTACAGTGAGCTGGTGTCTTTCTGTGTTGTCGGGCTGTGCGTTTTATGTGTTGCTGACACGGTGCTGTGTTTGTTGTCAGAAGTGCGGGACGGCTGGCAGTTTCGCCCCCCTCCCAGAGGAGTTACCAGCAGCGAGGAGTACACGCTATGTAAAAGGTAAAGATCGTCTGTAATGACGACGCGTCTCGCAGTTGGTTGTACAACTCACACCCCACTGCAGTCTGGCGGTTGACTTGCGTTAGATATGTGTCGACGTTGTTTCCTAGACCCACATCATCGAATTATAATCAGGACACAGAAGTGGTTGCACAGGGTGTCTGATGTGAACCTATGTTAAAAACGTAGGTACCCCCCCCACCCCAGGGGTTCACAAGTCAGGATGTAAAGTCCCCTGAGAGTGGCCCTTGAGAGCAGAGTAGACATCTGAGAATGTCTCTTTCTACTTCTTCCCTCCTGTTTGACTGTCCGTTTAACCCCCCCACAGGTACCTGGAGCAAGGCCTGTGCCGCTACGGTGCCCAGTGCACGTCAGCCCACTCCCAGGAGGAGCTCATGGAGTGGCAGAAGCGCTACGCCTCGCGCCTCATACGCCTCAAACAGCAGCAGGAGAGCAAACACTTCACAGAGAACTACATGGAGGCGCTCATAGAGAAGTGGATGAACTCGCTGTCGCCTGAGAAAGTGGTGAGTTGGTTGGCCCTCCACTATCACCATTTGGCTAACAAAGAGTTATAAAGAGAAGCGCACCTTTTTTGTAAACGGCTGCTGCGGTTCTTGTTAAAATGCACCGGAAAGGGCAAACTCCTGTTCTTCCTGCTTTTTTAGAAATTAATCCCTTAATCCAACACAAATGTACGGGTAGAAGGGGTTCTGTCACGCAGCTTTCCTCTAGCTGTCATGTCACGCCAAGGTTACTTAATGGAAGTAACACGGGTGCTCTATTCCACCGCTATACTGTGAAGTATAAAAACACCTAATGAAGCCTGCAAGTCTCACACAGATGGCACATAAAGTGCTGATCTCTGCTATGTGTTGCAGTTGGGACATGAGTCAGTCAGAGGGCCAACATCTGAAATCAACAAACCTTTTAAAGAGACACTCCCGTCGAATGATTATCCATCTTTCGTCCGAAAAAATGTCCGCCTCACCAACTATCCACTCGTCTGGAATAAAAACAACGCAACTGCCATTTTGGACAACCAATTTAATTCCATCGAAACAGACAAAGCTGTGCTCCCCCTTTTGGCTGTGAACCAGTTCGTTTTAGGACCAACCCGGCCATTTAAATGGGGTGATACTTTGGCATGGCATTTGGTTAAATGTCAGTTCTGTTAACTTCTTATTCCTTCTAGTTAGACGGACCTTATTGTCCTCCATTTCATTAACTCTCGTTAACCGGGAATTAACGGTTTTGTTTGTCTTCTGCTTACTCTGTAGCTGAGCGACTACTTGGAGGGTGTCAACGTGGAACACAGCTCCAACCTGTCCGTGACTGTCACCACCAAGAAGTCGGCCCACTCCTGGACCTTCTCCCTGTACTGCAAGGTAACGCTGTCTCTGAGGGTGTCCCCAATGGCACCATGCAGCCCATTTAGTGCCCTACTTGACCTAACGTCAATGGACTGTAGCATTGGACTTTCATTTCGTAAATCATCTGGCAGTTATCCAAAGGCTGTACTTGACACTGTTTAGAATGGGCTTGCTTATATAAACATTAACCTCATCTTTGGGTCATGTTGACTTATATCAAGGTGTTTTGTGCAAGACTGATTAAGTGAATGTGCTGAGGTTATGTGTGGCAGTGTTTGGCATGATTAGTGTTTTTGTCTTCACTCCCAGGGCTGCAGTTAATAGACAAAGTTTGTAGGTCTGATTTTATTTTATTGAAGACCCACTTGCGGGAAAACTATAGTTCAGGGGTTCTTTTCTGGAACCACCATACTTCACATTGGTTTTATACTGGCACTTGTTAATTAGTTAAATCTGTAATGAGTTCAACTAGGCTTCCGTATGCCAACAATAATGCATCGTAGGTTTGCTAATTCACAGGAAACTAGTGAAGCATCTGGTTGTTCTTAAGAAGAATAACTATTCGATAGCAGTTTTCTTCTGTGAGATCCCGCTGGGGTCATTTTGACAAGTTCAGTTGTGATGGCCTGGGGAAGCAATACAAATCTTCAATGTTGTGGGCTTTCAAGGACCCGAGTTGGGAAGTGCTGCTCTGGTTGGGGCTCTGCCGAGTGCCTAGTGCCGAGTGCCTAGTGCCGAGTGCCTAGTGCCGAGTGCCTAGTGCCGAGTGCCGAGTGCCTAGTGCCTAGTGCCGAGTGCCTAGTGCCGAGTGCCTAGTGCCGAGTGCCTAGTGCCGAGTGCCTAGTGCCGAGTGCCTAGTGCCGAGTGCCTAGTGCCGAGTGCCTAGTGCCGAGTGCCTAGTGCCGAGTGCCTAGTGCCGAGTGCCGAGTGCCTAGTGCCGAGTGCCTAGTGCCGAGTGCCTAGTGCCGAGTGCCTAGTGCCGAGTGCCTAGTGCCGAGTGCCTAGTGCCGAGTGCCTAGTGCCGAGTGCCTAGTGCCGAGTGCCTAGTGCCGAGTGCCTAGTGCCGAGTGCCGAGTGCCCAGTGCCGAGTGCCCAGTGCCTAGTGCCTAGTGCCCAGTGCCGAGTGCCGAGTGCCTAGTGTCTGGACTCGCTTACAGAGTGCGTTTTCTCTGCTACCTAATGTTCCCTTAACGCCTGCTTGCCTTCTGGACCACTCTCACATAATCTCCCTCCTCTATCAACCTCAGCCGGTGAGAAAGCTGTACCGCATCGCCCTGCTCTACGACGCCCACCGGCCCCACTTCTCCATCACCGGCGTGTCGGCAGGCAATGCCGGGGCCCAGCAGCTACATGCAGCCCCCGACGGCTGCCAGGAGTGGACAGCTGGCGAGGAGGCGCTGGCGGCCGACAACGGCATGGACCACTGTGTCTACACTGTGGCGGTGGGCTTCAGCACCGAGATCTTCGGCACCTTCCGCCAGACCATCGTCTTCGACTTTGGCTCGGAGCCTGTGCTCATGCAGCGCATCATGGTGGACGCCGCCTCGATCGAAGGTGATTGGTTGCTTGTTTTGATGTCATCGCAAAATAGGAAATATTGAGATGGGGTTGCGTTTGTGCGTTTGGTCTCTAGGCACATCAATGTCAGAGTAAACCCTGGATGTTGCAACGACATGGAAAAGTCAGCCATATGTATTGACGCATTTCTACTTTATTCTTTTTTTTTTACTCGCTGTTTCAGTTCAATGACCTTTCGGATGGGTTCAAAGTTTTTCTGTGTGCGACCTAGTTCTTTGGGCTTCCACCGGGGGCCAGTATTCTGCCACTGTTTAGGTTTCCTGCTTCATAATGTTCTACATTGGTCTTTATTGTGTTTAAGACAATATGACATCATTTTGGTAGAACCACAGAGTATCAGGATACTGCTGGCCTGTGTGTAGTCCCTGGCCTTGTGAACCTCCATGCAGCCCATGTGAGAATCAAACCCACAACTCCGGCGTTGCAAGCGTCGTGCTTCGTTCTGCTGTGCCACCGTGTTTTTTTAAAATGCGGCGCCTTCCCTTCTTACCCCCTGCCTAGACCTGGAGCACTTGATGCAAGCCAGGCAGCAGTTACTGATGACGGCCAAGCGCTGGGATCCGTCCTGCAAGACCATCGTAGAGTTCAGCCCCAATGAGACTGTGGAGCTGGACCGCAGCCTGTTAGCCCGCTACCAGATCCCCTTATCAGCCGACCAACTGTTCACCCAGTCAGTGCTGGACAAGACCCTGACCCGGGACAACTATCAGGCTCGTCTGCACGACCTCCTCTACATCGAGGAGATTGCCCAGTATAAGGAAGTCAGCAAGTGAGTGCGGCCTGTTTCTGTTTACGGTTAACAGTTGGAAATGTTTTCTTCTGTAAACCTCTGCATCATTCCTTTATGCTATATGTCTGTTGGATATACGGTAGAAAGGATTGTGTGTTTGTGTGTGTGTGTGTGTTGTTGGATTCTATCCCACCACCAGGGGGCAGGGTCCATCTTTCACAGTTAAGGTGTGTTTGGGTGTGGCTGTCTGGAACAACACATCATCCCATTGACCTGTCCAAGAGTGTTCTTGATGGCCGTGTGTTTTTCCGATGAGGGGATAGTATTAATTTCCTGTTGACATTATTACTGATTCTAGTGTCACACTTGGTTCTGATTATTACAAAATGCCTAAATATTGGACATTGGTCTTTATAATTAGTGCTGAACTCGTGCTGACTCTAAGGACAATAAATAAACATTGGTCTTTATAATTAGTGCTGAACTCGTGCTGACTCTAAGGACAATAAATAAACATTGGTCTTTATAATTAGTGCTGAACTCGTGCTGACTCTAAGGACAATAAATAAACATTGGTCTTTATAATTAGTGCTGAACTCGTGCTGACTCTAAGGACAATAAATAAACATTGGTCTTTATAATTAGTGCTGAACTCGTGCTGACTCTAAGGACAATAAATAAACATTGGTCTTTATAATTAGTGCTGAACTCGTGCTGACTCTAAGGACAATAAATAAACATTGGTCTTTATAATTAGTGCTGAACTCGTGCTGACTCTAAGGACAATAAATAAACATTGGTCTTTATAATTAGTGCTGAACTCGTGCTGACTCTAAGGACAATAAATAAACATTGGTCTTTATAATTAGTGCTGAACTCGTGCTGACTCTAAGGACAATAAATAAACATTGGTCTTTATAATTAGTGCTGAACTCGTGCTGACTCTAAGGACAATAAATAAACATTGGTCTTTATAATTAGTGCTGAACTCGTGCTGACTCTAAGGACAATAAATAAACATTGGTCTTTATAATTAGTGCTGAACTCGTGCTGACTCTAAGGACAATAAATAAACATTGGTCTTTATAATTAGTGCTGAACTCGTGCTGACTCTAAGGACAATAAATAAACATTGGTCTTTATAATTAGTGCTGAACTCGTGCTGACTCTAAGGACAATAAATAAACATTGGTCTTTATAATTAGTGCTGAACTCGTGCTGACTCTAAGGACAATAAATAAACATTGGTCTTTATAATTAGTGCTGAACTCGTGCTGACTCTAAGGACAATAAATAAACATTGGTCTTTATAATTAGTGCTGAACTCGTGCTGACTCTAAGGACAATAAATAAACATTGGTCTTTATAATTAGTGCTGAACTCGTGCTGACTCTAAGGACAATAAATAAACATTGGTCTTTATAATTAGTGCTGAACTCGTGCTGACTCTAAGGACAATAAATAAACATTGGTCTTTATAATTAGTGCTGAACTCGTGCTGACTCTAAGGACAATAAATAAACATTGGTCTTTATAATTAGTGCTGAACTCGTGCTGACTCTAAGGACAATAAATAAACATTGGTCTTTATAATTAGTGCTGAACTCGTGCTGACTCTAAGGACAATAAATAAACATTGGTCTTTATAATTAGTGCTGAACTCGTGCTGACTCTAAGGACAATAAATAAACATTGGTCTTTATAATTAGTGCTGAACTCGTGCTGACTCTAAGGACAATAAATAAACATTGGTCTTTATAATTAGTGCTGAACTCGTGCTGACTCTAAGGACAATAAATAAACATTGGTCTTTATAATTAGTGCTGAACTCGTGCTGACTCTAAGGACAATAAATAAACATTGGTCTTTATAATTAGTGCTGAACTCGTGCTGACTCTAAGGACAATAAATAAACATTGGTCTTTATAATTAGTGCTGAACTCGTGCTGACTCTAAGGACAATAAATAAACATTGGTCTTTATAATTAGTGCTGAACTCGTGCTGACTCTAAGGACAATAAATAAACATTGGCATCATTACAAATGTAAATTTTGTTATTGTTATGATTATTCAAGTCTTACAGAAACAGGTTTTGGCTCTTGCTAGGTTATTCCTTTTATTTATATATATATATATATTCTTATTTTGCAACATCCCCACAACCTGCCTATGGAACTCATTTATGCCTATATATTCAGTGATTCATCAAGACGGCACCTTATGCTGAGTCCTGTTCAGGGTCTACAGACAATAAGCCATACAACCCAGTGCCCACTGAGGCGTGGCCGAGGTCATCCGACAGCAGCCGGAAGAGGGGGGTGGGAGGGGAGGTCCTTAGGCCCTACGTGACATTTGGTATTGCATGTTCTGGTGCTCTCTTTCCCTGGTCTACAATGTCCTCGTTGGTCACGCAAAGTCTATTGACGACGGTGACTGTTAGTCATCTTTAATAGTGGTTAGTATCACCTCACTCAATCCAGGGGTCTACCCTATACACATACACACACACACACGGCCAGCCGCGCCTCTGAGGATCGTTCAATAATTCATGTCTCCGCGCCGTCCCCAGCGATTCTTTCTGAGCAGGACATTTGTTGCAGCTTAGATGGCGTTTCTCCAGAGGAAGAGCGGGGGCCTTGTGGCGACTCGTCAATCTATTGTCTTACCCGTGTGGAAGGTGTTGAGATGACCGGGTTATTGCAGCTATCCAAGGCCTAATACCACCAAATCTATTTCTCAGGCTCTGTGTACCAATCAATGGGCTAATATAATGCACTTTATAATTTGTTCTATGAAATATATATGACTATATAATACAGACTTGAGTGTATTATTGACTCAGTTTAATGTTCCTGCCCAGTGTTTCACCAGAACACTTCACCAGAACACTTCTGTGGACACTTTCTGAACCACTTGTGCCTGCTAGTATTTGGCTCAACTCAATTGCAGAGAATTGTGATCCAACAAATCCTAGCTTACCACTGGGACTCCCAGAGCTGACAGACATGGGAAGAGTCAGTTTGACTATGGATCCAGCCTGGCACTGTGTGCAGAATCACAGGAAAACTAAGATGGCGTGATCTATCCAACACAAACATGCTTCTACTGCTAACAACTGCAGATGTCCCTGGGCAAGAAGTTGGCCATGTAAACATGACGAATTGAGGCTTTTTTGTGGACTAGACCCGTCCGCTGCCTTTTTAATAACAATGCATAAAGGTCACATTTCTGGCAATGAAGAAGGCTGCGCGGGGTAAACAAGATGTTTGTATTTTATTTTGTTTGATATAGCATGTTCCAATGCAAAGCCTAGTCCAGTTTCCAAACCAGCTAACATTTTCTCAAAGTCACATTAGTGCTAGCTAGCAATGTGTTTTTTTTCTTCTTTGTATCACTTTTTCTAAATTTACTCCCACATCTCTGCCCAATGAGAATCAGTCACAATATTAGCCTTTCGCTAGTTAATAATGTGGATTTTAGCATTGCACTAGCAAACAATGCTGATGTTCTTAGCCTTATTTCCGACTAGTGTTTCTAACACGTCGTCTCTCTTTTCCACCAGATTCAACATCAAAGTCAACCTCCAGCTGGTCACCAGCTTCATGCTGACTGGCATCTCGGGCGGCGCCAAATATGCCCAGAACGGGCAGCTTTTTGCCCGCTTCAAGCTTACCGAGACTCTGTCGGAAGACACGCTTGCGGGTCGCCTAGTCATGACCAAGGTCAACTCTGTCTTGCTGCTGCCCTTGGCTCGCCACGAGTGGTGCAGCCATCCACCGGGGGTGAAGGAGCGGGTGTACGAGGCCTGCATCGAGGAGAAGACCAAGGATTACATTTTCCTGCGGATTTGCAAGGACTGTTGCGTAGAGCTGGGGTTGATACCTGATAGAGAGCTGCAGGTATGGACTGGGTAGCGCTTTACAGTTGACTTGTCCCTTGTTTGTAAACAACGTGCTTTGTGGGTAACTGATTTTTTCTTAATTCAATCGGTGTGTCATTATAAGGTGTTCTCTTTCCCCTGACTTTTCATTGGTATGTTATTGGATACACAAATCTGAAATCCACTATGGGTTCTAGCAATGTTCCACTGAGTAATGTTGTATTATTCGCTGTAGTTTAATATGACATGCAGTCACACCACAGGTGAGGTTTGTCTAAGTCAAAAGCATCCACCTTTTGCTTGAGCCTGGAAGAGCAGGCGTCCCCACTATCAGGGTTGTCTGGTTGTGTCCTCCCTATGGACTCACCACATCGTCCTTGCCGCCCAGGGCAAATCTCCCATCCCATTGTGCCGTTTGTCATCCGAGCTGCTTCAGCGGCGGGTGCTAGCTAAAGAATACAGAGAGAATCGTATCGATTACCACTTCACAAAGGTTAGCGCAGTCAGATTTTCAGGGGATGTTACGACGTGGCAGTACTCTGCTCAGTAGCAGCTGAGGGCTGATCTTTGTTTCCAACACGAGGATCCGTTGAGGAGACAAGGCCAGGCATTTATCCAAACTAGCCTGTCACTAATGGTATAATCAGCCTGTCCTTTTTTGGAAGCACACCTGTTTTCGCTTTGTAGCCTGTTGTGTTCTATCTCTGTCTTTATTCTTTTCTTCCTCTGTGGAATTGGTTTCTTCTGTTTTTTTTGTCTTTTCCATCCGTTTTTTGGCTGCCCTGGCTTCAGTATCTGTTGTTTGGTTAATTAGTACAGGGCTAGGGCTGTCACGATAACTACTTTTCGTTGTGCGATAAATTGCAACAAAATTAATTGCGATAAGCGATATTGCGATTTTTTTCAGAATGTTAATGTACACGGATGGAATGGCAGTTTGGGAGATGTACGTTTACTTTGGCAATTCGTACCGTTTGTCGAAGGTTTGCATCATTTTAAATGGTGTTTTTTCGACCATGTTTAATGGCTGCATCTATTTGGCTATATAGCGAGTTACTTATAGTAACTCGGTTCAACAACTGGGTGGGATGGTTGTGTTTTAGGTGAGATTAGAGGTTAGTTGTGTTGCCTCTTTTTGTTGCTACTGTTGACATACCGGCTCGTTAATTGGCTCTCCTTTCTCATTCGGCTTAAAGTCTAAATGTTCTCACACCGGCTTTGAAAACAACTCCATTTGGACTTATTCTTCCTAACTGGCTGTATATGTCACTATGAAACAGTCCACTTCATAACACACTGCGTCCGCTCTGTGTCTGTGTGTGTGTGTGTGTGTGTGTGTGTGTGTGTGTGTGTCCGCCCGCCCGCTGCTCCGCTCTGTGTGTGCGCGCGAGACTCTGCCCTTGAGCCCCGCCTCCTCTTTCGACACAGAAGGAGACCAGATAACAGGCAGCTCGATTGACTAAAATGTTGTTAACATAATTTTTTTTAAATGAATGTAATATATCGCAGCACCAGAAATTATCGTGCTCATTTCCATATATTAATGACTTATCACATATGTGGTCTGGCTCCTGACAGATCACTGACCGTGATCTCAGCTTTTGATTGCTCGACCGTGAGCAGTAGACGACTGACCCCTATTCCGTCCCCTGCATCCAAGCTGACAGGTTCTTGTTTCTGATTTTGTCGTCTTACATTATTGCAGGTGCATTCCTAAAAGACCTGGGATTCTTAAAGATGGGGTTCTCCTCCGGTAACTGCGAATATCCCCCTGACCGTGTTGACTGTGACCGCTCGCCGTGACCGCGTTAAGTGTCCCTGTGACTTTCTAAACTAGGGCTGAACAACTTAGATTATTTTCCAAACTGCAATTTCTTTTTTAAAGCTCTTTATCTTCTGTATAATTCAACAAAGAAACACAATGAATAATTGTATTGTATGACCAACAGAAAATTAGATCGATTAAACAATCTGTTATTTCCTCGTAAGCCTATATGTTATGATGAAATTAGGTGATGCATGAATTTATATGAATAACATAATTTCAGCTACTTCAACCACAGAAGTATATTGTCTGATTTGTTGAACCTTGTAAACATGTAATAATTATCATGACAACATAAAGCACTGACAAATAAGCCTGGAGTAAACATTAATATAAAATTCAGAAAGAAGAGTAAGAAATAACACTCGATATTTCGATAATTCACGACAAGTCACTGTAATAAACATAATATCTGTAAACATGTGGATTTCACTTTTTTAAACGGTGTCTGTGCTGTGTTAAATTAATTAAAAAATATAATTTCACTGATCAGTAACAAAACACACAGTGCAAATAAATTAAGAGAACAAATATCTACTAGAAACAATGGTGCGCAGCGTCCTCTTTTTTTAAGCCAAAATATTCCTGCACAATTGACATACTGTTCCTATTTGACACTAAAGTTTCCCTAGTGCCAGGTTCTCGATCAAAATCTTGTTTTATCGTATTGCGATATTATCTCGAATGAGATTTATCGTTCAGCCGTAGTCGTGACCACTGGCTGCTCCTTGTGTCTCCGGTCCAGGTGGAGCTACAGTTCCAGTTGAACCGCCTGCCCCTGTGTGAGATGCACTACGCACTGGACCGCATCAAAGACAACGGCATCCTGTTTCCTGACGCCAGCCTCACTCCCACAATCCCCTGGAGCCCCAACAGGTCGGTACCTACACGTGGAAACATACAGACGCCATTTTTTCATGTACCCTCATCGTAAGGTTCCTTTACAGCCTTACAGCATCTTGCTAAAAATTAACAACATAGCCTTGGTCCATCAAGCCATTCCGATAGGGTCAATATGGTTGGGTATCGACCAAATTTCGTTGGTTCCTTCATTGGTGGGGGAGGATAGAGAAGAGCCTGGACCCAGAGGAGTGGGACCAGAGATCTGTTTACCATCTAACTATTGTGGAGCTTAGCATTACCAGATCTATTGTCTCTATCGAAAGAAGTTGTTTTACAAAATCGTTTTCTGTACCTAACTAGCTAAATCGAATAACGTTTGCCGGTGTTGGATGGCAGGGAGTTTGGCCGTTCACACCGTGCTTTGAAGTGCCTTGTGATCGTAGGCTGTGGTTGTGTGTGTGTGTGTGTGTGCCAACCATGTCTATTTCTCAGTGAAATTTTCACCAATGGGCTTTAGGCTCCCGACCCGCTCCTCTTTAGCTGCGTTGGCACGGATTGTGGCAAGATGATCCCACTGATTCCTGGAGATCACTATCAGTCAGTTCAACTCGCAGGAGCTTGTTGGGTGTGGGCGGCCAGCAGTGCAATGAGATATGGTGTCATTTCTTGCCTGTTTGGGCGGTGCATAATGTGAAGTGCAGTGATGATTGTGTTGTTGTGACACTCAGTCTACATCATTTAACTTCCGAATTTTTATAACTCATAATATCCTGTATGCCTGCATTCATGCGTTGTGAAGTGCCTTCACATCTGGATTTTGTACAGCTATATTTTTGAAGATGTTTTGGACCATGTAAGAGCCACCCGTAAGTCTCCTATGTGATCCATGTTTATGGTCTCATTCACTGCACTAGGATTGTAGGTGGTGGGCGTGTCCACCAGGGTTTGGGCACTCTGATTGTAGGTGGTGGGCGTGTCCACCGGGGTTTGGGCACTCTGATTGTAGGTGGTGGGCGTGTCCACCGGGGTTTGGGCGGAAGTGATGTTTTTGGTCTATTTGTTTGCTTCACCTGTTCACTTGAGGGCAATGGGGCTTTGGCAGACAGAGAGAGGGAGTGAGCCTGGGAGCAAACACTTTCTGTTGACCGCACTTTCACATTCACACAGCACCTTTTAACCTGGTGATTGTTGTAACAATTGTATTTTTTTCGTATGGAAACAATAAACCAGTAAACTTGGATTGCTGAAGTGGAACTGAGTTATGTGCGCGTCGCAGTGTTTCATACTCTCAGTGTTTAGTCCCTCGCGGCTGCAACTTTTGTTTTTGCGTTGCTTATAGCCGCTATAGACCATATTGGCAATGTTTATTATTTTTTATTTAACTTTTGTTTAACCAGGTAGGCTGATTGAGGACAAATTCTCATTTGCAACAGCAACCTGGCCAAGAAATGTGCACAATTGTATCCTGAATATGCACTTGTTCATGTGTGTCTCACCTCAATTGGATAATAGTAGCAGGATGCATTGAAATAATCCAGTGTGATTGGCTAAGGTACTCCAGGCAAACCAAATGGATGAAATATTGAATTAACTTATCATTATTATGATTTTCTAATTACTATTATTACTACGTAATGTGCTATTAGAATGCATAAAAACTGTTACAGTAATTTGTGTTGAAAATGTTTACCACTTATTGTTTTGCAAGTGTGTTTTCTATGTTTGTGGCATTGCTGTTTTGATAAACTTGCTAGCTTGAAGGTGTGCGTGTTTGTCTGTGTATGTGTGTTAGTGTCCCAGTGTTTGTGTTCTAGCGGATGTCCTAGCCACTGAGCCACCGCTCCAGTGCCCAGACATTATGCTTTTGATCAGTCTCCGCACCCAGCCAGCTGTACCAACACCTCTCCCGTCAGTCCAAGCTCAGACCTCATTACTCCGTGGCTGTGGGTCTAAACCCTGACCCATGTCTCCATCTATCCCCCGCTGATCCCCCAAGCCAGGCCTTCCGTTTTCACAGCCCACGTCTCACTGCTTATAGCTCACTGCACTGGGCTACCATCGTCCCGACTGGCCGCTCGGCTCCGCCAGGACAGTTTTTTTGTAATGAGGGCCGGGATGCTCGGAGACAGACCCAAGGGGTTTTCACACCACCTTGGGCGATAGACATGGGCAGGTGTGTGTGTGCCGCTGACCTCATAGTGTTAGAGGCTCGATGTGCTCCACGGGGTCCAGCCGGGCACCTCATGGACTCTGCCTTCACCCCTTCCTCCTCCTCACCGTCTTACCCTTTGTCTCTCTCCATTACTAGGCAGTGGGACGAGCAGCTGGACCCGCGTCTCAATGCCAAGCAGAAGGAGGCCATCCTGGCCATCACCACGCCTCTCACCATCTCCCTGCCGCCCGTGCTCATCATCGGGCCCTACGGCACCGGAAAGACCTTCACCCTGGCACAGGCCGTCAAGCACATCCTCCGTCAGGACGAAAGCAGGTGAGGCGGGTGCCCCGGGGCCCAGTGTTCCACAGCTGGATAGGGGCATGAAAGGGCAACGGGGTTGAAAGGGCAAGCTGAATGCTGCCCCCCCTGGGCTACTGGCAGCCTCAATATTGACTTGTGCTAATAGAAACAGTCAGGGTGGGACATTTGGCTCCATGCTTGTTCAGATCAGATTTATTCCTCTAATTTGTTTCTAGAAGAGAGTTTGTGTCCGTAACCTAAGTGCGTGGGTTTAAGGTAAACTTGCAATGTAAAGGCGCAATGCTTGGGATAGAGGTGGCAAATGTTTAGTTGATTTTGTTGGAATACAGAAATTATAAATAGAAGACGTTGCTCTAAAAAGGCTGTTCTTGTGCGCTGTGCCAGTTATCGGTTATGTCATTCCATAACAAAGGTCAGTAGTGTCTGTCAAAGCAGATGTCAGAATCCCCTGTTTACAATGCAGCTCGTCCCTGTTCCTCCGTTCTCCACATCACTGTTGTTGCCTTGTTAGTGAGGAAACTGACAGGAATCTATACTGGCTGGGTTCAATTAAAAACTGCAGCTAATCGGTTTCTGTGTTTCATAATCAACGAACACAACCCATTGGGGTGTTTTGCACTTGAACATAAGTAAAACAAATGTTTTGTCGTCATGCATAATAAACACGGTGCTTGAGAAAATGTCAGGGAATGCAATATTCATCTGGAACTCACCCACGGAATATGTTAAATATTACATGGCGTGAATGAATTATGGATGTGTTAAAAGCAGATACAAGTCGTTGCTGTGACCCCCTATAGGCCGTTGTTCTTTAAGGAACTAGAAACATGCTGTCCACCAAAAGCCCCTAGATACTTTATCAAGATAGCGGTTACACGGTCCAGCTAAAAACGGCCTTCCTTAAATTGGCCTGTATTTCCTAAAGAGTGAGTGTGTGTGTGTGTGTGTGTGTGTGTGTATTGTAGAGTTCTAATATCAATCAGATGTACTTTTTGTCTGCCGTCGACGTGATTTTATTGGCAGGGCCTGGAGTTTTTGGAGTGTCCATGTGTCTTGCTAAACGTTTCGTTAATGACACTTCGATTTGATCCTTTCACCCACAGGGTCCTCATTTGCACCCATTCCAACAGTGCTGCCGACCTTTACATTAAGGACTATCTTCACCCTTACGTAGAAGCAGGCAACGCACATGCCAGACCTCTCAGGTAAGTGTCTACACACACACACACACACACACACACACACTCTATCCACTGGTTTCACTGCGGCACCTATTCAACACTCCCAGTAGGACACTGAGAGCCACTTTGGATGAGTTTTTCAAGCTCGAAAGAATGTTTGAGCTAAAATGAGCCAGTTGGTTGTAGCCCAAGTGGTCAGGCTGTCAACGACTGCACACCCCAGGGTCAAACGTTTGCTCTCCGTGGGTGTAAACGCTAATAGCAAGGGATATAAGATATTGTACTTTGTAAATAATAGAAACATTTGGGGAAAGCTGCATTGGGCTGTGAAACGTAATGTGCTGGACAAGTTGACAACGTTATTCGGGTAAACCTGTGATTTCCACTGGGCCGTCTTTTTTTTTAAGCTACTCAACCATCTTCCAATCTCTGTCAGATGATTCCACAGGTTCTATACTCAGGGTGCCTAATACGCGTAGGTATCTCCCTGTGCTATCTGCGTTGAGCCTTCGGTAAGTACACTTACTGGAGGCCTTCCCGCCTGACTAGGCACCCTGAAACCCAGGAGACATCGGCTGATGGCTCGATTACACAGCGATTACAGCAGGATTTCCTCCACAGCTCTCAGTCTCCGGCCACCAGTCAAGGGATACAAGTCATTTATTCCCCCTGTGGAATCGTTCTCTACCACATTGTGCCTGGTTGGAAGTCCTTTTGTCTGCGTGCTCGGACCCGGACACTTTCATTGGAAGTCACTGACACTGCAATGGATGAAGCGATTCCATTACAAAGACCATCTGTCGTTTTAATGATCAGTAATATTCGATGGATTGTCTCTGTTTCGGAGGTCAGCAAACCCACCCACCACCCGTCCTGCCCGTCAATTCCTTCTCAATTTCCTCTTTGTCTCTCGTTGTCAAACACCGTAGCCGGGCCGCATATCATTTACATTTGGTGTCACCAATGCAAACTAACCAGATATTAAGCATTAAGGTATCTAAATGATTACAGTTAGATTTATTATTATTATTAGAGAGTATAATTCTACTTACCATTACAGCATCAGATCATCTACTGTGTTATTATCTGAATTAAATCCATTACATATGAAATAAAACATTTTACTAAAATAGTATGTAGGCCTATTTATGGTCTTGTAACCATAAAAAAACATAATAAATCGAATAAATGAAAATCCATCAAACTATATGTCCTATTTTGATGTAGTGCTAAAACATTTTAGATCACAAGCGACGTGCAATCAAATGATTTGTGCATGATTGGCCGATAAACGAATCTATTTATATGTATCTCTCGGGTCCACATCCGCACACAGTTTCAGTCGTTTGTGTCCTGAGCTGGACACGCAAACTAAACCGGTTGCACAGTGTTCATTAGTCTTGTTACGAGTGCACATGAGACAGCAGCAAACTAACCCGGTTGCACTGCGCACAGTGTTCATATAGATCGGACCAAAACCAGTCCAGTTTCATGCTCTTTCTGCCGTATGCGCCCCGGACTCACAAAAGCGCAATGAAGGCTTTGAGTTCATCAACAGACATGTCCTTCTCCGTGTGCCTATTGATAACGTTTATATTAGTTTAATTTCGATACATAATTATATTTTGTTGAAGTCTCTTGTGGGCTAAATCAATACACTGGTGATTATTCGACTATTATTCGTTATTAATTATTGAGTGCAATAGGCGCTTGACACAGAACTGATAAATAATAATAAAAAAATCAATGAATGGGCTGTATAGATAGATGCAATTGGATGAATTCGTTCTGTTTATTTAGTGAAACATGTTTATTTATCAACTTACCTCTTTTTTTCTAGTTCATTCAAATTCAACCAAGCCAGTCAATCTATTGTATGTCTCTATCAGTCTTTTGTCTGCGTATGGCCCATTCAACCATTGATGTCATAAGCCCAGTGAGGTGATCGTGGGTACTGCAATTAGAACGCCCAGCGGCGTGGGATTTTGGCGACAGGACGGCAGTTTAGCTATCAAACACATGTAAATAGTAGTTTTATATAGTGTTCGGTTTGTGATTTTGCAATTCTGAAAACGGGACATGGTAAAATGCACGTATTTAGGAAAGGTCATGATGGACGAGGCTGTAGCTTTTCAACATTATATATATTTTTTAATTACTAACTGCAACGCCCGCGGGCTGTTGGCGCTCCTAGTCATAAACCAAACATTAATATTTATATTAACGTTATAACGAAGAAGACAAACGATCAGATGTTAGAGTTGAATAGACAAAACGCTTTGAATACGTGGAAGATCCTCCCGATCACCACTGTGTCTTTGGCCGGTCCCATCTGGATCAGCAGCGACCGGCCAGCAGCGAGGCAAAGGTCTCGAGAATGAACGTAAAGTTCTCGAGAATGAACGTAAAGTTCTCGAGAATGAACGTAAAGTTCTCGAGTTTAGTGTTTTTTTTTTTTTTTCTTCATGTCACCTCCGGGGCTCCGTAGAAACCAGTACATGATCACCAAAATTATTTTATGACAAAAAAATAAATATTGTTCAAACTTCTCTCATCTCATCTCATCTTCAACCGCTTATCCGGGGTCGGGTCGCGGGGGTAGCAGCTCTAGCAGGGGACCCCAAACTTCCCTTTCCCGGGCAACATTAGCCAGCTCTGACTGGGGAATCCCGAGGCGTTCCCAGGCCAGTGTGGAGATATAATCTCTCCACCTAGTCCTGGGTCTTCCCCGAGGTCTCCTCCCAGCTGGACGTGCCTGGAACACCTCTCTAGGGAGGCGCCCAGGTGGCATTCTTACAAGATGCCCGAACCACCTCAACTGGCTCCTTTCTATGCAAAGGAGCAGCGGCTCTACTCCGAGTTCCTCTCGGATGACTGAGCTTCTCACCCTATCCCTAAGGGAGAGGCCAGCCACCTTTCTGAGAAAACCCATTTCGGCCGCTTGTACCCGCGATCTCGTTCTTTCGGTCATGACCCAGCTTTCATGACCATAGGTGAGGGTAGGAACAAAGATTGACCGGTAGATCGAGAGCTTTGCCTTTGTTCAAACTTTTATTGGTTTAATAAATAAAAAAACAATAATGAAATATGAATTGTAAAACTATAAGTTATTAATATAATATATTATATATATATATATTTGTTTAATAAATATATATATATATATATATTTTTTTACGTGGTCAGCATCATGGGCCGCATCAGCATTTGTGGCGGGCCGCTGGTTGAGAACCACTGCCGTAGACTTACAGTAGTGGGCCAAGGACTTTGCTGGCAGAATAGCAGACATATTGATGCAGCCTTTGATTTGCAATACTCTAACTGTTTGATGCGTATCTCTGTCACCATACAAATGTAAGTGAATTTCTACGATGTCTATTTCATTATGGAAATGTGGAAAACACACATTCTTCTTGCCTGGCACGTATAGCTAAGCTTGCTGATATCAATTAGTATTGCGTTCTGGCTTGACAACTGGAGAAAGTCGCTTTATTACCTGAGCTGATTGGGAAGGGAATTATCTCGGCTCAGTCGTGGCGACGGGGGGAATTGGGAACCTGTACAGCCAATGGCTGAACGGTATTCCGGTGACACAATGGCTCTCTGGCGAGTGCCGAGGGGGTTGTATCCCACACGCTTATTATCCAGACTCGCCTATGGGCCAAAGGATAACATTGGGCGATGACACGCGAAAAGATTCTACCTCGAACTTCTCCGACAACTGACTGTTTAAAATTGGACTTGTTTTATTATTCGTGATGTTATACTTGCGAAGATGAGCTGGTAAATGAATGGTCTGTTCTCATTCAGATTTGAAATTACTGTTTCGCCCACGCCATTCTGACAAATGGTGTGCTTTGCCCTACCCAATACCATTGTTTTGTATAAAAACTATTTCAGTTTTCACATTATTCTATGTAATTATTGGCCGTTTTTCAGAGAAGTCTGAGAACACTAGACAGTTAGAAAATAGGTTTTGCGAAATGCCTCAGAGGAAATTGTTGCTTTATGTGTATTGACCAATTTAAACTGTGCTTTTTACTCTGCGTATTTTTCACAATCATATTAAAACCTTTAACTTGTTAACATTGAATGTGTGTCTGCTACTTGTGGTTAAGTGTCGGCCCAGTTTGAAGACGTTGTCTGGAGTTCGATGTCCTACCGTGTTCCTCCTCCGCCCGCAGGGTATACTTCAGAAACCGCTGGGTGAAGACTGTCCATCCGCTGGTGCAGCAGTATTGCTTGATCTCCAACACACAGTACACTTTCCAGATGCCCGAGAGGGAGGACATTCTCAGGCACCGCGTGGTGGTGGTCACTCTCAGCACCTCCCAATATCTCTGCCAGCTCGACCTGGAGCCCGGTGAGTGGCTAGCTGCTAGTGTTGCTTGCATAGCTGAATTTGTTCGCTAGCGTTTAATACTCAGTTGGCATAGGATTTCTGGCCATTTTAGCGTGCACAGCTAATTTAGCCCACAGGTTGAATGTAGTATATTGTTGGCCATTGTGGCTAACATGGCTATTGTAGCTAACCTGGACAAAAACGTTCTCTGTTGGTGGCTAAAGTAGCTTTCACGATTCCTGGGTGCCATAACTTGTAAAGTAGCAAACAACAGTTTTTGAAGCATTAACTGCTGCAGTAGAAATTCCATTCTAGGCAAAATACTTTGTATGGCTGAAGAAACATACTATGAAAGCCCCTTGACACTGCCCTAATAATGACCCTGTACCCTGGACAATCTTTATGCATCCCAGCTCAAACAACATGTATGGCATTTTAAAAAAGCTTTTCAATTTCCAGGGTCTTAAGGACAACAATTTTGTTGCGCACCGAGGGGGTTTTCAGAGAACTTTTCCGTAACAGTCTCGACTGTGGCCAGTGACAACAACTAACTTAAGATAACTCTTTAAAAAAAAAAAAAGAAAATGGTGTGAAACCAATTTGTCAGAAGCAAGCTAATAACCGTCTCTAATGCGTCAGCGGAGGGCTTTGTTTGTTGCTTAGGAACACCATCTGCCTTTTCCTAATGCACTTTACATCATTAGGCCCCCCCACTCTGTTTCTTCTCTATCTCCTGTGCTCGCAGCTGATTAAAGCTATGGGAAAACAAGGCATTTGGAGAGAGCACTGACCTCTCCTTTGTAGTGGTAACATATCGCCAACATCTCACATGTGGCACATGGGTTGCTCAGCTTTTTCTTTTTAATTCTCTACTAGTGACCTAGCTTTTGGCATTCCCTTTTCTGTTGGCCCGTTTATATGTGTGAGTGGACTAAGATGACTATATTTGACTTGAGAAAATATATTTCATAGGTGATTTTCACTTTTTACTAGCCCCCATTCTCACATATCTGGTTTTCTTCTCCCTGGCCCAGCTTAGTCCATATTCCATGGATGTTATGTGCCAATTGCTCACGCAGGTTTGGAAAGGATGTAAAAGTTATATTTCTCAAGAACTGTTTAATTGATGGGCGATAATGCCAGTACAGATGGGAGCTGTTTGGGAGGTAAACTCTTGTGGACATTGGTAACAATGAATAATATCTAACATTTGGACATTCATTTATTTCATTTGCAGATTTTTTAGATTATGACATTGGTTTCACGCTGGATTATACCTTCTGCAATAACGTGTAGGTTAATTGCTAGATAAAAAAAGGTATCGCAGTATTTCGTCTTTTAATGTGCAGAATGATTTAACTTTGTCGGGTTTGCTAAAACCAGCATTAAAATAATTCTACATTAATCCCAAATCCCCTTGATTGATCCGTCTCGCCCACATCAGACCGTAGGCCTTCGCTGTTGTGGAAGCATTGAGTCGTTTGTACATGTTTTTTCCTGCCTTCCCCCTCCACTTCCAACAGTAATCAACTATGCCGTTTCATCCTCTTTAGGCACCATGCAGTGTGAGCCCTTTTTTGAAATCAGAGCTACCGATATATATCCATTTCACTCTGTCTGAGGTTGCAGGGAGAGAATAACATGAAGCGGGCTGAAATCAAACCCAGTGTTCTGGTGTTACAAAGACCGTGTTTTACCAACTGTCCGTTACAGGATGACACGGTTCAGTGTCATTCTCAAGTGTTAAGATTTTTTATATATTTTACTATGATTTTTGTTGTTGCTCATATAACAGCAAAAGCAGCATGGTGTGTCCACAGTAGTTGGCGAATGTGAAAAAGGATAGGATGATTTTCTCCTCAAACACAGGTACTCAAAATACAGCTAAATTGTTTATTATAAGCTTTTAGGTGGTACTGACGTGATGTAAACTCTCTGTTGGATGTTTCAATGTGTATGACAAAGAAATGCCGTCTAGGCTCTTCCCTATACTATTCTATCACCTGGTTCTCATCACTCGGCTAAGTCCTAGGGCCTCTATAGATGCCATTAGCAAAGTAAAAGCCTTCTATGTGCTTTGGGCCTAATGGAGTACAAGGTATAGCTGGCAGGAGTTCAGATGGACACTCAAATGGGCAGGGAAACAAAGTTTGGATGGTAGGAGATTCTGATCCAAATCACTAAATGCCCTTAACCACACGATGCACTTAAACAAAGCAATGTACCAAGTTTGTATAACATATACAAAAAATTTAACAATTTAACTAGATGGAATGTGCGGTTTTGTGATCGAACCGTGGAAATGAACTAAACCCGCGTCTTTTAATTTTAGAACCGTTACCCGCTAAGTAACCCAATCCCAAATATCCCGTAGAGAAATGATATACCTGCGCCAAAATCAATCTTTCCCTGAATAATTGATTACACCGTAATGGTGTGATATTACGAGGGTCAGGGCGTCTTCTTACCAGCCTCCGCCGTAAGCGCCACAGATCAATACGCGGTTAATTGACCCTGCTCCGCCTCCCATTACCCAAGTGCTATTCGGGGTCTATTGACGGCCCCATGCTAATTAACGTCTCTCGGCGCTCTCACTGAATCTGCTGTGTGTTTCTCCTGTCTTTTTGTGACCACAGGTCTGTTTTCTCACATCCTGTTGGACGAGGCGGCCCAGGCCATGGAGTGTGAGACCATCATGCCTTTTGCACTGGCCAGCAAAAGCACCCGCATCGTGCTGGCTGGGGACCACATGCAGGTAACACGTCAGGGTTCTAACGGCTCGTGTTTACAAACCTCACCTATGGAACCGTCAAGGCCCGTTGCCTGCTGGTTTCGGAACGTCACATTGGAACAGAAACCCCAGCGCCCGTGTAATGTTCAGACGACTTTGTGCAAACACACGGAATTTTGCAAAAATGGATTTTGTGGAAGGAAATGACTTGGCAGCGCGCATATTTCCCCAATCGCAGTCCTGTCAGACGTGGCAAACTAAACTCTTCCTGTCACTCAGGCTTTGTGGAACATCCCATAATATCCCCTTATTTGCTTTTTGTTTTCCGTTCTGGACAGTCACATTTATAGTGTGCGACAGGGTAACGAGTCAGGCAGTGGATAAGGCCCAAGGGAGTTTCATTGTACTATTATTTTCCTTCTCTTTCACTTGAATTTTTCCACATTTATATTTATTTATTTCTCTCCGCTGCTTTGGCTCTTGGTCTGTGGACAGCTGTTTCTTTTCCTCTCGCTTTCAATCTGTGCGCAGTGTTTGTTGCCAAGGACAATTTATTTGCACTTTTTCCTCCCTCCTTCAGTGCGTCTTATCACCGTTTATTATAGGATGTCGCTAAGCCTCTCGGCACAATGTGGGACTCAGAGATTAGTATATGGAGGACCATGGTTCATATTGACGCCTGGGCTTCAATTGACTCTGTGAGCATCATTAGAAGCCTGGCTGGACTTTGCCCGTGGCAGACTAGAGGCTTCAATATAAATGACCTCAAACACTAAACGATCTAGTTCACCCAGTGAATAAGAGGTAATTGCTATCGTTTGATTAAGATGTGCTAAAGACACAGAAAATCTGAGGCCCGTTTGACGGGTCGTTTTATTGGAACTTTGAAGTTTAACACGAATGGATCAAACAAATGGTGAACTGTCTAGTTGGCAATGTATTTGCAGATTGTAATATACTGACCACTTCGATTTTGGAGACACGAGATGTAAAAATACTGTCAGTGCAGTGACGTGTATACAGGCAGAATTTTCCTGCCTGATTGCAAAAGTTACTAGCCAGGCCTACTTTTTGCTCTTTTTCTTTTTATTGTTTAGAGATCTAGCCTTTTTGCCATTATTTTCAGAGAGTATGCCCAATTTGTTTTTGACTTGTTTACATAATGAGAGGGTAAATAAAACATAGGTAGATCATCAGAACTTGCAAAACTCTGGAGGGACTTGGTCAATAATGTGGTACAACTTTGGACAGTCGCGTGAACATTCCCTTTATTGACAGTGATCACCTGGAAGCAATTAGTGGTGAATTTCTTGCTTCACGAGGGAATGGCCTTTTTTTTGCGTTACTGGCTTAGAATTTCGATCTAGCCGTTTGGTTTTACTCTCTAGGCCACCATGCTGCCATTATTTCTCTAGTCCTGTCTAGCTGATTGGGCTGACAACCACGTTAGATTTAAATCGCTGTTTTGGGACATTCTGGACACACCTCAGATGGTTAAGGCTAGTGACAGGGTTAAATCGATTTTCGTCTCACTGGTATTTCGATATCTGGATATTCATCATTTTATTTACACAACTAAAGACATATTTTTCGGCCCACGGCATAGATTAACAACACATTATCTGTTGCTGACATGGGGATCATTTTATCATGAATGTTCTCTTCATGGGCAAACACATATAGCATAGGTCAATAGATTACACTGATGCATAATGAGCATCACAATATAAACCACAGTGGCACGTATTCATTTCACCACCACTCTGTTGGGTATTTATCTAAAGTGCTGTCAAACACACAGGATGCGCTTATGTCATGAATAAAAACGCAGCAATAAAAATATATATGCAACAACCCTCTTGTTATGCTATGCTTGTTGTTGTTGGTCCGTGATGCGGATTGTTGCACTATGCTTCAGTGGAAAAGGCACACTAGATATGTTTCTCCCCAATATAGGGCACTTGCTTGTGCCAATTTGTGCCGAGTCTCTGGCGTTTGGTCAATTTCCTGTTGCTTGCCTTCTTCTTTCAGGGACCTTTGGCTCTCTCTATTAATGGGTTTTGGGATGTGCCGAGGAGAGGGTAGGGCTGAACGATTTGTTTATACCATTATTGCGATTACATTATATGGATTAAACATAAACTGGTCTTTCATGTTTGTCGGGTATATATATATATATCTCATTGAGCACACACACACACACACAATAATGAATTACATATTTTAATTAACTACAATCACAGTAGTATATTGACTGATTTGTAGTACTTCCAGGCTTGTAAACATAAAATAATTATCATGACAACACAAGACAGACAAATTAGCCTGGCTTAGACATGAATATAGAAGTCAGTAAGAAATCATACAAACTTGAGTACAGATTGCAGAAATGTTCAAAAATAAATAATCTAAATGCACAAAGTCACTGTAATAAACATATGATACGTAAAACTGTAGATTGCTCTATTTAATCATTGTCGGTGGACTTTTCTAGACTGTCTTTAAATAAATAAAATATTATTATATATCATCTTACTGACCACCTGTAAGTATCTTAACACACAAAGAAAAATAACGTAGCACCGTTAGCAATTCCGGTTTTGCACAATGGTAAAGTTTCTCGGCCTGACCAATGTGACCAACCGCTATGAACGGAGGAAATCTTATCTAATTCTAAGTACAGAAAATCCACAATACTTTCTCTGCCTGTACATTCACAGAATAATAAAGAATAGCTCGTACTTAAAGGTGATTTTGAAAAGTTCTGTTGCACCTGGATAAAGTGAGTGAATGATAATACAAAATTCTCGTGGCAAGTATCAGCAATGGACAACACCTCAGCAGTCTGTAGCCGGCTGACGGGGTGCGTGGATGTTAACCGACATTTAGAGGACTGCCGGCACTTCACTGCGAAAGTAAGAGCACATGCTGCCTAAACTACTCGCTGCATTTGGCTGAAACAGTTCGATCAGCTGAGGCGCTGTAGTACAACAGAACAACTAACGGTCCCATTGAAAATGAATGGCGGAAGGTATATCTGCTGTGTCACTCAGCACGTACGTTGCTCCGCGTCGGGCTGCCCTCACATCAAACTCTCTCCTCTTCCAGCTCAGTCCGTTCGTGTACAGTGAGTTTGCCCGGGAGCGCAACCTGCACGTGTCGCTGCTGGACCGGCTGTACGAGCACTACCCGGCCGAGTTCCCCTGTCGCATCCTGCTCTGCGAGAACTACCGCTCCCACGAGGCAATCATCAAGTAGGTGTGAACTTTCCCACGTAGCCAAGAGGGGGCGGGGCTAAATGGAAACTTGTTGTTTTGCGCAGGGAGGAGGTAGGAGACGGTGGGGACGGTGGGTCATTAATAAATGCTCATAATTTTTCCCATATACACCAGGGCGGAGGGCTCTCTTGGCTACTGGCAGACATTAAAGCCCAATGTACACTTAGTCCCATGGTGGTGTTGCACAATCCTCAAGCAATGGTTAATGAAAGAAGCTTGAGCAGCGGTGTGGTTTTGAAGTACCCTGGTGTTTTATTTAGTTGATGTGACCTGCTCATATGGCTGTCTCTCACATTCACAGTCGGTGCACAATGTCCAATTTAAAACGTTTTTAAAAGAAAGTCACGATAATTTGTTAGAAGACAGCTAACCAATCACCCACAGCAAATTTACACCACAATGTCTTCGGCCTACTATACATTTCTGGATTAATCATTATCTTTGTCCGGGCCAAATAGTGTTAAGTCTCCCCTAAATCTCCCTCCCAGCTACACATCAGAGCTATTCTATGACGGGAAGCTGATGGCCAGTGGGAAGCAGCCCTCACACAAGGACTTCTACCCGTTGACCTTCTTCACGGCGCGTGGCGAAGACGTCCAGGAAAAGAACAGCACGGCCTACTACAACAACGCAGAGGTATTTACCATAAGCATTCTCCATCCGCCGGGCGCCAGAAATTTCAGACCATATCTCGACCGTTGACGGACTAACTCATACTTTTTTTAAATTGAGGAATTGACGTTGCATTGGACTTCACTCCATTGGCTTGTGTTAAAATGCGTCCCAGAAAAAGTTCTTTCTATTCCGCCGAGTCAACAATAAGAACAGAATCAACAGTATCTGCATCAACAGGTTGTGGACACAAGAATTACCATACCTCCTTTAGACAGGACACCGGTGTCAGACAGCCAGTGGGATTAGCGTGACATTTGTTTTGGCATGGGAAACATTAGTCTATTAAAGCATATATATTTTAAAGATATAATAAAACAATTTCAGATTCTACTTTTTTAACAGTTGCCATGTAAAATATATTATTACCTATTTAATATCGGTCTGCACGTAGTTGAGAATGAATGAATGACAGAGGAATTGAAGAGGATTCATCTTCACGCTTTTGCCAATATGGTCTTCTGGTTGCCCTGGCAACAGGTCCTTTGACCCCGAAAACTGTCCAAGTGGTATTTCTGGTGAACTCTAGAAATTAAAGTTTCAGTGATCTTCCATTCCTAATCAAGTGGACGGTTTTGGTTTGTCTGACAATTTATTCATGGAAAACACTCACCCTGACTCTCATGCTTTGGTACTCCAGGTGTTTGAGATTGTGGAGCGGGTGGAGGAGATGCGTAAGAAGTGGCCGGTGGCTTGGGGCAAGCTGGACGAGGGAAGCATCGGTGTGGTATCGCCGTATGCCGACCAGGTGTTCAGAATACGCGCAGAGCTCCGCAAAAAAAGGATGCACGAAGTCAGCGTGGAAAGGGTGCTCAACGTCCAAGGTGAGTGAGCCTGTGTGTGTGGTGAAATTGGATAGGATTATTTCACACATTTTGTGTTAGGCTCCAACCAAACAAATCAATAGCGTCGATAATGAAAAATTGCCCACAACAATTTCCTTATTGATTAATTAGGTTTTTTTGGCTTCAGTGCCCTGCACGGTACCTTAATTTACAACAAATGTGTGATTGTCTTCAAAAAACTGCTTTATTGTTAGGCTTCACTCGCTTTTTAACGTTAACATTTTGTTTGTATGGAGTATGTTGACTGTGTAACCATTTCATTACTATACACATAATAGAAACTTGAAAATGCCTCCCCAATTAACAATCATATATTGAATTATGAAAAGCCCTCGGACCATTCTTAATTGTTTAACTATCAGCTGTTTTAAAAGACTTGTTGCGGTTTACTTTTTGTGATATATTCTGGTGGTCTTTCATTTGTTATAAAACGGCTTTATGCAAGTGTGGGCATGCCGACATTATGTGTTATATATGCTACAAATATAAATATGATTAACTTAATTTATATTGTGTAATAGTGTCTTTAATTTGCGGCTGCTCATTATTGCTCATTATTTTTGGACAACAGCTGTGTAATATTTAAACCTAGGGCCTCAACAAATGATTATTTTGATAATCGACTAATCTAACGATTGTTTGAATGATTCGTCGACTATTGTCTATTATTATTTTGCTTTTGCAAATTTTTAAAACTTTGAGTTATACTAATTCTAACTAATAAAACAAGGAAATCACTTCAGCTTTTAAAAATAACATTTTTATTGCACGTCGGGCCTACTGAACAGGCCAATTTATTTTTGTCCAACTCAAATCACAAATGCTCCCTATGCTTCAGGACTCACACAAGGCGAAATTATGAATCTACAAACAATTATTCTAAATATCTACGGTAAATGTGTCTCATTACAATGGTTGTATACACTGAACTGTCTAGCTGCTGTCTGTGGACATGTTGCTACGGTGTTGCTACGGTGTTGCTACGGTGTTGGTATGTGTGAAATACAGCATAATGCGTTTTAACCTGCTGATGTTGCTCGCCTTAGTTTCTGTCAGATGGTGAGAGTTGAGTGTGTTTCCATCTCCTCTCATGCAGGAATGTTTCCTTCCCAAATGTTCCGGAATGCACAATGTGCTCCCGTGGAAAGTCAGTCCCGCCTTACAGATGACATAGTCTCACTCAAGTTCAAAGTAAAAACTTCCCCACACGTGACTTGTTCTGCTCTGTTATCATGCAAATATTGCACACACACACACACACACACACACACAGCTCATTAACTCTCCCATTAGAAGTAGAAGATGCAGCGATGAGGACCGATTTGGCAACACACAGCTGTCTTTGTGTTTCTCATAGTGCTGTTTGTATGTACACACACAGTTCAATGCACACGCAAGCTTTAATATCTTCTGCCAAACCTAGCTAGCTAAGTTAGCAGCTAGCTAAAGTTATTACATGTCACAGCAGCTGCTCCTGCCTCATTATTGTCACGTGTTGCCTACCGTTGAATCCAGTCAGCTGCTGCTGTGCACAGCTTTTTGAATTAGAAACTCTAGAACCATGCTAAGCACCATGCTAAGCACCATGCTAAGCACCATGCTAAGCACCATGCTAAGCACCATGCTAAGCACCATGCTAAGCACCATGCTAAGCACCATGCTAAGCACCATGCTAAGCACCATGCTAAGCACCATGCTAAGCACCATGCTAAGCACCATGCTAAGCACCATGCTAAGCACCATGCTAAGCACCATGCTAAGCACCATGCTAAGCACCATGCTTAGTTAGTGTGAATTAAGTTGTTGTAATTGTAGTGGGGAATTAAGGGCCTTCGGGATATGGATGGAATGTACGCACCGACGTCACTGCTCCGACTCAATTAATGCAGGATTTTGATTTGACCATAGATTGGGCCAATCACAATTGGACTTGCAATGCATGGGGCTGATTTCGTTTAAGTGAACTTTCTAGAAGGCCCAGAAACGCGTGAAACACCAATGCCACATTAGCTCCCCTGAGCTTGTACTCAGTCCGGTTTGTTTGACGAATTCTTCATGTCATTGATCTTCTTGCTTCCGAGATTTGATGTTGTGAGCATGAAAGTATTACCTATTCTGTTTTTAAGGATTTCGTGCGCCAACATCGTAGTCGAAAATATATGTGCTTTATCATGAGTCACTTGTGCAATAATTGGGTCATGTTTTGGGTCATGTGGGATGTCACCAACGGGGTTGAGGCACTTGAATCATTATGGATTGAATGAGTCATCCTCTGTCGGTGATATTAATATCCACAAAAGCACACTGAACAAAACCATCAGCACACAGCGGCCTATGCATGTATGTATGTATGTATGTTCTTAACTCATAGCGTGAGTCCCGCTGCTAGTTCCTTGGTTCTCGGTGTCTGAAAATGACACGCTCTCGACACAGGATAAGGAAACCTTCAAGGGCCACATCATCAATGATTTTGGCTTGTTTTCATCGCTTTGATTTGCCTGCCAAAAAAGGACACGTTTACAAAAATAACAAATCCCAACATACGCACCCATATACTAGTTATGCCCTGGTTACAATTTCTACACACTATTAGTCCAATGGTAGACATTTAAGTGGGTTTCTAGCTGTTTAATAATTTCTTACTCAGTCCTAGTGTGGGCGGTGGCCGTAGTCAGTCCCCTGCCAGGCTAAACTGACCTGTTTGTGTTCCGATCTCTCCTCTTCGTCTCCAGGTAAACAGTTCCGGGTGCTCTTCCTGAGTACTGTGCGAACGCGGCACACATGCAAGCACAAGCAGACGGCCATTAAAAGAAAGGAGCAGATGGTCGAGGACTCAACGGAGGACCTGGACTACGGCTTCCTGTCCAACTACAAGCTGCTTAACACAGCCATCACCCGCGCCCAGTCCCTGGTGGCTGTGGTGGGAGACCCCATAGCCCTATGCTCGGTGGGCCGCTGCAGGTACGACGAGTTGACAAGGGAGTCGCAGGTCTCAGAAACGCGAGAGAGTTTTTACAAATTATCTAGCGCCCGTTTTTTATGACAACAACCTCGATTAAAATGTTGTCACTAACACAGTTCCACTAGTTCATCTGGGTACGTTAGCTGAACCAATAGTGGAATGCACTGTGTACCCACCTCAAACATACAAGTGACTTTTATTCCCAAACAGAGAATTTCCCCACATTACTCGTATTGAGTTTGGCTATGGGCGTTAGCGGTTCACCACAACAAGCAACTTCTCGTGATACTTCTCTCCAAATTCGTCACTGTCTCACCCTTTTAATGACATTTGAACTAGGTGCTGTTTGTGCCCCCATTAGACCTAGACACACAAATGCGCCTATGAAAAAATTTACAATTCCGAATGGCAACAATTTAATTACAAATTAAAAATGGGCAGGTTAATAGAAGACGAGCAAATTGTTCACCCACACTGTTGCATATATGTTTATGGTTGAAACTGCTAGAGCCGTTTAGAATCGGTTCCCAAATAACCCGCCCCCCACCCACGAGCATCAACAGGCTCCAAACTGAATATAAACACAATCACTCATTTGGACAGAAACGGTGCACGTTTTCCTCAGTCATTAAGGATGTAGGCTTTCTCACTAAACAGATGTGGCCATAATTCACCACCCTCCTGAATATTATGCCACTGGCTTGTGCCTTGATTGTTATGGGGTCATTGTTTCTGGCAAACCAGATTAATTTCAGAAGCTGTTTGGTTTTATTGGGCGTTGTTGGTCTGTGAGTGTGTTCGACTCTTCCAACAGCTCATTGAGTCCAGCCTTGCACGACAGATTAAAATGGTCCCCCTTAGAGAAACTGCTTGAGGACTTCTGCTACACTGTTCTTAAGCGCGTGTTTGTATTTTTGATATTGCGAAAATGGGAGCGTGTCAATCGGTTATTATTTCTGTCAAATTCCTTTGTAAAGCTCCGTCTCCTGTGCCTCCGTTACACCGCTATTAACAAATGATTAAGGTGCAAGCATCCTTAAAATGACACGTTTCTATGCTGCCGAACGACCGTAGGCGCGGTACTTGATTTATAAAGGTTAGAAAACGCTGTTGACTAAACCAAATGGTGCCTGCGTGTTTCAAATTGCCGTCAACCCGTGACAAGAACCAACAGAAATGAGATGTGTCCAGTGTGGGAGTTGCTATTGGAGTTAGCCCGCGTGCTGCTACGTGTCTACGTGTGCTACATAATAGGTGCGATCGGGCACCAGCGACTGAACCGTATCCGATAATGTGCATGTCAGTCTATTCAAGTAGTCGTGTCCTCGTTCACGTTTGGAGCGTAATGAACATTACACAGCTGTGGGTAGAGTGAACAACGATGTGCAGGAAGAGACACTCATTTAACACCACAGCAGAATATATTAGGCACTTTCATAAAATATCTGTGATGTGCACTGCCGAACGCAGACAAAACTAAAACCCAGACATTGGCGCTGTTTCTCCTCATGCTGATTCCATCTTTAAATTTTCTTTAGGCTTCTTGGGAGATGCAGCCAGTTTAGCTCCTTTCGATATAGCAAAAGCATGTGGGCAATAAAAAAATACTCTTTGAGACTTGTGTTTTACATTAAGGTCAAGCTGTTCTGTTCCATTTCATGTTCTCAAGGCTCACTGTAAATATGTAATTGGCTGTGTGCGTTGGTGTGGTTGAATGGAGGGGTCACAGTCAGGGTGCCAGCTGTGCAGGGAGAAGTGGCACAGTGGGAGGGGCATAACCCCCCGGCAGGCAGGCGGTCGCTGCCCCTGACACAAACCCCCCCAATACGCCCATCTGCAGCGTGTCAGCTTAGCATGACGACACAGAGCCCACAGAACGCTCCACTCTGTTGGTTATTTTAAAGGCTCTCCTGCCTGCTTCCTTCAGTGGCCTAAAACGTTTCACCATGCAGTACTAATCTCTATTATAATTGGTCATGTTTAATTCTTAAATGGTAAACTGTAAAATGAAAAACTGTTTCTTTCTGGGAACAAGGTAACCCTGCCATTTTTTTGTCTGTAATTTAGCACTAAACAGGAAGATAATGAGCCACTGGGCAAACTAGACAACGAAACACAGTGGTTCTCGACTCTTGGCAACAAAATAAATTGTGTTGAAATCTAAGGCGACACCGTGCCTAGGTCTTTGTTGTGTGAACGCTGAACATATTGAAGGTGACGTCTAGTTTAGAATCTTCCCGGCATCAAAACGAAGGCATCAGGAAACATCCCGTCCCCGCAAATTGTTTCTCTTGCCAAACCAATGTCAGTAGATTACTATGGTGCATCCATTGGGCGACCATTGTAATTGCTTAGTTTGACTGTTTTCGTGGCAACATGCAGGTTTGGTCAGGAGGCCCAATGGCGCTGAGAGGTTTGGGTTGACATGCGTCCTAACTAACGGACAGAGACGGATCTGCAGACCCTGATTTCATTGTGGGGGACAAACATGTCTCCGGGGTTGTGCCACATATTCTGGTGCCCTGTGTGTCGTTCATGTGCGCGCATGTACTCAAACCACCCACGGGCACTCACCGACCCCCAGCTGCTGCTCGTCCCCCCCCTCCAAAGTCGCCATGGCAACTGTTAAGCATCAGCCAATCGCGACGTGTCCGGTCTCAGCACTTGTTTACGAAATGTCACCCCGAAGAGTTGCCAATTAAACCAATAAGAGCTCACGAGGAAGATGCCCCTGCCACCACGCGCTCTGTAAAAAAAAAATGCACCAAACACATCGTGCTTTGGGTTTAATCTTTTTGGACATTTTGGTATTTCTCGTGCCCTCCGTATTGTCTTTGACGGTGAAAGCGGTCCGCTCCCGGTGAATCCACCGAACCAATGTTATGCTGAAGTACCCCGACTCGTTTGTTTACTCGTATCATACCGTTGGTGCCCTTGACAGTTTGTCATCCATTTGGTCTTGAATGAAAGTGGAATCTGGGAGCGACCACATTGCTCAATTAGGTCAGGGATATGTTAAATGTGTGCATTCGGAGTAGAAGGCAGAGCGATGGGGGTGTACTGCCTGGGGGGGGGGGGTCGCTATCTCAGACCGCCTTTATTGTGAAGCCTCACTCTGTGTAACAAGGACCAACATGGCGTTCGCAAGTCACTACACATCTGTTGGAGCACAAGCGGATGTCTACCTCTAGTCGACAACTGTAAGGGAAAGTCGGAAATGTCCCAAGTCTTAGCTCTGGGTTGTCTGATGGGAACGAACTGACCCACCACAGCTGATGTAATTGTGGGGTTATCTCCATTTAGAGGCAGATTTGCCTGTTGCCGATGACCGAGTGAAGATTTAGTGACTTTCATATTGCCATTTAATATTTAATCCCATTTTGTCAAACCTCTCCTCCAATAGTTTCAAATTGGTTCTAACCCTACGCTGGAGTATAGTCTTAATAACGGTTGCTTGTTAATGGATGTCGAGTTGAGCGTGTTCATTTTGAGGTCACAGGCTCTGGACACATGCTTGTAGGGTTTCATTGTTTTTGCTGTAACTGCAGGCTTGATTGAACGTCGGTTCTTGTCATTTCCCCGAGGGACAGTTTTAATGGCGACCAGTCTCGTATTTGAGGCCGTGTATGCATAGAGGGCCACTGCATGGGGTTACAGAGGGACCTGTCAGTATTGATGTTGTAATTCCACTGACGGACAGTGTTTAAATGGAGCCATGTGCTACTGATGTAGTTCCACCAATGGCGTGTTTGAATAGGATAGTTTCCCGTCGATGACGCTGTTCCACTGGGAGGGAGCTACGTTTAAATAGGACTCTGTCTCATTCCAATGATGTATTTCCACTGAGGGACAGTGTTTGATAAGGACCTGTCTGGGCTCATTAAAGCAACCTGCCAGATTATTTCCCCTTGGTCACAGGTTCTGCAGTTAATATGCACATCTGTGAATAATGTCAGTGCCCACATGAGCATTATGCAAGCTGATGTGTGTGTGTGTGTACACACACACACGCACGCACACACGCACGCACGCACGCGCGCGATCATGAACTCAGAAGAATCTAAATGTGGTCACAGAAAACAGACATTACACATGCACACACACACACACACACACACACGGCCACACTGCTACTAATCTACTCCTAAGAGCACAGCTGTTATAAAAATGCCACAGACATGAAAGACATTTCGTTTTAAATTGACAAAGCACTTCTGTTGAGGCTTTCAGGGTGCAGCCTACAGTGTTTTTGGAACGTTAACACCCCCATAAGACTCCCTTTCTACATTTCGTTGGGTTATACAGTTAATTGTGCAATTATAGTGTTGCCAAATTATTATTTATTAGTATTTTAACCTTTTATTCTGTAATTTCTTTGGTATGCCCCTACCAGCTTTAAACACCTGGATTTGGACAGTTTTCTCCAATTTCTTCTTGTAGATCCTCTCAAACACTGTTGTTTGGATGGGGAGTATTGGTGAACACTATGGCGGGGCCACTATGACATTTCCCTACTGAGCTTTGGGCCATCCAATCGGGTAATCATTGCCCCAGTCTGAGATCCTGTACTCTCTCTCAGTCCCTGTTGAGAAGTGCACCTAGAATGTGAAGCATCCCCATGGCATGGTGCTCCCACCATCATGCTTAGTTTTTCTGGATCGCCAACTTTTAAGTATTTAACGTTTTTACAAAAATTGAGCACTGCTCCTGGAAACTCCCTGATGTATGACACCATTTATTTAAGATCCATCATGCATTGCGTTACTCTTTTTTCGACTTGGCAGCGAGTTTTTCCTATTCGCTATGCATCCACCTGTTGGATGTTCTGTCGGGTTTCAGGCTGGGTGTTTGTAAAAGCACTTAAACTGTCATTGTAAAAAGGTCTTAATGAAATACTTTTGATTGATTGACACACATGCTATTCATTTCTGTCAGATGTTTAACAATGATCAAGTCAGTGTTGACAATGTTGTGTTTTTTGTAGTATTTTTGACATTTTTAGTATTATAGTTTTGAATAACAAGTCATTCGTAGTTAAATAAGTCTTATTGGTCACAATGGAAGTTGTTGAGCCTAAATATTTGTTATTTCATAAGAAAAGCGATGAAGAAAATTATCAATTAAAATTTGACATTTTAGTAATTGCTTTTTTTTCTCCAAACTAATGCATATTTAGCATATTTATATAGCATATTTATGCTATTACCTCCCATCATGGAGACAATTGGAACATTGTTTCAGGATCTTACTGATACCGACCCTACACTCCAACCCTGCAGCCCAGACCACTGGACATTCCCAATGCCATCATGGCAGGCATTCAAATAGCCATTGCATTTGGAAGCCAACATCTTCCCCATAATCGTTTCTGCACGTGATAAGATCGCAAGTCTGCGAGTCCCAACAAAAATGTAAATTTTGGGGGAATCTGGGTGGACTTGTTTTCGGTGTGGGGTTTTAATTTTTCTCAAGTGCTGTTTTGTTGTGTTCATTCTGTCTGGTTTCCTGTGTCCTATAGTTTCATAGACATAAAAAAAATTTCTTCTCTATACTTCTTTTAAAAAGGAAATGCAGAAGACTGTTAATTCAGCGACTGAGTGTTGTGTGAGAGTGATGTGTTAGCATCAGCTGTTAGTGTCCCAACATCACCCCGCCGCTCACATGTCAACCCCCCGACTCCCTCCTGCTCTCAACAGAAAGTTCTGGGAGAAGTTCATCTCCATCTGCCATGAGAACTCCAGCCTCCACGGCATCACCTTTGAGCAAATCAAGGCCCAGCTGGAGGCCCTGGAGCTCAAGAAGACCTATGTGCTCAACCCGCTGGCGCCCGAGTTCATCCCCCGTGCCCTGCGGCCCCAGCCGACCCAGCACCCTCATCAGCACCAACACTCACACCCCCAGGGACAAGCTGCCAGCAAACAGCCCGGGCCCCAGCAGCAGCAGTCTCCCCCCAAGGTACGGGAAGGGGGAGGTGGTTTGGCTCAACTGGCACGGTGTTCTTACCACGCTAGGGGTTGAGGTTCAGTCGGTCAAGCTTATATTCGCCATAGCCGTCAGATGAGTCCTTGGTCTGGTGATGTGTGTCTTTGAGTGTTGGGGTCCCAAGGGAATGCTATGATGTTATAGATCTATGTAGCTAGAGATTGTTAGTTATCGATATGTGTTTGCTTTTGCCAAGTGATATATTACTTAATATTAGAGCACCAATGACGAGGGATGCGCAGCTTGTTATTTGTGTCTGTCTCTTTGTACTGAGGCTAGAGTACTTTCCAAACTCGTACAGCTGTGTGGCCTTATGGCTCCGACCCTCTGCTAGTTTCTACAGGAATTCATTTTATTTTAAATTCTGTTCCCGTCAATACAAGGTAATTGGTTCCCTCGTGGGCCTTTTTCGAAGACATTTTAGAACATCCTGTTTTTCTTTCGACAGTCGTTTCTCTGAAAAGCACTCTAGGTGGTTTATTGGTATTATAAAGCAACTACATGCTCTTTTTTTTTTAATAGCGTTTTTATGAAGATGTGGACAGTGTAGCCACTTGGGTTTGTGCCAGCATATCTGCTTCATCACGGAGTGCTCCAATTTTAAATGTTGAAACTGTCTGCCTGTTTGGCGTAAAGGTCAACAAAATCACCAGAGCTGCCAAACGCTCGTATCACCCTCTGGTTCTAATGAGGTTTATATCCACATTGTAAACACACACACACATACAGTTTTTTTTGTCTCTTTCTGATCTAAAAACAATAGGCCTATGAGCCAAACATTATGGCCACGTTCTGTTGGTCCTCCGCATGCCGTCAAGGATTTTACAAGACCCCTGAAGGTGTCCGGTGGTATCTGGAATCAGGACATTATGTCTAATATGAAGGTGCCCAGTGGTATCTGGCACCAAGACATTATGTCTAATATGAAGGTGTCCTGTGGTATCTGGCACAAAGACATTATGTCTAATATGAAGGTGTCCTGTGGTATCCGGTACCAAGACATTATGTCTAATATGAAGGTGTCCTGTGGTATCCGGCACCAAGACATTATGTCTAATATGAAGGTGTCCTGTGGTATCCGGCACCAAGACATTATGTCTAATATGAAGGTGTCCTGTGGTATCCGGCACCAAGACATTATGTCTAATATGAAGGTGTCCGGTGGTATCACAGTTCATCATGTTAATCAAACCATTCCCCAACTGATAAGGCAGTGCACATCCTAGTGCCGTCACTTACCCAGGTAAATGGCACACACATACAGGGCTGTCCATATGATGTCAAAGAAAATACGGCGTCATCGGGTCTGTCCACCTCCTCCTACTGCGCCACGGTCCAGTTAGGACGCTCACGTGCCCATTGTAAGCACTTTAGATGGTGGACCTGGGTCATTAATGGGCACCGACCTGCGGCTACTCAGCCCCGTATGAAACAGGGTGCACGGCACTGTGGGCTGTGAGTCATTCTGTCCCTAACCATCATTAACATTTTCTGATGCCATACGCTACATCCCAAAAAAACATGCTCTCTTGTACAGACAGGAGCCACACTGAAATGTCAACTTGCAGCTAGACATACACGCGGACTATTGATTTGCAACCATCCGACACTCCACTTCACGGATAAATGGATTCGACAGCAGCCTGGCAATGCATGTCCTTACCAGAGTGTTAACCAACCAACACTCCACTTCACAGATAAATGGATTCGACAGCAGCCTGGCAATACATGTCCTTACCAGAGTGTTAACCAACCAACACTCCACTTCACAGATAAATGGATTCGACAGCAGCCTGGCAATACATGTCCTTACCAGAGTGTTAACCAACCAACACTCCACTTCACAGATAAATGGATTCGACAGCAGCCTGGCAATACATGTCCTTACCAGAGTTTCATGTCCTTGTCTGCTAGAGATGACAACAAATGGCTTCATTGTCAAGGCAAAGGCATGCGCTATAAGTGTCTAGTTGTACAGTACAGACGTAATGGACAGAGTTGCTCTAGACACTGTAGACAAGCATTTACATGTTTGACACACAGCTTTTGGATGTTTGATATTTGTTTTTTCCCCACACTTAAATGCTGCTTCCATAAATAATGTGTCTATTTATCGATCTCTTTAGAAATGACCCGGTTCTGCACGGTCCATGGCGAGTCATTATACCTTTACCTGATGGTTCATATACTGTTGGAAATTAACCCAGAAAATCCTTCTCAAAAGTAAATTACAATCCAGAATTATAGTGGAATGAGAGCATTGTGATATTCCTGATGAAGCACTCTAAAGAGCAGCAGACTCCTAAATGTCAGTTTTTTTGCGTGGTTGATTCCTCTGTTTTGCTTTGTGCCAGGCGCCCCAAAGAGATCTTCTGATTTCGGTTGATTAGAAATAAAATTGAACAGGAAGTAGGGCTGCTCGATTTATGCAATAATCATAATTACGATTATTAAGAATGATAACTAATTGCCCTGCCACCACCTAATGAAAACTCCTTTATATTTAAAATGTTGCGCAACTAGGCCTATATTCAAAATATTGAAGTGACTTATTGTCATCTCTTTAAGGCCGTTTGAGACACGTAGTCTTCTAATTCAAATCATCATCGATGTAATGAATTGTAAAGCCAAACATTGCTGAATCCGGCAACACACGCATTACCATTCCTCCTCTCCTAGCACCCCTTCTATCTCTTGCACTTCCCCCTGCACCCACCCAGGAACAATGTACTTATTGCCTTTTTGATGTGTGTTTTAGCTATATGTGAAATGCCTGCACTTATTGTAAGTCGCTCTGGATAAGAGCGTCTGCTAAATGCGCAAAATGTACATGTAAATTACGGCTCAGAGGCGCGTTTGTTTCATCCTCCACGCGGTGTCTTAGTCCAGTGGTTTTCAAAGTGGGGGCCGCCAGGGGGGCCTCAGCAAGTTTTAAGTTTATAAACTAAATATCTTTATATTATTATGAGTATTGTTCTGAAATAGCTTGATAATAATTTGTTGCATATGTGAAAATTACACTTTTAATGCTATAACTTTCTGATTGGCCGGTATCGAACACAGTATTATTGTCTATCTATGGGTTCAATAACACATCCTGCAAAAGGGGGGCCTTTGCCAAAACCTGGTGGTATTTGGGGGGCCTTGTCATGGAAAAGTTTGGGAACCCCTGTCTTAGTCCACCAGGAGCGTTTCAGAAGCACTGTGAAGCCTGATCACATGATCCACAACTAACAATTAACTAGTTTGCCTGTCCAACGTTGACTAGCTTTAGATCGTGTATTTTCTCTTTGAATTTTGGGGGCCTACCATATGCAATAATTTGTGGTATTGTAGCCTACAAAAGTAAATACACTTAACTCCAGTTATGAGCGACGTGGTTAGAAGATTTGTAACTGTCATACATTTATCCTCAATTAATTTGTAGCTATATTTCCCAAACATTGCCTGTGTGCATGAGGAAAACAGCCCGGGGAAGTGAGTTTAGTGTTCTAGGGTGGAGCGATAGCGCACAGTTGTGAAGAGAAATGGCGCACGGTTTATAAAGACAAAACTGAATGCGGCACAATAATCGCTTTAACACTATGTTTTAATAATCATCGGAGGGCATAATCGTAGTTGAAATCGATAATTCTAGTAATTGCACAGCCCTGACAGGAAGTCCAAAACCGAATCCTAATTAATCAAATGAAGCATTACATCTCATTGGTGTGAGTTTTGCCATCACAATATTTGCTAAAGGTTAACCCTTATTGCATCGTTAAGTGGCAATGGTTAAACACCGCTGCTAATCGATGTTGACATGGATCACATTTTCACATTTTAGGTTAGAGCGGTTACATTACAACAGAGATGTCTCAATTGTTGGTTTTAATGAGCTTAAATATTTAAGATTTGCTCAATTGAGCCGGGGTGAAATGGAATGGAACTATTGTAGACGTTTGAGTGGGTAAAAATCAAGTAATAATCAAATGTGATCCTGATGTGGTAGTCCTGTTTATATGTAAGCTGGGTAGCGTTCCTCAAGCCATTTGGATTCTGAGCATGCGATCTCAAAACACAGTGGAGCAATCTCTGTGATTTCCATTGTATGGTGTGTGGAACGATCACACAGTCTTCACACCAGCCTGGGAGGTTGGGGTGGTCGGGGGTTGATGTTTATAGGTACTGCCAACCTTCAGGAAACACTTGGAGGGCAAAAGAGACATTTGTTCGGACACAGGAAGTCCGCATTTTGCGCCGTTGTGATGAGACGTGCCGGCCATAGGAAACCGTGTCATCAGAAACCGTGACCGAAGCTCTGACGTGCCAATGCAAGCTAAAGTCAATCACTGTGTATGCACGCCTCCATGTGTAAATGACACATGATGTTAGAGTACACCTCAGGTCAATCACTGTGTACGCACGCCTCCATGTGTAAATGACACATGATGTTAGAGTACACCTCAAGTCAGGCGGTTATCGAGAGCTGTCTTGCTGTTGGTTGTTTGTCAGTAATGTTATTGACAGATTGTTATTGCTTTCTGAAAATCTGTCACCCAACATGTGGTCACACAGGTGTGTTTTCTGAAGCCTAAAAAGAATTATTTTGGGAATGTTATGCTTTTGTTAATATGCTAATTAAAAGATTATTTCCGTCACCAAAAAAACACTCGCTGTGTGTGTTCAACTGAGGCACTACCTTATAATTCAAGACCACCTCACACCACGAATGCCTGAGTTTTCTCTGGATAGGGAGTTTAGAGAAGATTGAGGAATTCTTACTGATTCTATGTCGTTACTCTGTGTCCATTGTCATTAGCAGAGAACCTGGTGATGTAAACATGGTGAGAAATTGAGGTGTGGGAGAGTGTCATGACTGGTTTAGTTTGGTGCCGTGTTGCTGAGGACAGGATATGTTCGGGTTTCCCAACTTCACCCCAGCCTCCCGGACATTTAACGTTTTGGTTTTAATCTTAAACTTGCACGTCTGCTTATATTGGTCAGATAATAGTCAACCCTGGGTTTACTAGGATCTGATCTCATTTTAGAGTTATAATAATGATGTGAAATGTTTTTTACTAGTCTTTAGTATCAGTTTAAGCATTCTGGTTGGTTATTGAGGTTGTTAAAGATGTATTGGGGAAAATGTTTTTGTTCCTGCCAGTGATGTGTGTGTCTTGCAATTTAAGCAAGGAGTTTTATACTCTGTGAATTTGTTTTGCATGCTTGTAAATCATGAAGGCATTTAATTATTTCTCACACACATGTACCCATATACATACAGACCCATTTTTTGCTCACAATCAGAAAACATGAAGCTAATATAGTGCCTCCTTGGCCTTGTTGTGTGTAGAATAACCGTATTGCTCCATGTTTCTTTCATATATGAACTTGCTGTACCCAGTGTTGTTATTTCAAGGTAAAAAAACATTTTCCAAATGTAAAGCATTCATAATAGATTCTGTCTTATAATATTGTCGTTACGAAAGCGCTATTAAGTGCTGTTACTACAGCTGCTTGAGAACCAACCGTTTGACTTGATTACATATTATGGGAGTTTGAAGCAATATATTGGGAGACCAATAAGCAACACAACTTGGACAGAGATTTTTTTTTTACATGCAAATTATGGGTCCACTCAGAAAGGTGTATTTTCTATTTGTTCCGGACTACAAAAGACTTCTGGCCCTGGAGTATTAAAATAAATTCATAGTCTCCAGCTCCCCAGTTAGATCAGTTGAAACTCGCGCCCCTCAGAATAATGAATGGCTGGCTTATTTTAGCATAACACATCTTTAATTTTCTTGGAAAGCTGCAACCCCAGAATGCATTGACCTCCCTCAGTATTAATGCCATTAAGATTCACAGTGCTGGCCTTCCAATTCCCCAGCTATGCCGTCTGGAATTGCTTTCTGAGCGTCAGCCGCTTAGCCATTGTGACATATGTGGGCCACAGAGGGCCATACTGTCATCACTGCCTGCCTTCTGGCCACTTTACATCGGGTGCCTTCGAACTCTGTCCTCCCTCCCCCTTTCTTGCCAGGGCCTCATCTCTCAACAGCTCTCTCTAAGGATGTCTCCCTTTGTTTTTCAGGGGAAAGCGCAACATGCAAACCACACAGAGCACTTCCCACCTGAAGGATTTGGTGAGTGTGTTGTTCTTCTGTCGTCTATGTGTCATTTTCTCTATTTGGGTCGTCGTTGGGGTCTTCTGGTTGCTATCAACGCATCTCTGTGCAAAACCACTACCTATACACAGATAGAGGAGTTAACGCTCTATGTAGAAGGCAACCACTACCTATACACAGATAGAGGAGTTAACGCTCTATGTAGAAGGCAACCACTACCTATACACAGATAGAGGAGTTAACGCTCTATGTAGAAGGCAACCACTACCTATACACAGATAGAGGAGTTAACGCTCTATGTAGAAGGCATAAGGGTGAATAATAATAATTTAATAATGTCTTAATAATTAATCCACATCTAAAACACACATCTACTGTGACCTCTGATGGTTCATATTTTTTCCTATTATATAGAATATTAGACAATATCAATTGGAAATAGATAGACATAGAAATGCTATAGTTTTTAAAGAATATCGGAATAGGTTGCTTGAAATGGGTGAAATGTGTTTGTTTTGTCTTTTTGCTAGCTTCTGTTTGTACTATGATCTGTGTTTGTCCTAAGCTATCTTAGGATGACTACACTACCTGCAAGTTGCTCTGGATAACAGCATATTCAAAATATGCTTTCGTCTGTTTTAATGATGTGCACTCCCATATTATAATGCTCCCAGCTTATACCATATGAAACAAATAAAAATGTAACCGTTAAGCGTTTCATCAGACCCGGATATCCTTTTCTATTCCCTTGAGTCCTTCAAACAGCACGCCTTTGTTTTTTTTTCACGACTGGTATTTGTCTAGTCTCATCTCTGCGGAGAAACTCTGAAAGCCCTTTTTGCCAGGCTACTTAGTTTGGCCGGACTGCCAGTTCTAGGGAGAGTTTCCGTAGTTCCAAATGTCTTATATTTCCAAATTAGTTAGACGCCTCTGCTCCTTGGGACTTCCAATGCTTTATTATTAGTGTGTATACAGCAAATCTGTACTAAAATGTTTTCTTAAATAATAATTAATAATAATTGTCAGCAGCTATATCACCCTATAGCCCAAGACTGGTTGTCCACTGAAGCTAAGCAGGGCTGAGTATGGTCAGTACCTGAATGGGAGACCTCCGGGTAAAAAACAGGTTGCTGCTGGAAGAGGTGTTAGTGAGGCCAGAAGGGGCTGCATTCTGGTCTGTGTGGGTCCTAACGCCCCAGTATAGTGACGGGGAAGAAGCACAGTCCTTCGGATGAGACGTTAAACCGAGGTCTTGACTCTCTGTGGTCATTAAAAACCCCAGGATGTCCTTGGATAAAGAGTAGGGGTGTAACCCCGGCATCCTGGCCAAATTTGCCCCTTGTCCTCTGTCCATTATGGCCACCTGTAACAAATAGTTTTCTTAAACAGACAATTGTGGTATGTCCCCTACAGGCTGTGATCACAGCCATCATGGCATATTTTGTATAGTGTCTCTCAGTAGTATTTACCGCCTTGAACTTTTCTGATATTTTGTTGTGTATTACAAGACACAAATCAAAACAGATTTAATATGTAGCTTTTGTCATTGATCTACAAAAAATGTATTGCAAATCCCCAAAGAAGTTATGGCCATTTTAAACCAGTTACGCTGAAACCGGTTCAGTCAGTAGAGCAGGGCACCAGCCAAGCAGAAGCTGTGGCCCCCATGCAAACACCGACCACTTTTTCTTGGGATTCAAAGCGCCTGCTAATTGGCGTGAATCAGTGACCAACACATATTTCTGTCTGAGCGGCATTATACAGTCTTATCGTGGCTTTCAGCCATTTCACGGTTTTTACCTTGTCCTTATAATACAATGTTTGACTGGGTGAAATGGAAGTAAAACTTGTGTTCATTCTCCCATTCTTGAGGCCATGTCGTTGTTTGTCTTGCAATAGTTAAATCTGAATCCCCCCCCCAAAAAAATCATGCCAAATAAAAAAAGGGTGAGGGGGCTGTTTTTTTGCGGCCCTTTAAATGCATACAAGCAATCATAACTTGTTTGGTTAAAATAGAAGTACAACAAGGCTTTGTTGTCAAAAGCACCTTTCCACTAACTAGACAAATCATTAAACATAAAGCAGTGGTATTATTTCATCTAGACATAACATTGATGCAGCATTAGTAAAAGTACAATAAGGATACCATATTATGTTCTATGTTTGATTTGGGCCTTTATCTCTGGGCTGTGTAGATGTAGCTACACCTACGATACTGGTACCGCACTGGCACTCTGGCGTCACCACAAATCTGCTCTCTCCCTGAATGGAGAGACCCTGAACACTCTCTCTGGTGAGTGGGAGAGATGGAGAGGAATGGGGCCCGGGTGCTGAGTACCACCTTAGCTGAGGGTGGCTGGTGTCATTATTGCAATCATGAAGGTAGCAGCTGTCATCACTGACCTCTCCATCACTCTAGTGTCTACGCCCCCCCACACCGGTCCTGTTGTCATGAAATATCTTGAACATGTATTGTTTATGTGCCCCTCCGTAGCAATTCCCTACAGGCTTCAAAATTACAATTACAACCTATGAATACTAGTTAGATCATCAGCTTGGTACACTTGGAGGTGCCCAACATTGACCAATCGCTTGTCCGAAAGGCCTTTTTTCTCCATTTGGACTTTTATCCAGTGCCAGATTCCTTGCAGTCATCCTAAGATAACTAGTCTGTAAAGAAATATGTATAATTTTTCAACAAATCTGATGTTGCATTATTATCATTCAATCATAATTGCTTGATCAGCATAGGAAACGCATAGTGAAGCATGTCAGATTAGTGCTTCCCAACACTGTTACAGAAGGTCGACTGTCCTGTAGGTTTTCTTTCCTGTCGTGACTGGCCTGATGTCGCTTCTCATCCGGATAATTATAAGGATTGGATGTGCTAAGTTTGTGTTGACGGGAGGACCTGCAGGACGGCAGTGCTAGGATCAAACTGGCCTAGTCTACATGGTCAAATACTTTACACTGCGATGAGTCATTATTGGAGCTCTGAATCATGAGCAAATATTATTTTTAATGCGTTTCTAAAATTGTCTTGAATGCGTTGAATGAGTAAGTAATTAGGGGTTACGAACTAGATCCCCCCCCCCCCACTTAAAGCTCATAATTTCTCTTCCCTGACGTCCCGCACATCTTCTCTCTCCAGTTCCGCCCAGCCCGGCAGTATTGATGGGGAACCCGATTCGGGCGTTCACACCACCCCTGGGTGCCACCCCCAGCGTCATCGGCAAGTCCCCCAGTCCAGTGCAGAGGATAGACCCCCACACGGGTGCCAGCATACTGTACGTTCCGGCTGTCTACGGGGGGAACATGGTCATGTCCATGCCTCTGCCTGTAAGTGTAATGCTCCTGGGATTTGTAGTTTTTATAATGAAGTTAAACCATTTTCGGGCTGGGGATATTCGATGAATCTTTATTTCATATGTTTTTACGAGTAGAGAGATTGTTACTACCTAGATAAATAGTTTTCTCAGGTGTACTCTGGTACTATACATGCAGGCCTCTGCATACCTAGAATACCTGCGGTTGTTTACAGTGATGTTATGGTGTTTATTTTTAATTTGACCATATTTAGGTATGATCAACACCATGCTAAATGCTATCATGTTTTGTTTCAGTATGAGTATGCCGTTTGCTATCAGTTATTAGTTCTGTTATTTCACTGATGGGTCTAATACCAAAATGGTATGAAAAATAAGGCAAATTATGGCTTCAATAATGATATGAGAGGATTGTGGTGCCATGTCTCTCACCCTACATTCCTCATTTAGCCTAAACTGTTTTTTTTTTTGTTTTTTTTAATGGCTGGGAACCAACCCGTTTGGGGAACTGTGACATGACACTGTGAACTTGTTTTTTTTTGCCCATGGGTTAACATTTCACTCTTGTTATTTCTTGAACCCTACTGGGGGGGGAATGTCTCCATCCAATCCCGTGTGAGCAGGGTATTTTTAACCATCAACCATACCAACAGATGATTTGCAGATGATTCTGGGCGGATGGTTCAGCGTAATTGAACAGAGATCGCGCATGGAGATGAAAGCTGTTTTCTCAATAGATTGGCACCGTGCTTTGCTAGGCTGTAGCGTTCTACTGTTTAGCGTTTAATGATCCCCTCATTATTAGTTAGTTCTGTTGGAGCGCTGTGCTTAAAAAGGTTTTCTAGTTTTCCTGGAAATGGTTTTCTTTGGGAAAAAGATAAATTAAATACCTATTTTCTGCACTTGTACAAATGAATTTGCCTAGTTCAAAGGGGCATTTTCACAATTTATTTTTATAGATTGTCCATTTGAAAGTTATTTTGTGAGTTTGCCTCTTGGAACAAAGGGATTGGTTTGCCTTATCATTGAACTGGGAGAATGGCTCTGCACAAAATGAATGTTTGAATATTGTTGGTTTCCTCCAACCTACATCAGCAAGATGGCCATGTTGGATTTTCCAATATACCATGAATGTTGGCTATAATCCAGGCAAACTGTGATGGCTTTAGCTTTTTCTGAGGAAAAATTAGTTTAATTAACTGGTTTACTGGCATTTTTCTTAATTTCTGAATTACGTCACACCCAGTCGTATCTACGTCCCTGTCTGAACGGCCGAAATATTCGGCAGAGCTGAAGTGCTATAGCCTTGCGCTTGTTAATATGCTTGGTTTAAGTCTTGTCAGTTGTGAAAATGACCAGCCTAATCAGTATTCTTTCCACTCAGCCAGGATGTCTCTTAAAACCAGACGCTCGTATATCTAGAGTCCTGTCACTGCTCTGTTGAAATTAGCCAGACATAAAACCGGACATTGATTTAATATGGATTAAATATTATACAACAATCAACATCTTGGCATTAACTACGGGGTAAAAGCATAGGGAAAATATCCGTTCCCGCTTTGTTGAGCTGTGCATTAATCGTTTAAACTCTTCTCTCTAGTCTGTTCCAATACAGTTGCCGTGGCCCGGTTACCAGAACCGCTTTGCCATGGACCCCCGTATCATGAGCCACCAGGCTGCGATGGCTTACAACCTGAACCTGCTGCAGGCCCAGAACCGCGGTTCGCCCATCCCCTACAGTGGCGTCACACACCCCTCCCCTGTTGGCATGGGCCAGCAGACGAGCCCCGACAAAGAGCTCCAAGCTGAATCCGTCCGAAACGGTACGAATTACAAAGTGTTTGTGCTGTAGGTGTGTGATCTCTGGTATTGAACGGGACCGTCAAGCCGCTGTGTTACAGCATAACAAGTGACCCAGAACTCAAATGGCTCTGGTGATTTCGGGTCCCCTCAGGTAAATTGGACGGGTGTCCGAAGCCAGAGCAAAACCGGCTCCAGACACCGGAGAGGAAGACGTCGGAGAAGGACAAATCGGTACGTTGTGTTTCCTGCTCCGCTCTAGTTGCTGCGTTATCACAATGAGGAGAATTTGCTGTCATATCTACATGACCTGTCACTCTTCATCTTTTTCTTATCCAGTAGAGCTTGAACATTTATTTATTGTTCGTAATGTTGTCTTATCAATGCCGTTCATTCGTATTGTCGAACAGTATTGGGTGATGTGTTTTTTTCGTGACTGGTAGTTTATGGTCTTCTCCAGGGAGAGTTGGACCCGGGCGGTGGGCGTGCTCTGGACCCACATACAGATGTCCCGGGCTTCTCCCACGCCATGCTCCACCGCAAAGACAACTCTGGCCAAAGACCCCTGAACTACCACCTGGCGCCCCCCAACCAGGGTTTCGCTCCCCACCCTGGGGGCCGCGCTTTTCACTCGCAGTACCCCGGAGTGTCCAGGCTCCCCTTTAGGGTGCCGTCACAACACCCAGGCGGGGGCCCGACCATGGGCCAGGCAAACCAGCAGCACTCGGCCCAACTCTCTCCGGCCTACGCCAGCGGAGGCCACAACCCGTCCTTCTTTGGCGGGCCGATGGCCTCCCACAGGGGCGTGCCGGATACAGAGGAAGAGGGTCTGGAAGACATGGGGAGCTCCATGAGGTCCCAGATGGGTCATCCAGTGGGGCACCACCCGTCCTTGTCGCAACCCAACCGGGTCAACAGCTTTGGGGAGGAGAACCAGGAAGGCCTGGGAGATGGAATGGGTTGGTGTTGCAGTAGCTGTACGAGTGCTACTTTCATGTCCCTCTAATAAGGAGGTTTACATATTCATCCCAGACTTTGTGCTTAATGTCTGTATCTGCTTTCCTCTTTCGCTCACAGACCCACTAGCATTGGAAGCCATGAGTCAGCAGGCGCGGCTGGGACAGTGGGGAGAACCAGGGCCCTTCATCCCGGGTGGTGTGGCCTTCCCCCTGCCCCATCAGCTAGCCCACCTAGCCCAGCCCGGCTTGGCCCGCCTTCCCCCTCAGATGATGGCCCGGACCAACTGGAGGATGAGCGCTGGTCAGGAGGAGGAGTCTGGTGGGCTGCAGTACACCAGGTAACCCTCTGAGACCAAGTTTCCTTATTTTTTCGACTCCCGTTCTGTTTTGTGTATTAATCGGGCCGTTCCGTCACTCTGCCAGGTTCCCCGGCTTGCTACGAGAGATGCCTCCCCAAGATCAACCTGATCTCCGGGACATGGGTGAGATGCAGCCCCCGCCTCAGTCCCGTCTGCTCCAGTACCGCCAGGTCCAGTCGCGCTCCCCTGGTGACCCCTCGTCCCCCTCAGCAGCCACCGCCAACCACCCGGGACCCTTTCCCCCCGGGCATTACTCCGGCCGAGACCCCACCAGCCAAGAGTTGGAGCTCCTCAACAACCCGGGTCTCCATCAGCACCCGGGGAACCTGCTCTACAACCCCAACGCTTACCCCCATCAGTCGGGCAACTCCTCCCCGCCGCCGCAGGTCAAGTACCTGCTCCAGGAGGCCCAGTGGCCTCACGGCAGTGCCGGCGTGTCCCAGAACCACATGCCTGGCCAGGGCTTCCCATACGGGCTGCCCGTCATGGCTCATCCCAGCCGGCAGGAGCAGGTGCACCTCATGCAGCTCCACCACCACCATCAGCAGCAGCAGCAACAACAACAACAGCAGCAACAACAACAACAACAGCAGGCTCAAGGCCCAGGACATGAGGCCTACAACACGCTCTCCCCCAGAACAGCAGCAGCCACAGCCCTTCACAATGTAGAAGAGGTAAGGACTGGAATGGTCATGTTTCTGTCCAATGCGCGGGTCTTCCTTTCTCTGTGGTTTTATGTTTTTGTCTTTATGTGTCAGAGATGCAAACCCAGCCACACAATGTCCCATCTAAAGGAATGTCAGTGTAATGCAATTGATGAGTCCAGACCCTAATCTCTTTGTGTGAATAGTGGAATACAGATGTAAAATGGAGATGTCACACTTCCATCTCACTTTAAAATGCTCCATATTAGTGCAGGTGCAATGCCATGTACATCCTGGTTTGAATGCATTAATTAAAAACATCACATGCGATGAAGGCTGTGACTTTCTCACTTTTTAGTCGGAACTGAAAATGAGTGCGAGAAAGCAATGTAACGGGTACATTGCAGCGTATTGCCAAAAGCCGTCAGGTTTGGGGGTGTGTGGGGCTGACACAAATATCACTTTGTAACCGTTGCCTAAACTATATGAACTTTATTGTAGTGGAAAGTTCATGCCAGGTGACTGAGGATAGAAGAGGGTAATATTTAGGATTATTTTGGGTCAAGCCACTCTGTTCCCCTGGATAGTTGTAGAAAGCAATTGGTTCTTCTCTTTATTAGTGATGAAATGGAGAAACACTGAAACAAGAGTGTTGGACCATCTGACATTTTGGACTCGATCAGTGAGGAAGAAAAAATGCCTTCAGATTGTTCTGCAACTGTATTAGAACAGACTAGAGAGAAAAGTTTAAACGATTAATGCATAGATATTTTTCCCCATTCTTTTTCACCATAGTTAATTCCACAATGTTGATTATTCATTACAAAAGTCATTGTAACTAAGTCGAAGTATTCACCACCTTGTAAATTCCCTAATGAACGCTAAGCACATCTTTGTCACCACACAATTGGTTAGAGGTAACTGTATATGCTCCAGCTGGCGTTACTTTCTAGGGCCGTAGGAGGACCGGACGGGCCAGTCAACCCTGGTGTTTTACGTTATTGGGTCTTAAAGAGAATACTATGTTATTGGAGACGTTGCTCCTTTGGGCCACCAATGTCTTGTACTCAGTCTCTGATCTTTGAGTATTTAACTCTCACGCCCAGACGGGCTCAGATCATCGCAGGCTTCCTAATCTCCGAGGGCTGTTCTCAACCCAGTGTTTTCTCTGCTTTGCTAGAATGTTCTAGTCTTTTCCCCCTTGTGTGGCTCTCATACCCGTCTCGTTGGTATTAAGATGAGTTTCCAGGATTTAAGTATTTGTGTCAAGATCTCTTTTACCGCATATTCCCAGTTTCGGTGGGAGAACTGATGCGTTGTCTCAATTTGTTCACGCTCGTGAGTTAGTAGCTGACAAGTAATGGTTGGGCTTCCTGCTATATGACAGCACTCCGGGGGAGGACATGCATATGGAGAAGTTGATTGAACTAGATGTTTTATTCAGTCTCGTCGTCTCTCTTCTCTCCCTATTTAAGCTCTCGGCACATCTCACTGCCACGGGTGATGAGTCTGGCTAGTGTGCCCGCACATTGGGGTGCGTTGCCTAACCTCTCTCCATGTCGTGTCTCTGTCTTTGTCCCAGTATGAACCCCGGGGTCCTGGGCGGCCTCTCTACCAGCGACGGATCTCCTCCAGCTTCCCAGACGAGGGGTCCCCCACCAACATCGCTTCTATGGCCCAGCCGCCGCCCTGCCCAGCAGACCCCCAGGAGCACCCACATCCCCACGGCCCCTATGGCTACCCGTTCCAGAACATTCCATGCAACGGAGCCAGCACACTCGTTCAACACCGGGACCTCCTAGGTATGCATCAGAAAATAATGCTTGTTAGGAACCACGATGAAACGTTGTCATTTTGAGAATTATATGTGGTATGTTCAATGGGGTTTATTGTCGGTAGATGAGGGAAGCTTGGGGAAGACCTGTGATGTCTCCTGTATTGGCACAACGCTTGGGGAAGACCTGTGATGTCTCCTGTATTGGCACAACGCTTGGGGAAGACCTGTGATGTCTCCTGTATTGGCACAACGCTTGGGGAAGACCTGTGATGTCTCCTGTATTGGCACAACGCTTGGGGAAGACCTGTGATGTCTCCTGTATTGGCACAACGCTTGAGGAAGACCTGTGATGTCTCCTGTATTGGCACAACACTTGAGGAAGACCTGTGATGTCTCCTGTATTGGCACAACACTTGATGAAGACCTGTGATGTCTCCTGTGGGGAAGGCAGATGCTTGAGTCGTCAGATTACATTTTGTACGGTTTTCATCAAGGTTAGGTGCAGCGTTTCAGATTGCAATGCAACGGCACGTTGGCCTTTGTACAAGATGACAAATCAATGTTCTGAAATGCCTGTCGTGTGGCCCTTATTGTTAGTGGTGCCAACAAAGTAGTTTGTGCCACATGAACAGGGGGGTTTGACAGGTTTCCTTTCTATGCTGCTATTTCGTTTCTAGGGCTTTTTAACTCATTGATTTTGCCACATTAGGCATTTGGACAGGCGAATCTCAGTGGACCCATGTGTGCAGCCTGTTTTGGAGGTGAAAATTACTCTTACCTCTGACTTCTCTTTCTAACCCTCCTTTTCTATTCTGTCTTTCCCCCGTCTGTCTAACCCTCCTTTTCTATTCTGTCTCCTCCCCCGTCTGTCTCCCGTTTTCCTGCTCCGCTGCCTTCAACCCTCCCCTTCCACAGCTTCCTCCAAAGCCCTGCGGCATGCAGCTGAGGAGCAGATGAAGGCCGAAGCTGGGTCGGTGGCGTCCCAGCCCCCCGTCCACACCCTCCAGCACCCTGGACAGTTCCCCCCACTCATGCCCAACACCAAGCAGCAGCAGCAACATCAGGCCCCTCCAGAACCCGGCCAGGGCCCTGGGGGCCCCCAAAGTCAAGGGAAACCCCCCACCATGTCCTACGCCAGCGCCCTCCGTGCCCCACCCAAACCCAGAGCACGGCCGGAACAGGTCAAAAAGAACAGCGACCCGCTGTCCATACTCCAGGAGCTCAGCATAGGAAGTTCAAACGGTAGCAACGGATACTATTCCTATTTTAAATGAGTTGTTCCTGAAAAATACCCCCCTCCGCTAAAAACTCAAAAATTACAAAAATGTATTAAACAAAAAAGAAAAAAAAAATTGTAAACTTTTGTGAAAAATGAAAAAAGATTGTACAAGTGCTTTTTTTCAAATCGTTTCTATTGATAGTTATCGTTTCCTCTTTATTTTAAACTTGTTTGTAACTGTCAGATCTTTCTTCGGTTTCACATATCTGTGACTTAAAAAAAAAAAAAAAAAAAAAAAAGTAAAACATAAGTATATATAATGGATGCATTACTGGTATATATACATATGCATTATGTATATATGAATATATATACTTATATTATGTACACTTGTATATGTACGTAATGCAAAAAAAGTTATCCCCTCCCAAAAAAACATTATAAAACATAATCAATTTTAAAAACACAAGATTTGGTTGGCCACTTAGATGCTTGTTGCTCCCCTATTAACTTGGTTATGTTGGCCTCTTAGTGTTAGTTTTATTTTTAATGGACTTTCTATGTCGGTAACGCTAAGTGGTCAACTAATTTCATATGAAATATATGGAACATTGTATAGAAGTAGAAACATTTTCCTTTAATCTGTACATATAAAGAAAATAAATGACTTAGTTGTATGCCACAGACCTGTACCTAAACCTCTGTATCATGTTAGAATTACATTAGACTTTCCTTGGTTTGCTTTTGTCCTTAATCTTAGACATTCTCACCACTGTCTTCAGCGACAGAATAGTGCAGTAAATGTGATTCTTGCATAAATGCATACATACACACACACACACCTTTATTATACCTTTATACAAATGTGTTTGCATGCAACTCCCCCTTTTCGCTTGCCCTCTCTCCTCTCTTGTAAAAGATTGAAAAATATATTAAAGAAAAATTAGGAGCATGCACAGTAACATCGAAGTGAGGTCAACTGTCGTCTGATTCCATCTGTGGGAAATAGTTTTTTTTCTGAAGACAGGAGTCAGTTCCATATGTTCGTCTTGCTGTCCGTTTTTATGCCAGTTGACCAGGATGTTCAGGTTGCCATCGGGAACATGTGACAGCAGAGCTGTTATGCTACTGGTATGCCAGACAGACCGATTCTGTAGTAGTTACAATCGAGACCTAAGTTGGTTGTTTTAGTGAGTGAACATCTTGCTCTTTAGTGTGGCACTGTCTTCGGAGCTGGGCGTATTGTGAGACGGGATTAAATTCCAACCTGTTACCCGCACGCCGACCAAATCTCTAATCAGTCAAGCATAAGTGTATGTCGTGGAAATGGTTAGGACAAACTAAGTACCTGAGTTGATGGGTTAACGCAAGTTTTTTGGAAAGTGGTAACTAAGGCTTGGTTTGCAGACGGAGTCTGGATGTGCTTATAGGGATCTGGGCCAAGTAGGGAGGGTTATTTTTGAGTGAGGGAAGGTTTGGAGGACGTTTAGACAGATGGCGGTCAGTGTCTGGTTTTCTTCAAGATATCCTGTAATCTCTGTATATCTCGGTTGGAGGGTTTCAGAATTTAGCAATGGAATCTGGGGGCAACCTTGAACTTGGAATGCTTTAATCTGTATTACTGAAAACGGTTTAAATTCTGACAGCTGGTTTAAATCCAAGCTATTTACTTAGTCATACATTTGTGAAGGTAATTACTTTATGTCTCTGGTCCAAATAACTTTCAAAAATTCAGATAAACTAATAATTCAGATGGACGTTTACTCGTCACAGCTTTACCGTTTATTTTTTGTTAACCAATATTTATGTACTCATTGTTGGCTGTAGTCATCGATGTTCAATATCAATTTCCTTTGCTCTGGTGACATACAGTTTATGCTTAGATGACTGAGCTACATGTATAAGACCATTTTCCAGAAAAATCAGCTGTTTAGTTGACAGATCAATATGATGACTCTTACGATTACGCAGTTTGTGTGTGTTCTTCGAACCAACTACAGTTAATATTCGTTTTTTTACATGCATTCCAATCCGTGGGATGTCATTGTGGTTGGTTGACGCGGTACAAGAATATTGCGAGGGAAATTAATTAGCAATTTGGGAAATGTATATATAAAGTGCTTTCATCAAACGTTCTCGTCTTTACACATTTTGTATAGTGCGCACACTCAACTAAAATACCATAACGATAAAACTTGTAGGTCCACACTTGTCACAGTAACTGGAAACTTGTCATGATTCATGTTTATTTTCCCCCAATCAAACATAAAAAGTGTTAATGGTTTGTTTATATTATAAAAGTAAAATGCCTGTGGCATAACTGGTAATTGTATGGAACTTAGTCATTTTATGATATTTTCAATCAGAGTGAAACACTCTGTCAGCTATCCAGGAAGCTAATCTAGTCTAACATGAAACATCTCTTTAACGAAGTTGAAACAATCATTTGAAAAAATACATCTTGAACTTGAGTTTGTTTGATTTGTTGGTCCTTGTAACTTCCTGTGTCCAGATTCATTACAAAAAATGTGATATTGTAAATAGGCATTTTCTAGATAATTACCAACAAGATTTAGAGAGCATCTCAATTTTGTAGAGGCCGTTTAATGAGAAGGTATTCCCTTTTTAATTATACAAAATCAGTAAAAACTATTTACAGATATGGGCATGGCAGTGACAGCATCTTGTAGTGGTGTCCCTTTTTTAAATACAAATGTGTCACAAAGTTTCTGGATGCTTTTACAAAGAGGAGAGTTTTGGTTTTGTTGCATACCTATACATTATTATTTTACTTAAAATAATTATTTTGGAAACTGATTGTTCATAATTTGTTTGTCCGATGTTTAATTGCTTTTATTTTACTGCTGTTTTGTTTTTAGATTGAGATAAACGGACAGTCCTAATAATAATTTTTATATGTTAGGACTGTCCATTTATTCTGTGCATGCCAAGATGACCTGGCTTCTTTTAATCCCCAGTTTTATCAATTACTGTGTATTGGATTGTGAGCAGAAAAGAAAACAATCATGTTTTGGGTTTTCCCTTCAAATGTATATTATTTCACGTGTACAATGACTTGTGACATGGACAAAAAAGTTATGCTATTTTACTTACCTGTCAATGAATTATTTAATGGTTAATTCTTTTGGCTTTTTTGCTGGGCAAAACGTTGCTCCCAAACACAACTGGCCTTAAATCTTTGCAAGGAAGTTAGCTAACTTGAATCGGTTTTCCAGAAATTAGTTCTTGGCTGAGATCTAAATGATAAAATACTTATTTCTCAAAACATTTGCAGTGTTTCAGATCCTAATTTCTTTAAAATCCAAAACATGAGAAGTCATAAGTAATAATCTGTTTTTGCTTTAAATCTAACTCCCGTACGACCTGTTTGTTTTGTGCCGTGTCATGACTGACGCTGCATAAAAACAGAGAACTGTTTTAAAAGGGATTTTTTTATTGTCTCTGGTAGAGGCTAATAGCAGTCGCATATCATTTTGTCTGGGCAGATTCTAAAAGTTCCTCATGTTGCCTTTGTCAAACAACTCAATACACCCTAACCAAGTGTACTTGAACAGCCGGTTCTGTTGTAGGATCAGCCTTTTGCCCAGCCAGTAGAGAGCACTGTGTTCAGATTTTTGTAAAGCCACATCTCTTGTTGTCATCCACCTTCTCTCCAGTTTCAGTCCATCCTACAGTAAAGCAATGACACACCTGTGTACTGTAAACTCCCTCCCTACTTCAAATAAGCGGGCTACATAATGATGAATATTTCTCTGACTCTTTTTAATTCAATTGGTGGTGGTTACGATAAAGGATTTAGACTGTGTTTGAAAGGTTTTCTTTTCTTTTGTTTGTTTTTAAAATTTGTTTCTCTATTAAAGTGTTTTTATTGAAACAGGTACTTTTACTTCTCCTTTTTTTTGGAAGTACTCGCCTTTTTTTTCTTTTAAGGGATTTATAGTGATTTTCCTGTGTGGAAGTGAGGTCTCACACTAATGTGGCTCCGTGTCCCAAAAGAAAAACATGTCAACACAATTGACTGTCATCTTGTCCTGGCTGGGATTAATGGAAAACTCAACACAAGTAAAGTTGAATGGGTTGTTATTATCTCTTCAGTGGTCCCTGAGAAACGTTTCCATCACATCAGTCTTTGGACCCGTTAATCCTTACTCTATTGGTGAATGTAAATATAATCAAATGACAAATTGGCACTACAGGTGCGTTGACTCCAACTATCCAGATCAAACGCCTGGGATGCTTTCTGATGGTGTCCAACGACCGTAAGAGTGTCCCTGCTTTTCTTTCGTCGTTCCACAACACAGGCATGTATGCACGGTCGTATGCGTGGATGCTTTTCGGACGCTTCTTTTATTCACCCGTACAACCGACACTGGTTTCCAGCATGCACTCAAATCCCTGGCTACAGAAAACTGTAGTCACAAAACCCACCTAAAAAGATGTACCGGTAGTTACTAATTCAGTGCACGCTGGCATTACCCACCAGGGAAATAACCAGTGGACATGGCTGCGTTGGTGCTGTCCAAGTCCCAGTATTTTCCCATCCAGGACCATGCTGCATACGACCCATTACGGTCCATTAGAACTAGTGATTTGCAGCGTAAGAATGGATCTGTAGCGTTTCTTATTATGCTAGTCCAGCTTGCTTTTATTTCTGTGAGAAATATTGATCAAGTACTTAGATATCAGTATGATCATGGTGAGGTGAGCACGCTTCAACCAAGGAATGGGTTTGGCTTCTCTAGGGATCCATGTTTATTCGCAACGCCCACAAGAACGTGGTCGCCAGTTGAAAACCGGTCACCTCGATTTGGAACTTGTTGCCTGTTCAACTTTCTTTTTTTTTTAAGTTTAACCTTCTAATCAAGGACTTATTTAGAAATGGGGTGTCAGATGAGCCCAAGGAAGGAACCCGTGGGGGGGGGAACGGTTTGCTCTTGTCACTGTAGGTCAGGGGTCACTAACCCTTTTCCTGGAGAGCTACTGTCCTGGTAGTTTTCACTCCAACCCTTATTTAGAACTCCTAAAAGACTTATTTTGACAGCAACTGAGTTTGATGGCATATTCATGGCATTGGGGACACCCCTGTTGTAGTGTAAGAGTGCAATAGAACTACATTACCCATGAGATTATTGTTTCATATTAATGTCACGAACATTGTTTTCAGTTTCAGGTCTCTGATGAGGATGTTTTATCATACCTAATATCATTGATCCATTATTTGCTCTTAATCTCGTGGCAATAATAGTGTTCTCACGCAATGCTTGCAGATAATTTGTAAACTATGTATTTGAATTTGTTCATGTCAATTTCCTCTGAATTATTTGTTCAACACATCTTGCACTGTGAATGTGACTAACCACCTCTTGGTTTAACAGCACAGGTGTAATGGCGGTTCTATGGAGGGCAGAGTCTCTTAATTAATTAGATCACTAAGTGGGGGATTCACCCTCACCTGGGTGTATAGGTGTCGAATGGGCACCGATTCAAAGAGGGAACCCAGGCACACTACGAATCAGTCTGGCACCTGTGGTTTACGGCATTTTAATCTCCCCACTCAAGCGGGTGTTAATCTTTGCATATATAGAGGCTGCCCAAATTCTGATTATTATGATGGGATGTTCTTCTGACCTTCACAAGGCCAAAACATTATAGATAAGTTTACCAGGTAATCTGCTAAAAACACATTCTCGTTATAGCATTGACCAGGGTACAATAAGGATTACCATTGTGGGGTATACATACATGTTCTCATGCATGCCCAGACACTCTAAATATGTGTTTGAAAGAACCAAAAACCAAACTCAAACATCAGGGGCACGATACTAAACTGTTCTCCCATCCTGGAATTGTTAGCAGTGAAAGAGCCTGGAACACGTATTCATCCAAGGATAATATCAGTACATTTATTTTCGTTACAAATTCTTTGTTTAATGGTCTTGCATCTTAACATGAACACGCAACTTAAGACCAAAACAACTAAACATTATATATTATTGCATGCCTAAAATGATCATGTAACAGACAAGAGGTAAGAGAGATGGCCAAGCAAGTCTGTGACTTACTACATTCATAGTCTAATGTAGCATTTAAGTACCTTTGTGCTAAAATCCCTCAACCAACTGCCTCCGTGTCTTCAATCAGATATCATCTACGGAAAACAAGGCATTATTACTTGCAAATGTTTTATGTTTCTTTATTAATAACATCTAAGTACATAGAAAATCATCCAAAAATAAATTTTATTTACCCACTGGGGTTTTGCACCTATTTTCTCTGTAGAAATCAAACCTAGATGGAAAACTGGACTAGCCAGCCATTAACCGCTGCTTAATTTGACTAGTGATTAGGTAAATATCCTACGTAAACCCTGTTTATTGAAAATTGCCTAAAAATGTTTGCAGATATTAAGCTAAAGAATATTTTTTCTCCATTTGACCTGAAACACCTTCAAAGTGTTGACTGCTGCATGTCTGGGGAGTTTCAAATGACATGCATCAGACCCAAACTGAAATAGATACATATACCTTCATTGAAAACAAGTAAGCGTAGTGTTCGACAAACTGAATGTCAAAGAAATAGGAACAATGTGTTTTTAGCCATAAAAAGCAGGGTTTTGTCCCTGTGTGATGTGCACCTGCTAGAACTGAACCTTTTCCAACATGGCAACCCGAGCCCTTAGAGGCTCAATCATGCTGGATGTTTAGCATTCTGTCTGGTGAACACACTAGACAGCGTTGGACTCACTAAATACACTAGACAGCGTTTGACACACTAGACAACAGTAAAATACGCTAGACACGCTAAATACACTAGACAGCGTTTGACACACTAGACAACACTAAATACACTAGACAGCAGTAGACACTAGCAGTAGGCGGAACCACTTTAATTCCCTGTGAAATCTATACATTACGAAATACAACTCAATTTCAATATTGAAACAGAAAATTAATACCTTTGCGCTGTAATTCTTACATGATCCAAATTCTTTTAATTTCAATATCAAATTCTGAAACAATAATTTGGTGTAAATTTGATCAATTAGCGTTTTGACAGAGACAAAACAACTTCCATTTGAAATTAGAAGTGGATTCTATACAGGATTATCATCTACACATCCAAAAATGTGTAGTAAATGTACCTGGTCAAAGATCATACCATTAACATGTAAACATTAAAGGTAAAATGCTACAAGAGTAAAGTTAGGAATCTAGTTGGGGTTGCTTCAAATCTGGGTTGCAAAATAATTATATATTTTTAACCAGAACCAAATTTTTAGAACCAGAACCTAAAACATTACTGCCTTTTCATTTTTGCATACATTTTAGTTCATACTAAAATAAAAAATAATTAATCTAAAATCTGTATGTAAATGTAAACAAACGCAAAAATTGTTTTGTTGTAATTGGGTTGCAATAAAAAGTAATTGCAATCATAGAATAGTTACATATAGGCTCATTAAGCATTTCTTTTTTACCAAAACAAACACTGGTTTCTGTTCCTCCCAGGGTCTATGTAAAAGATCCCTTGGGTTTTATTACAGCACAACGTTGGCATGGATTGTTGTCTTATTGCTCCGGTTCGGCCTCCGCGTCCATGCAGGACTCCCAGGGGTTTTGAGGCATCCGGGGCATGGAGAGGACGAGGAGGGTGAGACCACCGAGGAAAAGGAGGCAGAAGCCGGCGCAGGCACACGCGAAAGACCAGGCGTATGAGTATTGGATCCAGCTGGTGTGCTCGCTCTCAACCATTCGCTTCACGGACTGGCGCATCACTTCCACTGAGATGATTGAACACAAGCCTGCATTGGACGAGAGATGTAGAGAGGGGTGTGGTTATAAATGTGAGAGATGTAGAGAGGGGTGTGGTTATAAATGTGAGAGATGTAGAGAGGGCTGTGGTTATCAATGTGAGAGATGTAGAGAGGGGTGTGGTTATAAATGCGAGAGATGTAGAGAGGGGTGTGGTTATACATCCGATAGATGTAGAGAGGGGTGTGGTTATAAATCCAAGAGATGTAGAGAGGGGTGTGGTTATAAATGCGAGAGATGTAGAGGGGTGTGGTTATAAATGCGAGAGATGTAGAGAGGGGTGTGGTTATAAATGCAAGAGATGTAGAGAGGGGTGTGGTTATAAATGCGAGAGATGTAGAGAGGGGTGTGGTTATACATCCAATAGATGTAGAGAGGGGTGTGGTTATAAATCCAAGAGATGTAGAGAGGGGTGTGGTTATAAATGCGAGAGATGTAGAGAGGGGTGTGGTTATAAATCCAAGAGATGTAGAGAGGGGTGTGGTTATACATCCAATAGATGTAGAGGGGTGTGGTTATAAATGCAAGAGATGTAGAGAGGGGTGTGGTTATAAATGCAAGAGATGTAGAGAGGGGTGTGGTTATAAATGCGAGAGATGTAGAGAGGGGTGTGGTTATAAATCCAAGAGATGTAGAGAGGGGTGTGGTTATACATCCAATAGATGTAGAGGGGTGTGGTTATAAATGCAAGAGATGTAGAGAGGGGTGTGGTTATAAATGCGAGAGATGTAGAGAGGGGTGTGGTTATAAATGCAAGAGATGTAGAGAGGGGTGTGGTTATAAATGCGAGAGATGTAGAGAGGGGTGTGGTTATAAATGCGAGAGATGTAGAGAGGGGTGTGGTTATAAATGCGAGAGATGTAGAGAGGGGTGTGGTTATAAATGCAAGAGATGTAGAGAGGGGTGTGGTTATAAATGCGAGAGATGTAGAGAGGGGTGTGGTTATAAATGCAAGAGATGTAGAGAGGGGTGTGGTTATAAATGCGAGAGATGTAGAGAGGGGTGTGGTTATAAATGCGAGAGATGTAGAGAGGGGTGTGGTTATACATCCGATAGATGTAGAGAGGGGTGTGGTTATAAATGCGAGAGATGTAGAGAGGGGTGTGGTTATACATCCGATAGATGTAGAGAGGGGTGTGGTTATACATCCGATAGATGTAGAGAGGGGTGTGGTTATACATCCGATAGATAAAGAGAGGGGTGTGGTTATACATCCGATAGATGTAGAGAGGGGTGTGGTTATACATCCGATAGATGTAGAGAGGGGTGTGGTTATACATCCGATAGATGTAGAGAGGGGTGTGGTTATACATCCGATAGATGTAGAGAGGGGTGTGGTTATACATCCGATAGATGTAGAGAGGGGTGTGGTTATACATCCGATAGATGTAGAGAGGGGTGTGGTTATACATCCGATAGATGTAGAGAGGGGTGTGGTTATACATCCTGACACCCATTTACACACATGCAGGCCACTTTGGTTAAAGGACAAAAGGACACCCTTTACTGAGAATATTTCAAACAGGTTATTGTGTTATTCGTTACTTCCCATTATTAAAAAATGCTGCTGGGGTGAAAAGGTATCCACTGTAATTCTCATGCTGTAGTGAATCCATTCCCAAAACATACTTACAATATGTATTACCAAGAGAGTATATGCAACTTGTGCTTGTCTTTCCGTCTCTTACCAGCAAAAGCGAAGAACATTCCAGCAGGTTTGAGGATGTAGTCATTTCCTTTCTTGAAGGAGCACAGGAGACACAAGATTCCCAGGATCATGAAGGCCAGACTGAAGATGGCGATGGCTGCTGCTGAGATATTGTACTCTAATGAGAAGGCAAAAACAAGTTGCTTTAAGAAGACTTATTCCAAGGCCTGTACAGTCAATATTTACAGAGCAACACCACCTGTATCTATAAACCTAACGTACAATCCCGTACAATCTCCCGCAAGAAAGAAATAAACCTGATCGGACATCTCGAGTAAATCCGCCAATTCCCTCCCATTGACTAAAGCAGATGGGCCACAGCAGATAACCCCATCCGGTGCCACTCCTGTCAGCTAAGAACCAGGAACCTGAAGCTACTTTAATGCAGTGGCCCACATAAATAGGACAACAGAAGATTGGACCAATGTTGACCGGTCTGATCCGTCGATTTCAATTTCTGCTGCGACATTCAACGATGGTTAGGGTCCGAATATGACGTAATCGACATGAAAGCGCCGATCGATCCAGCCTTGTCTGAGCAATTCAGGCTGGTGATGAGGGTGTGCAAGTGTGGGGGATATTTTCTTGGCACACTTTGGGCCCCTTAGTACCAATTGAGAATCGTTGAAATACGCTACAGCGCACCGGAGTGATGTTGCTGAACATGTCCATCCCTTTATGACCGCAGTGAACCTGTCGTCTTGTCTACTTCCAGCAGGACAACGTGTCATGTCACCGAGCCGACGTCTCCTAAAACTTTCCTGAGCACGTCGCAGCCACTTGATCTCAATCCAATAGGGCATATTTGTAATTGTGGTGGAACGGGAGATTTGCATCATGATGAATGTGTGCAGCCGACAGATTTGCAGCAACTGTGTGTTGCTATAATGTCAATATGGATCAAAATCTGAGGATCTGCGTTAGTGAAGATGATTACTTGTTATTCTTAGCTGTCCAACCAGCCATCCCAGTAATGTGGGTTTTGTGACGAGAATTGGAGAGCTGCGTCTTTGATCTGTAGCCTGCTTGCCTGGGTTGAGACTCTCTTTGGAGAATCCCCTTCATCTCATGTTGGGACATGTGCTGGTCCTCTACCCCAGAGAAAATAATGGAATTTCTGTTTGCTGATTGGGGTAGGGGTGAGGGATTTTAGAGTGAGGTAGGGGTGAGGGATTTTAAAGTAAGGTAGGGGTGAGGGATTTTAGAGTAAAGTAGAGGTGAGGGATTTTACTGTGAGGTAGGGGTGAGGGATTTTAGAGTGAGGTAGGGGTGAGGGATTTTAGAGTGAGGTAGGGGTGAGGGATTTTAAAGTAAGGTAGGGGTGAGGGATTTTAGAGTGAGGTAGGGGTGAGGGATTTTAAAGTAAGGTAGGGGTGAGGGATTTTAGAGTAAAGTAGAGGTGAGGGATTTTACTGTGAGGTAGGGGTGAGGGATTTTAGAGTGAGGTAGGGGTGAGGGATTTTAAAGTAAGGTAGGGGTGAGGGATTTTAGAGTGAGGTAGGGGTGAGGGATTTTAGAGTAAAGTAGAGGTGAGGAATTTTACTGTGAGGTAGGGGTGAGGGATTTTAGAGTGAGGTAGGGGTGAGGGATTTTAGAGTGAGGTAGGGGTGAGGGATTTTAAAGTAAGGTAGGGGTGAGGGATTTTAGAGTAAAGTAGAGGTGAGGGATTTTACTGTGAGGTAGGGGTGAGGGATTTTAGAGTAAAGTAGAGGTGAGGGATTTTACTGTGAGGTAGGGGTGAGGGATTTTAGAGTGAGGTAGGGGTGAGGGATTTTAGAGTAAAGTAGAGGTGAGGGATTTTACAGTAAGGTAGGGGTGAGGGATTTTAGAGTGAGGTAGGGGTGAGGGATTTTAGAGTGAGGTAGGGGTGAGGGATTTTACAGTAAGGTAGGGGTGAGGGATTTTAGAGTGAGGTAGGGGTGAGGGATTTTAGAGTAAAGTAGAGGTGAGGGATTTTACTGTGAGGTAGGGGTGAGGGATTTTACAGTAAAGTAGAGGTGAGGGATTTTACTGTGAGGTAGGGGTGAGGGATTTTAGAGTAAGGTAGGGGTGAGGGATTTTAGAGTGAGGTAGGGGTGAGGGATTTTAGAGTGAGGTAGGGGTGAGGGATTTTAGAGTGAGGTAGGGGTGAGGGGTTTTAGAGTGAGGTAGGGGTGAGGGATTTTAGAGTGAGGTAGGGGTGAGGGATTTTAGAGTGAGGTAGGGGTGAGGGATTTTAGAGTAAGGTAGGGGTGAGGGATTTTAGAGTGAGGTAGGGGTGAGGGATTTTAGAGTGAGGTAGGGGTGAGGGATTTTAGAGTGAGGTAGGGGTGAGGGGTTTTAGAGTGAGGTAGGGGTGAGGGATTTTAGAGTGAGGTAGGGGTGAGGGATTTTAGAGTAAGGTAGGGGTGAGGGATTTTAGAGTGAGGTAGGGGTGAGGGATTTTAGAGTGAGGTAGGGGTGAGGGATTTTAGAGTGAGGTAGGGGTGAGGGGTTTTAGAGTGAGGTAGGGGTGAGGGATTTTAGAGTAAGGTAGGGGTGAGGGATTTTAGAGTGAGGTAGGGGTGAGGGATTTTAGAGTGAGGTAGGGGTGAGGGATTTTAGAGTGAGGTAGGGGTGAGGGGTTTTAGAGTGAGGTAGGGGTGAGGGATTTTAGAGTAAGGTATATCAACAGTTTCGTGTCTTAAGCATTATTGGGATCCTTTCCACCTGATGCCTTACTGGGTCTGTTGGTGCTGCACCCATTGAAATCCCGTGGCTATTTCTGGGTGGTGCTACTTGGCTTGACCTGCCTGTGGCCAGAGGTTCTGACTGGATGATAACTCCACGGACATGTTATATTTAAATAATGACCAGTGCTTTAGATGGTAATGATATCTAGGGGCACATGTAACGGGTACATTGTGAATTTTAAACAGCCTCTTCATGTCTCTTGGGCCAGCCATTTCCATTGATATTCGGACCGTGTGTCCATGTGCCTGTGGGTTTGTCTGCGTGTTTAGTGTCTTGGAATGCTTTTATATTCGGATACACGGTCTAATGATTGGGTATGACAGGGCACCAAATGTGCTTGGTGTCCGAATGTGCATAACATGAAAGGCCTGTCATCGAGGGCACCTGCCTTGAATGTAACAATTCACAATTCACCGACATGGTGTTAAGGATCCTGTGAAGGAGTATTAGAAAGGTAAGGGCAGTACTTTATATCTGCCACATTGACTGTAACTACTTGAACATTTATTCGACTGTATCTTTGAAAATTTCTACGGTTAAATGTTTCTGCTTGTGTTGAAACCAACCCAAGGTAATCGTCCATTGAGGCACAGTAAGTGCTTAGGATTAAAAGGATTGTCTGGTTGTTGCTTTGGTCTACGTGAGCGTTGATGCCATCCGTTGCCACGTCCAGCAAGGACTGTTTGAGATTCATGTTGGGGGAAAATACATGTTATAAACATTGTTTGTTAGGTCTGACATTTGAGTGTGGACAAGCCACAAGCATCCTTACCTTTCTGGGTTTTGACTTCAAAAATCTCTGTCTCTTCTCCTGGACTGAAGTGTTGGAAGTAAGTGCAGTTCTCCTCTTTGAGAAAGATAAAAACAAACTGTTAGTTGAAAGTTTAGATTATAGTCCTTAAAACTAAATTCAAAATGTGTCATTTATACATGGAACATCACAAAAACAGCTCTATTTAACAATTTATTCCATGACTGGTGGAAAAACAAACCTATTTTAAACCTCCCATGTTGGGCTGGGTGTTCAATATTTTGTTTGTTCATTGGCTTCAGAACGTATTGAAAATATTTGTAGAATTTTTTTGCCAACACATGAGTATTCCCTTAAAACTGAGATCTAGACCTTGAAGCTGTTCCACTTATTTTTTAATTGCCATCGTATAATCAGGGACTTATTTATGAGGTGAAACAGAAAACCAGCAGGTTCCGGACCTGTTGAGTGTCGAGTACCACTGAACTATTGCTCCAAATTTAGCTCAGATCCATCCTCTATAATTGTTCTGTTGTCTTTAGAACATTACTGTTGTCAATTTGTGACAACGTCGCTAGATTGACTTTGATTTTGAACGGCACAGAGAACCCAGCCATGTCCAAGGACCTCTGATTTGACCTAGCATCCCTACGATGTAGCATGTTGGGGCATCCTGTTATTGGGGTGCATCTCAGTGGCAGGGACACTGGTCAGCTGAGAGGAAAATACAGAGGACTAATTGAAGATTACCTGATCCAGAACTGCCCAAATACCAGAGGTGGGACAAAGTCATTGTTATGCAAGTCACAAGTAAGTCTCAAGTCTTTGCCCTCGAGTCCCGAGTCAAGTCGAGTCAAAGATGAGGCAAGTCTCAAGTCGAGTCCCAAGTCCTACCATTTTAGTTTCGAGTCATTTCAAGTCATCTTACCACAGAATTTATACAAATCATGTATGTCTGTAAGATTTGTATTTATTTAAACCTCTTTTTATACAATGACATTAATACAGTAAAAAACAGAAAATTTAATTTCACAAAAAATGCTTGTATTTCAACAGCATATTGCACTAGAACAATGCACAGCAACTTCAGTCCTGTATTGTATTGACCTTAGGGCTGGAAGATATGGAAACATTTAATATCACAATATATTTCTTAATTTCGGTCGATACGACATAATTCCGATATCGATATGAACAATATAAAAGCCTCAGAAAAAATGCCATGAACAACCACAACGGATGTCTGTATACTATCTTCTGAAAAATACATTTGCCAAGTCTTTTGAGCCTCCTCCTATAAAACTAAATAATATTTGAGAAATAAAACGGTACAAATAAATTAAAGTTCACCTTTTATTTGATTTTAACCTTTATACAAACAAGAAAAGTCAAATAAGCAATTTGACTCTGAGACTGACCTTATTAATATATTTAACTTTAAACAATAACACAGGCTGATTATATTATTCTTTACACAAAACGTTAGTGAACATGTTAGACAATGAAGAGGTGAGTTCATGAGTTCCCTATCAGGGAACTTCGAGCTGCGTGAAAACGCTATGGGAACGCTCTGCGTGAGTGCGTCATGAAGCACATGTGTAATCAGTCCAATGGCGTGACGGAACGTCACAGACGGGTGACGTCGCGACCAGGAAGTCATAAAAGCACACCTAATTACCGGCACCTTCAGTTTTTTGTTGCTTCAGCAAGTGCATGTTGTGACAGTCCTCGCGGGTTTCTGCTATTACTTTGTTAATTCAGAAATTTTCTTTGCATTTATGTACAAGAGCTCACCGCGATTATGGCAACCGAGCGGCGTTTCAGACAGTGTGCTTCTCCCTGCAACCGCTTTCTCACGGGCCGGGACACACATGTTCTGTGCGTAGTTTGTTTGGGAGAGGAGCATGCCCAGCTAGCCTTGGAAGAGGCTAGCTGTAAGCATTGCGACCGTCTCGCCATCCGCACACTTCGCTCTCGCCTGGCGCTTTTTCAGGAAAGCGGCTCGGTTCGCGTTCCCCGCGGTTCAGGTCCCGCCGCTGCCGAGGCACGGCGCCGACTGACGTCGTGGGGTTCGCAAGCGGATCTAGCATGCGGTTCCGAGACGGCTCCTGCATTTTCTCGGTCCTCGTCTGCTAGAGCCAGTGCCTCGGCTCGGGGTTCGGAAGCACCCGTGCGGGTTTCTTCCGCCCTGGGTGAGGCACCTTTTTCTCAGCCGTCCAGTTCTGAGGAAATGGAGGTTGAAAACCTCGAGGCGGAGGCTGAATTGTTGGTTCAGTCACCTGCGAACGAGGAGCTGCTGGAGGTACTCACCCGAGCTGTGGGAAAGCTCAACATCGAGTGGCCGGCTGACAGGCAGGAGTCTGCTTCAACTAGTAAGTTGAATGAACGATTCTTGCCCTCCCGTGCTTTACCTCCTCGCCGGTGTTTGCCTTTCTTCCCGGACCTCCACACTGAGGTGTCGAGGTCCTGGAAGAAGCCGGTGTCGTCCCGGGTGTTTAATCCGCGGACTCATATGTATTCGAATGTTGCTGAGGCTAATGTTCATGGGTACGGGCCGATGCCGGTCGCGGAGGAGATACTGGCGAGCCATTTATCTCCCGCGGCATCGTCTCTGAGGACACCGGCATTGCCCTCCAAGGCGTTGAAGACTACTTCGGTGCTGGTGGGCAAAGCTTATTCGGCGGCGGGTCAGGCAGCTTCCTGCCTCCATACTATGTCTATTCTACAGGCAAATCAGGCAGAGCTGCTTAGCGACGGGGCTCAGGGGAGACTGTAAGTCCTGATGAGGTTCGAGAACCGTCAGGCGGCGGATTTGTCTCTTCGTGCCACTAAGGAGACGGCCAAATCAGTGGGCCGTGCTATGGCAGCCTTGGTGGCTACGGAGAGGCATCTCTGGCTGAGCCTCTCTGATATGAGAGATAGGGAGAAAGCCTTCCTCCTGGACGCGCCTCTTTCCCCCGACGGCCTCTTTGGCCCTGCTATTGGCTCGGTCGTCGAAAGGTTTCAGGAGGAGAGAAGGCAGGCGGCTGCCTTCCAGAAATTTCTCCCCGTCGTAGCCGCGTCGCGGGGCTGTCGGACGGGGCAGCCCCGCCCGGCGCCGAGCACGGCACACCGGGCGCAGCAGAGAGTGAGTGTCGCTACTCGGGCGCCCCCACACGATGAGTGGGCCGGGCGGCAGCTCACAGGCGGGGCCTTCGAGGGGTAGGACAGTTCCGAGGCCTGTCGCTACATCCAAGAAGGCTTTGTCTAAGAGACCCTGACAGGGGGGTCAAACCGCTGGGGGTGGTCCCCACCAGGGAGTAGTGAGCTCCTCCTGGTGCCCTCAGCGGGGTGGCCTGGGCGAGCGTTTTCCCGAGGGGCGCTCGCCTCCTCCGAGGAGGGGCCCAGAACTGTCGGACCAGTTGTTCCCTGCCAGTGCGCTGTTACAGGGCACTGTGTCTGCAGTACCTGTTACTCCAGAGGCCAGCCTCGAGAGGCTGGTACCCCTAGTAGATTTTCTGGCAGAGTGGAAGACCCTGCCGAATATATCTCAGTGGGTCCTGCGGATAATCGAGAGCGGGTATGCCATCCAGTTCAGGACGCATCCGCCTCGTTTCAATGGGGTCCTGCCCACAGTGGTGGGCCCAGAGCAGCCTGTTCTTCCTCTCAGCAGGGAGTCGGGCTGGTACAGCCGGTACTTCGTTGTTCCCAAGAAGGATGGGGGGTTGCGTCCTATTTTAGACCTACGTCTGTTGAATCAGACGGTCGGGAGACTCAGCTTCAAAATGCTCACTCTCAAACAGATCGTATCACAGATCAGGTCCGAGGACTGGTTTGTCACGATAGATCTGAAGGACGCCTATTTTCACATCTCCATCCTTCCACAACACAGGAAGTTCCTGAGGTTCGCTTTTGGGGGCGAAGCGTACCAGTATCGGGTTCTTCCGTTTGGCGACCACTCCGTTAGGTGACCACTTTCCTGGGCGTAGTCTGGGATTCGACCATGATGCGGGCACATCTGTCTCCTGCACGTGTGGCGTCGATCCTTGCTGCCGTCGAGCAGGTGAGGCTAGGCCAGTCACTCACTGTGAAACAGTTTCAGAGACTGTTGGGTCTGCTGGCAGCAGCGTCCAACGTTATTCCTTGCGGCCTGGTGTTCATGAGACCGTTACAGTGGTGGCTCAGAACCAAGGGGTTCTCCCCGAGGGGAAACCAGTTCCGCACGATCACTGTTACGCGGCGTTGTCTCCGCACGCTGGTCATGTGGAGGAAGCCTTGGTTCCTAACCCAGGGTCCCGTGTTGGGAGCTCCGTGTCGTCGTGTTACACTAACGACGGATGCCTCCCTCACCGGCTGGGGGGCGATCATGAGTGGTCGCCCAGCTCAAGGGCTCTGGCGGGGCCATCAGCTATCATGGCACATAAATTGGCTAGAGATGCTGGCAGTTTACCAGGCTCTGAAGCACTTCCTCCCAGACCTAAGGGGTCATCATGTTCTTGTCCGGTCGGACAACACATCGGTGGTTTTTTACATCAACCACCAGGGGGGTCTGCGCTCACGCCCACTTTACAATCTGGCCCGCCAGGTCCTTCTGTGGTTCCACGGGAAGCTCCTTTCTTTAAGGACCATTTTTATCCCTGGGTACCTAAATCAGGGGGCAGACACCCTGTCGAGACAGGGGCCGAGGCCCGGGAGTGGAGACTCCATCCCGAGGTGGTGGAGCTCCTTTGGTCGCACGCCGGTCGGGCCGAAGTGGACCTATTTGCGTCCAGAGAGACGTCACACTGTCCTCTGTGGTTTTCGCTGACTCATCCAGCCCCACTGGGGCTGGATGCCATGGTGCAGGCATGGCCGAGGTCACGCCTGTACGCTTTCCCCCCGGTTGCTCTGCTCCCAGGAGTTCTTGGGAAAGGATCCGTCAGGAGCGGGTCAGTCTACTGCTTGTAGCACCGTACTGGCCGGCCCGAGTATGGTTTGCGGACCTAATATCTCTCCTCGTCGGCTCTCCGCTGGAGATTCCGATCAGGAGGGACCTGCTTTCCCAGGCGCATGGGGTCATCCTTCACCCCCGCCCGGAGCTGTGGAAACTATGGGCCTGGCCTCTGAGGGGGCCCGCCTCTTAGTTTCAGGTCTCTCGACTGAGGTCGTTGAGACCATCCTTCACTCCAGAGCTCCAGCCACAAGGAAGGCGTATGCCGCCAGGTGGAAACTGTTCACCTCGTGGTGTAGAGAACGGCAGGTAGACCCAGTTAACTGCCCAGTGTTTGCAGTACTGGAGTTCCTGCAGCATCGCTTCTCTACAGGTCTATCCCCATCCACACTGAAGGTGTATGTGGCGGCTTTGTCCGCATGCCATGTCCCTCTAAATGGGGTTTCTCTGGGGAGACACCCACTGGTATCACGCTTCCTTCGTGGCGCCCGGAGGCTGAGGCCAGCAGCCGGCATGAGGGTGCCATCCTGGGACCTGGCTATTGTTCTAGAAGGCCTCTCCCGTGCTCCGTTTGAGCCCATTGAGGAGGTCCCTGACAAGTTCGTGACCCTCAAGACGGTCTTCTTACTTGCCATCTCTTCTTTGAAGAGGATTGGTGATATGCAAGCGCTGTCGGTGGCGCCCTCTTGCTTGGACTTCTCACCCGGTATGGTCAAGGCGTTTCTACTACCTTCACCCAGGTATGTCCCCAAGGTCCCAACTAACATCGTTGGGCCTATTGTACTGCAAGCCTTCTGCCCTCCTCCTTTTGACGTCGGACCAGAAGAAGCATAACCTCCTCTGCCCGGTGAGGGCCTTAGACGCCTACGTCCACAGAACTGCCCTGTGGAGGCTGTCCGAACAGCTGTTCGTGTGCTTTGGACCACCCAAGAGAGGGGGTCCTGTGTCCAAGCAGAGGATGAGCAAGTGGGTGGTTGAGGCCATCTCACTTGCTTACGAGTCGGCTGGTCAGCCTTCACCCTTGGCTGTTCGAGCCCACTCGACCAGGAGTATGGCGGCTTCAAAAGCCCTTTTGTCAGGTAAAGTGTCTCTACATGACGTCTGTGTTGCGGCAGGCTGGTCCTCACCGCACACGTTCGTGAGATTTTACCAGCTTGACTTTAGCTCCACGCCAGGGGCGCAGGTGCTTTCGTCCGAATGTGCGCTCTGACTTCACATGGCGGACACTTGCTCGTATGGCGAAGTGGGTAGTGGCGTTCCCATAGCGTTTTCACGCAGCTCGAAGTTCCCTGATAGGGAACGTCTCTGGTTACGTATGTAACCTTAGTTCCCTGAGGGGAACGAGACGCTGCGTGTCTGTGCCATACTCCCAGCATGCCCTTGGCACTTGCTTCAGCCGATCAGAAACTGAAGGTGCCGGTAATTAGGTGTGCTTTTATGACTTCCTGGTCGCGACGTCACCCGTCTGTGACGTTCCGTCACGCCATTGGACTGATTACACATGTGCTTCATGACGCACTCACACAGAGCGTTCCCATAGCGTTTTCACGCAGCGTCTCGTTCCCCTCAGGGAACTAAGGTTACATACGTAACCAGAGACGTTCGCTACGTGACCGTGGATTTAAGAGACACGAGAGAGAAGCTCATGAACGCGCATGTCGCAACATGCTCGGAGAATGAGAGTGCTCAAAAGCGCATGTCCATCATGACGTCATGGGCCAGTCAACGCGGAAGATCCAAGCTCCTATGTTGGCTTTATGCGCTTTTGAGCCTCTCATTCTCCGGCACATTTAGCATCACGCTGAAACCTGAAGTTTATCAGATCTCAGAAAGCTGAACCACTTCCCTACCACTGAATTAGTCTTTCCTCTCATATCAACTGTCTGCTTTCTCCTCACTTATGGAAGCTCGTTCAGTCACGTTTGAATTGCGGTCATGGGCGCTCATTTTGTAGCTTAAACTTGCCGTGTTGGAGATCAGCAAAAATATTGAAATATCGAAAATGTGTTTAGAAATCATATCACCGTTATTGATTTTTTTTACCGCGATATATAGTGATATTGAATTATGGTCCAGCCCTAACCTCATATTGCAAAACAGTTTAACCTTCAAATAGACATGGGTCCTTTTAGCCTGAACTTTTTTAAACATGTCATTAATAAAATCCTCACTCCTCAAAATTATCACTTCTGAAAAAATGGACCAACCTGATAATATAATTGGAATGACTCCATAGAGACGTGTGTGTGTGTGCGTGTGAGCATGCCCGTGCAAAGCTCCGTCTGTAATCTTCGACCCGCATGTTTTGCAAATTGCAACTCTTTTTTTGTCGACTACCTCGTAATTTTTATAGCCAAACGAAACTATCTTCGGTATCATTTTACCAACTGGCGCGTTGTTGCTTGTGCTTCATTGGTTGTCTTGCAATGTGCCTGCTTGGATGCTGTCTAATCAAAACAACGTGGGACTACAGTGATTGGATGTCGAATCAAAACAACGTGGGACTACAGTGATTGGATGTCGAATCAAAACAACGTGGGACTACAGTGATTGGATGTCCAATCAAAACAACGTGGGACTACAGTGATTGGATGTCGTGCAGGCGTGTTCTCTGCATGCATTTTTTTCACAGATGCAGATAAACTGAGAGCGGCGCGGCCGTGTGAACATTTTCATCCCCAGTTTTCATGGGAAGTAGCAAGTCTTCTCGAGTCAAAAGGCGCAAGTCCAAGTGAAGTCACGAGTCATTGATGTTCAAGTCCAAGTCGAGTTGCAAGTCTTTGTACATTTTGTCGAGTCGAGTCTGAAGTCATCAAATTCATGACTCGAGTCTGACTCGAGTCCAAGTCACATGACTCGAGTCCACACCTCTGCCAAATACAGACGCAGAAAGCTGATAGAGGCCTTCCCCAGAAGATCATTAGCACTGAATTAATAGTATAAATACTAATGAGCTTATGATATTTAAGTTTTTATTGTCAACAAAAAGTGTGTTGTTGTCATGAGGTATTGTGTGTGTGTAAATGTAATGAATAATCAATCAAACATAACACTTGTATCTTCTGTGGGGGCCGGGCTGTTTTGAGTGACGTGGGTGATGCCGGGCACCGGGTTTGGCTCAGAGAAGGTGCTAAACCCTGAGCATTAATGCTAAGCACCACCCACAACACACAGCACACAGTGAGAATACCATCACATCTGTGTTAATCACTGTGAGTGTCACCGTGTGCTTTGATGTTCAGCCAGAACATCTGATACATCCACTGGCGACGGGAACCGTGTTTGTACGCTGCGGCAGCGGACTCGGACTGTCTCTCGTCTCCGGCGTTATCGGAAAACGTCCTCCTCGCTAGACGCTACACTCCGGGTCTGTCACCGGAGAGGCCTGTTTCGCCTCATATATTCATAGCACGGTATTCCTCTGCGAAACCACAGGGGCCGAGGGGGAGGTTTGTGAGAGGTTCTGACGTGAGACCATGTAAGCAAAGCATGTTGTCACGTGTTCCCGCGTTCCCCATAGCCACGCACATAAACATACACCGCACAGGGCTTTAGATCATTTGCCCCTCCGTGAAACTCAAGTTAATAAGTTCGGAGTGGGTTTCTAGATAGAAACATTACTTGGAGAAGGCTAATAAATAGAACTGTGCAAACAGCACGTACAGGTTTCGATTACAGCAGCTGGATTTGGGGCCCTTATGCGACGAGCAAATCAATCCCATCCGAATACAACCCAACGTCTTTTCTGTTTGTCTATGTCATGTAACCACATTGGAACAACCGGAATTCTGTGAAATAAATATGTATTTTTATCCGGATCATCACCCAATGGGAAGTCAAATACAATCTCTGTTATTGTCAAGTCTGATTGCTCTATCAGAAAGATATATGTTTTGGTTACTATAAAATATGTTTACAATTTTAAAAAATAATCTAAAGAACCTACCTTTTGCTCATAATAGGGTTATAAAAACAAATTGCCATCGGTATTGCCTGCTAGGAAAAACCTTGGTTTTGGAAAATTACAAAGAGTAAGGGAGCCTTGGAAAGGGAGCTAAAATGGTCACTGATGATCTTTTTAATGTTTTGAATCACACAGAGACTTTTTCTCTGAATGAGGACAGAGGCTGGCCGTCAATGGAAAACCCAGAGGCGGTTACTTAGCAACTGACTTGTCTTCTCTTTTTATTGTGTAAGCGAGGCATGGGGCATGGAAAAAGACAAGGCACACATCCATTTTAAACATTGAATCAAATGTTTGGTCTAGAGAGAGCAGGCGAGAGAGAGAGTGAGTGAGAGAGTTTATATTGGACTCAGTGTACATTTGTAGCCAATTCAGTCCTAAAAAGGTCAGCTGCTGAGTCACCTCCGATATAGACAGTATGTCACCAAACCAGCCTTTTTCAGTCCAAAACCCAATAAACAGAAACCCAAAGCGAGCCGTAGCTGCTATAACGTCTCTGCCACATAACTGCCACGTAACTGACATGATTTTTGTCATCAAGCTAACGAGTGTGCTATCACAGCACTGAGATGAGGGATTAGTGAACCTCTCAGACAGGCGTTTGGGCTATATTATTGCCTTTACGGTTTTGTTTAACGGTCGGTTGTTTACTGTTTTGTTAACGTTTTTTCTTACAGTTTTGTTAACGGTGCCATTTAAGAATTATCTTCAGATTAAGGCAATTAATTCGGAGGCGGTGCTTAACCCATTGGCTTTTGATTTTCTCTTTATGCACTGTGATCCTTAGCTAAATATTTAAACAGCCACTCTCAGGAGAAACGTTCATGTTTAACAGTTTGTTGAAAATGTGCTATATATATTTTTTTCGATTTTTGATTATGATTCTAAGAATTAAACAGTGTGCGTATAAGTCTATACAGTCTAACAATTGAAGAATGATTAAATGCAGGAAAAATGTATTCGTGATTACAAAATGACCCATGGGAGTGCTCAATTCCCCTTAAGATCCTGCGAGGTCTTGTTGATGACTAGAACCGGATCCTCATTAAATACGAATGGGTGTATATGCGAGGTGCCTAAATTAGTTAAATTGGGGCATAGAGTTTCCATTCTATGATTATATGAGTTCTATTTAATGAATAATTATATCTTGGTGTTTTTGAAGAATAAAAAAGAAGGTATTTTTTCAAAAGCAATTGCCTAAAACTTAAACTTTTGCCAAGGACAGCTTATCAAGACTGCTAGCTAACAATTGAAATGCATTGAACGTTTCTACTGTCTTGTGAATCCAAGAGGGGTGTGACATACAATGGGGAGGTCCCAGACATTATTGCTCTCTACTGCACAGCGATGCAGACAGTGAAACAGGTTCCACAAATGGCCTGTATCAGATGCTCAAATCCTATGTTGACCTTCAGCATTTGACTACTGATCTATTTAAGACTCAAAATACTCCGAATTTTATTATCCAAACCTGTCCTCGTCAGTCCTATTTTGTTTAAGCAATTCTTTTTTTAGTGTTTTGAGATTTCTACTACTAATGTTACTTTTGCTGTAATTATTATGACTACTGCTACACCTGTTAGTATAAATACTACTATTACTGTTATTATCAATTATAGCACTACTACTAGAACTATTACTCCTGCCATCATTACCACTGTCACTACAAATACTATTAATATTACTGTTACTCCTGCCATCATTACCACTGTCACTACAAATACTATTAATATTACGGTTACTCCTGCCATCATTACCACTGTCACTACAAATACTATTAATATTACTGTTATTACTGTCATCATTACCACTGTCTCTACAAATACTATTAATATTATTATTACTCCTGCCATCATTACCACTGTCTCTACAAATAGTATTAATATTACTTATACTCCTGTCATCATTACCACTGTCTCTACAAATACTATTAATATTACTATTACTCCTGTCATTATTACCACTGTCTCTACAAATACTATTAATATTACTATTACTCCTGTCATCGTTACCACTGTCTCTACAAATACTATTAATATTACTATTACTCCTGTCATCATTACCACTGTCACTACAAATACTAATAATATTACTGTTACTACAACAGTTACTACTGCTACTACCACTAGTACTACTGCTGCTGTTACTACTACTACGTGTACATATTTTCTGATCTCTAATGACTTTGAAGCACACCGAAATATATTGTGATGATTGAAAAGGCTCTGGCCTTTCAGGAACTGGCTAATGCATTTGGAAATCATTCATTAAGCCCCAGTTCACTACTGAGATGTTTTGGCTTCCTTTGTTTTCTATTTGGCTTGGGGCCAAACAGTGCTGTCTCACGGTAAATGTATTATTTGTTCATTTGAATCCTCATCCGCATCTGCTGAAGCAGTGGCTACTATTCCTTATGGTCTACAGAAAACATGAAACATAACATATTGGTCAATTGACTATTACACAAATATAAAATATTACAATTCAATGCCCTGGCGTCCCAGTAAGTAACAAGTGACATCTAAGTCCAACCCAGACCTGAGAGTAATAGGGTTCTGCAAGGACGAGGCTGAAGATGCAGAGGCTTCTAGAAGCACAGTGGAATTTAATTTAAACTTTAGCTTACAAAAATAGCCAAAAACAAAACGCAGAAACCTAACACAGAAACCGTAAACAATGAACCACACAAGTGGCTTGCAAAACGTTGAACTTAAGTAGGCTTCCTAATTAGGGCAACACAACACAGCTGCCACATATTGGGAAGTAACAAAAATCTAGAAGACATACCCTGGAAGCCCTAACTATACAGTAACTAGCAGACATTTGATCTGTGTTGACATATTAAGGAGACAATTCAACTGTATTGCCTACCCAATGTATTCAATGTATTTAGATAAGACCACTGTAGACCATCTTGAGAAATTAGTGAGTCATTAGCAATGATAACAATTGGCCCCTTCAAAGCAACGTTGCCTATCCCGTCGCTGGCATGTAGTTTGAGTTCCGATCGTCACATTCCAGATTCTTCACCCAACTGCCACTCTGGTAGCGCAGCTCCCTGAGGGAAGGGCAAATGATTTGGGACCGGGGGCACTTGGGCAGTCCCAGGATGGGGTTCAGGTTACTAGGGCCTTGTCTGGTGTAAGCAGGTGGCCCTGTCAATCTCTGGGGCTCTGAATGTGTGCACACACTTGCCTGTGCTCTTACAGCAGACAGCTGGGTATTTACACAGACTATATTTATCCTTCATTGGCTCGCTGCATAAGGCTTCACACAACAGAAAACCCTAACGGTAATTTCTGCAACTGCGTTTCATATAGGCGGAGTCTGTTTATTTAAACAATTAACCATTTCAACAACTGATCGGAGATGAAATAGAAATATTTAAGTACAATAAAAATTGAAGATAGAATTTCTACATTTTTACAAAATGTATATTACTTCCCACTCAAAGAGGAGGGAATTATTGTATCACGAAGCATTGAAGCAATGAAATTATTGTATAGACATTTTTTTATAAAGTTCTGTAGAGATGATACGTCCTTAATGTTGGTATTAAATCATTAAGATAAGGAGCTATGATAAATATGTATATTCCTGTGTAATTACAGGTAGTATACCAAATAAATAATAACACTGTGTGGCTTATTTCAGTTTGGCTGCTAGCCATGCCTCTACTTAAGCAACTGTATTTTTTATATAAGCAATGTATGCACATTTTGTAAACTATGGGAGTAGGTAATAATACAATATGTATGTATTATCTTTTCCCCCTGTAAAAACTATTGTCCAATTATGATCTGTCACGAGTGGTGAGTTAGGGTACTGCACTGTCTGGTTTCGGGTGCACCACTTGACGTTGATTAGTCACAGCTGTGTTGTATTGGTTCATTAAGTCGGGCTATAAACGGATTGATAGGAAGTCACCTGGTTGCTGATCATTGTTTGTTTCACGTCACAGTTATATGAGGGTGAGTGTTATTTGGTCGGAAAGACTAACTGTAGATTTAATGTTGTGTAACTATATATGCGCACTATTATTTCTATTTCACAGTTTTGTTCCTTTTCGCCGTACTCGGTTTGTTTTGTGTTTGATTATATAAATAAACCTTCTTTAAACGGATTACTGGACTCTGCACATGGCTTTCACTGCACTACGCCGCTCCATCCGTGACATGATCTGTATTTTTCCAATGTACTTTCATTAAAAAATATGTAATATTTCGTTTACAAAAATCCTTAAACTGCTCAGTGTTTCCAGATTTACAGTGCAGTCGATGAGCATCTGAAAAGTGACAAAAGTACTGTTGTTTTGGCTCTGTACTTCATAGCTTTGGTTTTTGAATTATTGTAATGTTTTCAACACCTCATTAGAAATTGCCTACTTGTGTATCATCATGTTGGCTGTCCGACAGATTTCCTTAAAATTAATTCAATACTAAAGCTTAGCATCCTGAACCCCTTGATTCTTTCTACAGTAGCTAGATGGTAGCAGGCTTTCTTTGTGCAATTGGCACATTCCAAGAGTGATCCCGGAATTAGCAACGACCGGGCGTATGCACCTGTTCTTGAAACCACCTGCCACTATTCAACGTCAGGAAGTCCCCGAAGTCGACAGTTAGTTACTGGGGTTGGTACATTTGTTACACTGATGGGGGAGGAGGGGGTTGATTGACATGAAAGGAAATGACCTCTCCACACTTAGTTAGCTTCAGTGAATCCATTTGTGATTTTCCCAAGGGTGTGTGTGTGCTCAGGGGATTTGGGGGGGGTATTTTCTTCTGAAGTCCTTCATAATGGAGAACACAAGGTTATATGAAATGCGTTGGTGTTTTTCACCGTTACAAGAGCTGCATTGTGTTTGTTGGGTTTTTCTCACAAAGCGTCCGAATCACCTTCCTGTCGATGTGTCTCCTTCTCACTCGTTGTTGTATTGACACAACATCGAGTGTGAGTCATCATGTGTTAGCGTGGTTGGATGAGAGCGTTGGCTGTCATTCAGGTCCTGTTTTGAAATCGACATAAGGACAACTGTGGTCAATAGCGAGTGTATTTTTAAGGCACTGATAGAGCCGACAATTAGAGGGTACAGGCTTGTCGGTAACGGCTAAAGGGCTGGCCAACGCGTTAGCTTGGGAAAGACTGAGACACACACACCATATTTTAATTACTCAGGGATTTTTCTGGAAACCGTGGACAGATTCTCATGAAAAATGGAGTGTGACCAAGTTTAGCCCAAGAGTATTCTTTAAACTGCTGGTTGTCAGTTATTGTTCTGCATAATTGTCTAACATAATTCAATATTGGTGGGCAGTTATCTCTGGTTTGTTGGCCTTCAAAGGGCCCCCTATCTCAATTAAATACAGGCTAACGACTTTCTTTTTGCCTCGACGTGTACGCGGTTAAAGGGAACATTGGCTAGCCACATTATCCGGATGATTAAGGCTTGGTGAAGTGGCTAAATGCTAAGTCTTGGACTACGATGCCCCTGCTTATTTAATACCCCTGAACTCATAGACTTGTTCAAACAATCCAAATTCTTGTTTGCATAGAGTATGATAGCGGTTGTGCCTGCGAGAACATTCCTATGTTATTTGTGTTACCCTAAGACAAGCTAGCCACAGAATAACAATAGTCTGAACCGCTTTCATTTATTCAAATACAGGATGCTTTGCTCTACACCCGCATAGATCATGTACGCAGACTTTAGATTTCAAATATATGGCGCTTAAGGGTAGATCGGAACCAGAAATCTATTGTTAAAGATGGAATGTGGATTTGTGGATTTAACACTGCTTAAACACAACATGAACGTGGGGAAAGACGGAGAGAATTTTTGCTGAATGTTCTATGGGCTTGATTTAAACCTGCACTGCAGCAATATGTAGACCCCACCAGGGCATATGTATTAAATATTATACACAGACTCAAGTGGCCCAGTCAGTCAATAATCATAACATGGAAGACATCTTGAACCACTCAGACACAAAAAATACAGTTGTTCCGGTGAACAGAACTTCTCAGCAAAGTCCCAATTTAGCCATTGAGTGATTTTTAAACCACCAATATATATATATATATATACACGGTGCTGACTACATCATGGTGTGGGTATCCTTGACATTTCCATGGTTAAATGGGATTCAATGAATGGGATGCAGCTAAACACAGGCAACATTTTGTGGAGAATCACCTGGGTTAGTGTGCTGTACGTCAGATACTACGCGAGAAATTTACCGGTCTGCAGGACCATAACCAACAAAAAGGCCAATTCTAAACAGAAGTTGCTAATGAATTGTTCAGTGACGGTTCAAATCCAGTTAAATGTTATTTATTTTCCAAAACATTTTATTTTTGTCGGAAAATATTAGCAAAAATTGGGTAAATGGCAAACATTCTAGGTGTGTATAACTTTTACAGATTTACCCAAGACTCACAGATAAAATTGTTGCCAAAGGTGTTTCTAATGTGAACAGTTACCTAGTCAAGGTATATTCTGTATTTTCTTTATCGACATACAGTGTATATTACAAACTAGATACCTAAATAATCAACTAAATCCAATCCAATCTCACTGTAATGCAACAAAGTGAATACTTCCACAATCCACTGGAGGTGCCAGAGATGGTAGGGGGCGTAATAGAAGAACATTAGTGATTAAGTTTTCCTTTCCAAAACTACAAGCCAGCTTTTGGTTGGCCTTACCTCCAGGTAGGCTGATGGGGCCACAGCCTTTTCCGTTGTTGTCCCCCTCACTGATGTAGATGGCCTTTTTACACAGTCTCCAGAGGCCAAAGTGGACCGCCTCACATGTTGCGTTGAACTGCTGCACTTCTGGGCTGAGCACAGCCCAGTGGTCCGTCACCACGGCAGTAAACATGGAGGCCATGCCCACCAGTATCACAAAGGACGTGATCTTCACCTTCATGCGTTTGTTCATGGTGGAGTCTGTACGTGCAATCTCTTACACCAAGGTTGTCCAAAGAAAAAAAAGAAAAAATGAACAAGTCACACCAAGGCCCTCACATATGCTTGAAGACTTGCAGGTAAGTCGGACTTCTTGGGACTTTGGAATTGTGGGTTCCGATGCTATATGTTCGCCGGCTTCAGTTCTTGACAGTCAAAACGTCTTCAAGTGTGTTCCTCTCTTCCACATTCAACACCCTCTCACACTCTCTCTTTGTGTCTGTTAAATCTCTGCCAGTGGTTTGAAGGAAGAGGGTCAGTTTAGTTTTGCCCTAGTTCTCTTGTCCCCACTTCCCTCTCTGACTGTGCCGACAGGCGGGTTGGGGGGGGGGGGGTCTTGTTCTCAGACTACAGCTGTTGAGGTGGATCAGGAAAGTTGATGACCATTCCAACAGCCGTGGTGGTGGTGTCAGAACTTTGGAGTGTGCTGCTATAAATGTGTCCAATGAGTCAAGATGTATGGATGTTTACTTATTTGGTTTCATTTGAATGTGCGGTTATTAAGGTCCAGTCACTCTGGACTGTAATATATTATGTAAGCTATTTGGCAAGCTCTTATGCTGTCTCTCATTCTTTCACTTTCATTAAAATATCAGAGCATTATAGAAGTCCTAGAAGTATTTTTACACTCTTAATGGCTCTATTCAATATTGTACGTTTTCCTGACCTATGAACACATCTTTGTGGGGACCTGTGAACACAGCTTTGTAGGGGCCTGTGAACACAGCTTTGTGGGGCACTTCGAACACACCTTTGTGGGGCACTTCAAACACATCTTTGTGGGGACCTGTGAACACACCTTTGTGGGGCACTTTGAACGCACCTTTGTGGGGCACTTCTAACACACCTTTGTGGGGCCCTGTGAACACACCTTTGTGGGGCCCTGTGAACACACCTTTGTGGGGACCTGTGAACACAGCTTTGTGGGGCACTTCGAACACACCTTTGTGGGGCCCTGTGAACACACCTTTGTGGGGACCTGTGAACACACCTTTGTGGGGCACTGTGAACTCACCTTTGTGGGGCACTGTGAACACACCTTTGTGGGGACCTGTGAACACAGCTTTGTGGGGCACTTCGAACACACCTTTGTGGGGCCCTGTGAACACACCTTTGTGGGGACCTGTGAACACACCTTTGTGGGGCACTGTGAACTCACCTTTGTGGGGCACTGTGAACACACCTTTGTGGGGCACTGTGAACACACCTTTGTGGGGCACTGTGAACACACCTTTGTGGGGCACTGTGAACACACCTTTGTGGGGCCCTGTGAACACACCTTTTGGGGAACTTCGAACAAACCTTTGTGGGGCACTGTGAACACACCTTTGTGGGGCACTGTGAACACACCTTTGTGGGGCCCTGACAGTTTGATTCCGTCAACACATCAATGCCCAGAACCCCGAAATGCCCCCTTGTCCCATATTGACATTTGGGTCTGTTTATTGGCCGGGTTCTACAAGGGTTAAGAGAGTGGACTAACACATTGCTATTATACATTACTTTTATTGTAATTCATTGCTGCAGAACAGCTGTACATTGCAGAATTAATTTTCCTCTGGCAGTTTACCACTTACTTTTGTACCATTTCAGGTTATTCACTGAACCTGAACAGCATATATTTAAATAAAAACTTGGAAATGGGTGTGTTTTAAAACTTGACCATTATTTTATGTCCTCTAGGGGCGCATTAGGAAAATCATCTGTCTGGTAACTTCATATCAGCAGGGTAGTCGAATTGTTAGATCATGTCATGAGTAACCGAAAGGGTAAAATCCCAGAGCCAGCTGGGTTGAAGTTAACCTGAGAAAGGCAGGTAACAATAGTTGCTCCCAGGTTTTTGCTGAAAAGGAAAAAGTGTTGCAGTATTATTTAGAGGTTAAGCGTAAAGAGGGTAAAAAAGGCAAAAGTGTTGACTGCCCCTGGAAAGGTTATAAAACACTAAAAGCCAAATCATATTGATTGCAATTAGATACAAGATGATCTGATCTGATTGTGGCTTAAAATGGAAGCCCCTTAAATACACCTATTGACTCCCCCAATGCAGTTCAAGGACTCATTGATTAGTATTTGGCTCATTTGTTTTTCTTCTTTCCCTTTATATAATCCTGGTTGGACCCTGTGTGGGAGACCACATACTGATAAATGATGGTGCGGCACTCTTTCTTCTGACCTAAAGATCAATGCCCCAGGGCAGTGAAGGTGTCACGATGCTTTGTAGGTGTAGTGCAGGAAACCATATGCAGAGCCAGGTTAATCTGTTCAAAACAGGCTTATTTATAAATCACAAAACAAACCGAGAATGGCGAAAAACACTAACTAGTTTGAAATTATATTGCGCTACACAGGGACTTATAGAACACATTCAAACTACAGCAGATACTTTTTCTAGCAACACTCACCTCTATCTAACTTTGGGAACTGGAAATAATAACCAACAAAAGTGCATACAGATCTAGTGACTTAAATACACACATATTCACCACATCCCAAACAGCTGTGATACTTTAATCAAACCTAATGTTAAACAGCTGTGACTGAAATAACTTCAGTGCTCCATTACCCTCCAAGCCCACCAGATGTCCCTGGTGGACTAGGAATTGTGAAAGAAGGGGACATCATCCTTTAGAGTTTTGTCTTCCGTGTGGGACCTTAAACCGTTGCGCAGATTTTTTGTGTCAACTTTAATCCAAAAATATTTATTTTAAGAGTAGGTGTGCTATTCCTGGTTTGCTGGCTAGATTTCCAATCTGGTCCTTCTGTATCTAGTGTATAGCATGACTGCTTATTCATCCCAAGCTTCCAATGAGCTCATTACGTAATCCTCTGACATTCCTCTGCAATTGTAGATCAAAACAACTGCTAAATTACTAAATGTCAATCCATGTCCAAAATAAACTCTTTTAATTGGGCTATTATACTGTCCACAAAATGAAGCCTTATTGGTTCCATGTTAAACCTTTTTTTCAACTCACAAATTGATTCTACCTAGAACCGAAGTAGATATCCATAAGAACTAACTATTTTTTCGAATTCAAAAATGGTTATTCAAAAGAAAACCCGATAGAACGAAAAAATAGAAGTGTTCAAAAAGCCTTTAATTTGTGAACAAAAGTGAACAGTATAACACATTTTGTTGAACATGTATGCCATTAAAAAATAATCTGGATCTGGTCCTAAAAGAGTGGAAATGGTTCATAACAAGAAGATATTTTTTTATTTTAGTTTAAATTGGGAACAAAACATTACATGGAAAAACAAACAAACAAAACCAGCAATTGTGTTCATACATCTTTATGTTAGGAAATATACATTATATTTACAGTGATGGGGATTTGAGATCACAATATCATGTCGTAACCTGTACAAATATAGAAATTCAGTAAATGCCTTTACACCAATTTATTTGTTAAACATTTTTGTTAGTATATTAGTGTTCTTCCCCAGGGAACAAAAACAAGATTGAAGACAATTTTGTTGTATTGTCGAATCACTTTGACCAGACCAATATAGTATCAGTAAGCTGACCCTATTTTTTAAAAATTTTTCAATATTATTTTTTCCTGAAAGCCAAAACTGTATTGTATTATAAAAAATATCAACTGTCAGGTTTTCCTTTAAAATGATACAATATTTCATTAAGTGATTGACTGCTTTATTTGCGCAAAACACAAGAGTGAGCAAGGAAGCATTTTCAGGCAGCTATTGAAAAAATCATCAGCATCATCGTAATGAAATACTCAAACATATGTTCAAAACGTGTTAATATGTAATACATATATATACCTTAAGGGAGGCGTGAAATGTCACAAGTTTGATATGTTGTTTCTTTCTATACTGGCTGTGTGCCCAAATGGAAACGCTATTAGGATTTGAAGACAAAAAGCCAGGCTGAGTAATGAGCTGCTCTCGTTCTCGTACACAGGCAGTACAAGGCTTGTAAAGCCCAGCATCATCAAATGTTCACACTTTCATGTGCCACAATAGAGCTTTCAGAGACCGACCAAAATAATGCCTCCTGTACCTTAATAGTTTACCGGAAAACATTATGTAAAAGTGACATTGGCTGTTACCAAGACAATAGCAGAGATCAATGACTTCATTGTGAGAGAAGGAAAACATCTGGTAGATTAACCTTTCTCTTGCTCAATTAAAAAAATATATAAATAGAAAACCCTTTTAGGGTAAGACCCATACGGTGGTTAATTTAAATAGATAAGGTAAATAGGGTTAATGAATAGTCCAACTAATTTGCATATGAATGTGAAATTCTCATGAAAAAGGTGAAGGAAAGCTTAAGTGTCCTAAATAAATGCAACTAATAATTATCAGTGACTTTTTAACCAGCCAATTTAAGGCTAATATAACACACACCAGTTGTTCAAACCTTCACTGTTCTACACAAACAGTGTAGAGCAAATGCAACACAGTGGCTAACTAACAGCTCTGTCCCTAGCCATTTGGAGCACAAGATCTGATCTTTTCTGTTTCAATTAGACGGGAGGAAAATCTGTGGCACACACTGGGGAACAAGCTTTTATTTTTTACGGATGAATCGCTAGTGGTGAGATGGTCGGATTAATGGCAGAATGAACAGAACAGGAATTATGTCCAGTGGACCGTTACGCCGTAACCAAAGTGTCATACTCTTGTCTCCATTAATCAGTAGTAACAACCAGTCATTGAAGCGTAAGAACCATGCAATCCCCAGTGTGGGTGATGGATGTACACATGGGTGTGTCACAAACACGCATGGATGTGTCAACTCACAATCACACAGTCAAATGAAAAAGTTCCCTTTGAAAGCTTCCAGTTTTGATATAGGTATCATCAGTCTGTTAATTCAAGGATTTTCAAGCTTTATGTCAAGAATTTGCCAAAATGAACATATTCAGCCCATACATGTTTACAGAATGTACTTGTAGGTCTATGTCTGTATTTTTTATTAAATCTGTTAAAAGAAATCTTCACTGTTTTAGCATTTGTCATTTCAGGGTTTTGTATCTAGATAGAAAAATCTATTTTTAAATAAGGCGGTAACTTAACATAATGTGGGAAAAAATTAATGGGTCTGAAAACTTTATGAATGCACTGTATAATATTACACCTACACAACCATTTAACAGTTTGTGGTCATTTATATAGGAATTGATCATTAAAAAAAACCTTTGCAATGTTAGCACAGCTGAAAACTGTTGTGCTAATTAAAGAAGTAATAACACCATCCTGGTATCTGAAGCATCAGCAATTGTAGCTCTGATTACAAGCTCATTTATGATTTATTAAAAAACAACAAGGTCACTTTCCCCGTTCCTTGTAAGGACCCAATGGTGGTTCCCTGACGACAACTTTAATGTGCGCGGACCCCAGTTTGAGAACCCCCCCTGGCTGTGAACGTGCGCTTGAAGTGACTTGTTGTAAATTCCCTGTAGATTCAGTGTCTAAACAGGCTTTCCTGCTGAAACTGGAGAATGAAGCATAACAGGGCTAGCCAGCCTGCCTCATTAACTCAATGCAAGAGGAACTGAACAACATGTGCTGCTCAAAGGATCCAATTTAAAGGAATTAGTTGAGTTGAACTGGTTCATGAAAAGTTGACTTTGGAGAGGGACAATTGAGTTCATCCCCGTAAAGGCCTCATTATGCTTCTGCGTTCAACTCCACGGCGTAGCTACGCCGTCAATCCTACGGCGTCGTGGCCGTTTTATGGTTCTGCGTCGGGTTGCGTTTCATTTCACATAGGTTTGTATAATCTGACCAATCACAGCCCTTGTGGTCTGCGTTGTCTCGACGCGTAGCTACAATTTTTTGGAGGTGCACGTCGAGCTACGGCGTAGGGGTCGGAGAGGGGTTCTCGTCGACGCAGAGGGGTCGGAGAGGGTACGCCGTCGATTCGACGCAGAAGCATAAAACAGGCTTAAGACGCTAAACTTCTCCAAAGACACTGACAGTTTTCCAAGACACAGACAAAAGAGAACTCCCCCCGAAACGGTGGGTGGGCAAACCGATTGAAGAACGATGGACAACTGCTACCTGAAGCTTTCCACAGACAAAGTCATAGTATATCAGAAAAAATGTAAAGACATAAAAGATGCTTTGACATGTACCTACACGAAGCCCCATAAAGGTGGAAAGTAGTTTGTTCCTAGAAGATCAGCATGCTGTATAATACAGCTTCCCTGAGCAAATTGAAAAAAAAACCCACGCTATTTAATTGAGGCAATTGTACATATGAATGACTATACATTTCATGGGAATCAATGTCATATTTCAAAGCCATTGGAATGTTACACATGAAAGAGTTGACTTATCATTTTCCACAAAATGTTCATATTAGAATTTTCACTTCTAGTAAGCATTGCAGTGTTTCAGTTTTTAGTACAAATGTAGCTTATGGTAACAGTGAAATTCACTTTATCACAAAGACCACAGGGGTCAGATGATTATGATATCTCCATTTAAGAAAACGGTTTAGGATTAGGCTTGCAAAATATCTCTGAGTTTACTCAGATTTTACGGAAATCCGGATGGAATAATTCCAGAACTCCTCCTGCTAATTCCTTCCCAATTCAAATGAAATTTACAAATACATTTTCTGTAAAACGGTGTAATTGTGAAGATACAGTTGGTTTGCATGATGCTCAAGATCATTTTGCCTCGAAAATGCATAGCAACAGTTGCAAAGCAAAAACAATCTGGGAGTTTTATGGCTTCAAAACAATTTCACAATAAATCACAGGAAAACAATAGGATATAATGACGACATTGCTGAGATGTATAAACAACAGTTATCGTTTTATACTTCCATTGTGTCACAAAAGCATTGTCACTTAATGGCAGATTCAGCAATATGACTGCAATGCAGAAAAGTAAACATCAAAGTGGGTACATTTCCGTGAAGAAAAAACATTGGTAAGCAATTCTAAACACCTCCACTGTTTTAGTCCGCTGGCTGCCATTCTGTAACAGGTTGATGACGGCATACGCTGAATGCACAGCTGCTGTAGGTGACTGTGTGAAACTATTGTCCTGCCTCGTGCGCATCTTGGTATCTGCAGGGCTGCGCATGGCATGTGGCTGAGGAAACCTTTAAAAGGCAAAGTTACAGTGTCATAACCAAACTTGGTAGTAGACCCTTTGTCTGACATGCCATCCTGGTCAAGCTGATGTAACATTTTTTACATTTCCGATGGATGGCTTATAGAGACTACAGATTCAAAACACTCATTTAGCATGTTCAGCAACATAGAGGACTTTTGACAGTTTTTATTAAGTCAACTGGTTGGGGCTCCCCATAGGTTTCATCTGGGTCATTAGGAGGGATTACCCCAGGAATTATGATTCATGACAAAACAAACCGTAACTGCAGGTGGCAGTAATTTGTTAGCCATGGCTTTATGGCAGTATGCACCTTTTCTGTCACGACTGGCTCCCAGGCAGGTAGCACAGGTAGCAGGTAACGGACACAGGCGCAGAGAATTCTATTAATAATGTCTTTATTTCAAGACTCGGGCCGAACACTTCGGGTCTCGCACAAAAGAAGCACACAGAAGACCGTTTCGGTCACCGGATCAAACACTGGAGAAATACCGAAACGTACCCCATCGGTACGTACAGTCAAGCATGACATATATAATGTTCCCACAAAGCAGACAGAGAAACCCCAGACTTAAATACATGCCTAATTGGCAAACCAGGCACAGGTGAGGACAGAGCACAGCTGCTGTCACTGTCCTTGATTGTCTCTCTCCTCGCCGACAAGGGGGAAGTGCCAATACGGGCCATAGAGGAAGGTAGAGGGAGGGATAGACCTCAGGTCCTCACAGTACCCCCCCCTCTATGCGCTGCACCTGCAGCGCCAAACATCCCACGGGCAGGGCAGAGAGAACCGGTCTCGGGCAGAAACAGGTCTGGAGGTCGACCCGGCAGAGACGGGTCGGGAGTTCGCCCCGGCGGATGTAGGTCGGGAGGTCGCCCCGGCGGATGCAGGTCGGGAGGTCGCCCCGGCGGATGCAGGTCGGGACGTCGCCCCGGCGGATGCAGGTCGGGAGGTCGCCCTGGCGGATGCAGGTCGGGAGGTCGCCCCGGCGGATGCAGGTCGGGAGGTCGACCGGGCGGAGACAGGCTCACAGGGGGCGGAGACAGGCTCACAGGGGGCGGAGACAGGCTCACAGGGGGCGGGGACAGGCTCACAGGGGGCGGAGACAGGCTCACAGGGGGCGGAGACAGGCTCACAGGGGGCGGAGACAGGCTCACAGGGGGCGGAGACAGGCTCACAGGGGGCGGAGACAGGCTCACAGGGGGCGGAGACAGGCTCACAGGGGGCGGAGACAGGCTCACAGGGGGCGGAGACAGGCTCACAGGGGGCGGAGACAGGCTCACAGGGGGCGGAGACAGGCTCAGGGGGCGGAGACAGGCTCACAGGGGGCGGAGACAGGCTCACAGGGGGCGGGGACAGGCTCACAGGGGGCGGGGACAGGCTCACCGGGGCGGGGACAGGCTCACCGGGGGCGGGGACAGGCTCACCGGGGGCGGGGACAGGCTCACCGGGGCGGGGACAGGCTCACCGGGGCGGAGACAGGCTCAGGGTACCGGTCAGGACACCGGTCAGGACACCGGTCAGGACACCGGTCAGGACACCGGTCAGGATACCGGTCAGGACACCGGTCAGGATACCGGTCAGGATACCGGTCAGGATACCGGTCAGGCTCAGGATACCGGTCAGGATACCGGTCAGGCTCAGGATACCGGTCAGGATACCGGTCAGGCTCAGGATACCGGTCAGGATACCGGTCAGGATACCGGTCAGGATACCGGTCAGGATACCGGTCAGGCTCAGGATACCGGTCAGGATACCGGTCAGGATACCGGTCAGGCCCAGGGTCGGCAGGAGACCCAGTTTCGGGAAGGACAGAAAGACCGAACAGGACCTCCAATTCGGCCTCGGATCTGCGCCCCTCCCCCCAAAAAAAATTCTGGGGAATGTCCAGAAAAGGCAATGGCTCTACCTTTGAGCGGGGGGTGGGCAGGTGACGATACGGCAACTCGGCAGCCATCTTGGGCTGCGGGGTGTCAACCCTCCAGGGTTGTGGAGTGGCGGCCATCTTGGCCCGCGGGTTGCCAGGAAGAGCTCCGGGAGGTAATGCGGTGCTCAGCCGCCGGATGTAGGCATCCCTCCGGATGTACGCATCCCAGCCGAAGGCATCCTCCTCGGACTCTTCCTCCGACTCGTCCTCCCACTCTTCTTCCGACTCCTCAGACTCCGCTCCGTAATCACCCGGCACCCAGATGGGTGGTGGGGCGGATGATCGCGGAGGAAGCGGGGGTCCTTCCCGTATCGCGCACCGGCGCAGATAAGCCGGTGCCTCCGCAGACTGTTCGCATCCCCGCAAACAGCTCTGCTTCCTCTGCTGCGTCCTTCTTGGTGGGAACATACTGTCACGACTGGCTCCCAGGCAGGTAGCACAGGTAGCAGGTAACGGACACAGGCGCAGAGAATTCTATTAATAATGTCTTTATTTCAAGACTCGGGCCGAACACTTCGGGTCTCGCACAAAAGAAGCACACAGAAGACCGTTTCGGTCACCGGATCAAACACTGGAGAAATACCGAAACGTACCCCATCGGTACGTACAGTCAAGCATGACATATATAATGTTCCCACAAAGCAGACAGAGAAACCCCAGACTTAAATACATGCCTAATTGGCAAACCAGGCACAGGTGAGGACAGAGCACAGCTGCTGTCACTGTCCTTGATTGTCTCTCTCCTCGCCGACAAGGGGGAAGTGCCAATACGGGCCATAGAGGAAGGTAGAGGGAGGGATAGACCTCAGGTCCTCACATTTTCAGTATGTAAGAACTCGTAGCAGAAGACACTGTTTTATCAGATTTAAAAAAGATTGCAGCAACTCCCAGCAGGATTGGGAGATTCCAAAATCAGAACATGCGTCCTCTCTCACGTCTGTCCGAAGAAGTCACTACTAGTACGTGATGTTATGGAAATTGCTGCATTATGGATCGACTCTTCAACAGGAAAGCCATTCTGGGATGTGTAACTGTATTGTCCCTACTGATTCTTGGTTCTGTGCTGTCCGACTATACTTCATCCTATGGCTCTGCTAAAGTCTGCTATATCTACTTTTTCAAGAAGCCTCCGACTCTCATACTGGAGTCGTTCTCCTGTTAACACCGTCCTTTAGATCTTTCTGGAAGCAGTTGTGGACCTGCAGGAAGCTTAAGTCACGCTCTGGACTACAATACCCAGCTATCCCACTCTTTAAGGTATCCCTACTTAGGGCGTACATGGATATGTCACTTAGGGGCATCCCGAAGCCGGCTGCACCGCCCCCTCCTCCTGAGCACCCCCCTCCAATCTTCACCCCGACGGGTGAAGGGTCTCGGGACGGGTCCGTGGAGCGTGAACTGGAACGAGAGCGTCGTCGCCGGTAACGGTAGCTAGGGATACGGGAGTAGGGAGAAGTGGTCAAGGTGGTCTTGATGAACTTGCGCCTCGCCTGGCACCGAGTCTCCTTGTTTTTCTCGATGTAGATGTTGACCGCGAGCACGCCGACGGACTCGGCGACAATAAAAGACAGGGCTCCGAAGTAAAAAGACCAGCCATAGCCGTAGCTTCCTTTATTGTCCTCGTCCTTCTTGTCACTTGGGTCACCGGCGTTGCTGGAGATGTAAACAATAATGCCAATGATGTTGCTTAAACCTGAGGAGAAACACGGAGAACGTACAGCTGTTATATCTCAGTGTTTTCTTGTGCACGTGCACACATACATTATTGGTTATTGTCAATATGAAGGGAAATGCTAAACAGTTGTTGCCATTGGAATGCTTTCAATGGTTGCGAGGTCGCCAACCTGCCGCAACGAACAGGATGCCTGAGGTGAGCAGGATGTTGTTCCGGCTGCTGTAGACCCTCCCAGCGCCAACACACAGTCCTCCAAGCAACAACAAGACGTTGCTAAGAATTGGGAAGAGACTCGAAGCTCTGACGATACCTTAGATAACACAAAGAACTTTGCTCAGCATGTTTACAACGTTAGCACGCGTAGCCGCGCGTGTAACAAACTCATCCAAATCACAGCATCAGTTTATCACCTTTCTCCCTATGCAAATCAGATGAATTGATGGCAGAATTGATCATGCTCACTAGCGTTCAAGCTTTTGATACCCTCACGCCAGCGTTAGTCTCAATCTCTCAGCTAGGTATCAACCCAGGACTTTGATCCTTTTTTCCTGCCTAACTACATCTCCAATTACTATTATGAAATCATGCTTTTACCGGCAATGGCCAAGAGATTGATAACAGACAACGTACACTGTGTCAGCTAGACCCCACCGAGTATCTATGGCAACCGTCAAACAAAGAATTTTGTTGAGACAAGTCCTGTTTGGGAATACCTTTGACCTCCGCTGTATAACTTACGTAAGATGTACTCCGAACTATCCGTGTCATAGTTGTTATCTTCCGGGAAGTGATTAATCCGAAGACAGTTTCCTTTGAAGAGGCCTGTGGAGTGAAATAAACCACAAGTCAGTGATAAAACAGCAGTATTAGTGGTTTGTAGGGAAAGTCACTGGGGAACATAATACATTTCAGAATTAATAAGACGTTATTCAATATTCATGGCCTTATACACACCACTGTACGGCCAAGACTTGAACAAAAACAGTCACATAGCGATTTACAGAGATTCTTCAAACGTTTTGTGTCATCCTGAAAGCACATGTTGTGTGGTTGGCTGCTTAGTGTGTGGGGGGCTGTTTTTGGACCCAACCTCCTGGTAGAGACCCAATGTCGTACTCTTTTTTATGTTGCCATCTTTGTGAAATGGCTTGACTTCATACAACAGACATTACATTTATTTGTTTGTCCTACTAGATTAAGCTAACTTCCCCTAACTAAAATATCCTTCATCATGACTGCATTAGCAAAAACAAGCCAACAAATTAACACTTAGCAGAGTTGAATTTGAATGTCCATGCTCTCACTGGCTTGGGGCAATAATTGAATCCCTATCTTATAAGAAAACAATATTGTAAACAACAAAATAAAATCCTCGTTGCCATAAATGTGCACTTAACAAGCCAATATATTGCTTTTTCCTGTCAATTACAATTTAATCTATATGTGAGAGAATTGTTGCGAAGCCAAATCCAGACTGGCTTCTCTTGCGGAGTGTTTTCTTGCGCAGTAGTAAATATTTTAATATTTAATTTAATATTTAATTATTTCCAACCCCGGATAAGCGATGAGAGATGAGATTTAATTATTTCATATAGAAAATGCTAGAAGAAGCAAATTGGAATTTGCTATAAGCCAATCAACCGGCAGCAAGGTGGATAAAAGAAAAAAAAGTTGAAGAGCGAGTTCACCATGGTTCAATATAAGTTTTGTTCAGTCTGTAAATAAATAATATTTGTAAATGGCACTTCGCCGCCCACTACTACCAGCGGCAGGGAAAAGCAGAGGGTAGTAGGTCTGACACTTCTGCCCCATCTAAGGTGAGCGCACCGCCTATACCGTCGGGGCCCACTGACACTAAAAACTCACATTACTATTTCTGTAATTATCCCTGATTTTCCTACGCATTCCCATTGTAAGGTGCTCGTAGCATTGACTACCGAGCGCTAAACAGCGTGAAAGTAAGTTTTGCGATGTTGGTTTTCCAGTCTTTTGTGAATAATGTCTTTAGAGACACGTTCTGTCTCCTAGAGATGAGCGTACTTTGGTGCAATAAATGCAAACAACAAAAGACCTTGTGATGATGCTTGTGGAAAGAGGTATGACGTTTTCTCTATCCACAGTTAAAGGAGTCCAATATAACAACATAACCCGAAAGGTCGCTCAACAAGGAAGAAGCCTCTGCTCCAAAATGCCTTAAAAAAGCCAGACTTTGTTTTGCATTTGCACATAGGTACAACAATCAGGCTTTTTGAAGAAATTTGAAGTCTGATCAAACAAAAACAGAACTGACCCCAAGCAAAGCTGTGGCAAAATGGCTGAAGGACTACAAAGCCATGAGGTTGGAGTGGCCATCACAAAGCCCTGACAATGATCCTTAAAATAAAATAAAACAATGAAACGCCTGTGCGAGCAAAGAGTCCTACAAACCTGGTTCAGTTACATCAGTTCTGTCAGGATGAGTGGGTCAAAATTAAATGTATTTGGTTGTCACAAAGGTGTCACGCCCAGATGTAATGCAGGATTAATCCAGGGTTGCAGGGTTTATTTAAACTCAAAACAAACCGTAAACTGTGAAAAAACATGTACTGGTTTTAAATGAAGAAAATGTGCAATGTAGCGACTTACTAAATACTTAAAAACAGCAACACGTATCATTAACACTCACCTAAATAGTCCACATAGGAATGTGACATATTGACAATATTCCACAGCTTGCACCAATACCTGGTGACTCTTATAACAAACATAATCACAGAATCTAAACCAGCTGTGCCCATTCTAATCACCCACATCTGATTTAGGTGCGAAACCTCAAAGTTATACAAGTGCCCCAATACCCTCCTAGCCCACTAGATGTCCTCAGTGGACTAGGAATCGTGACATAAGGTGTATGTAAACTTCTTACTATAACTCTATATAAATGTTCAGACCCTTTGCCAATGGGAGAAACTGTCCAAATCCATGTCTACAAATATGGTATAACCAGAATCAAGCAGGCAGTATCGTGGTACAACAAAAAGTGCTTCTACAAGTACTGAATAACGGGTCTGAATCATGTGTTTTTAATTTTCAGAAAAATTGGCACACACTAAAAATGCATTAACAGTTTGTCATTATTGGGTATATTGTGTGTAGTAGACATATGGCTATTTAATTAACTAACACAACAAAATGAGTAGAAAGTGATGTGTTCTGAATACTTTCTGAAGGCTGTATGTTGATACTGGGATATGACAACTTAGACAATTATATACATGTATGCTAATTTCACAACGGTTGTAAATGAACAATATCTGCTTATTAGATATTAATATACTTATATATATTATAAAATACTATAACTTATAAAGTGTCATACTCAATTCTAAGTTTAAATATTTCAGTGCCACAATCAGTGTCAAGGTAACAAGGTTTGTAAAGACAAAAATGGGGACAGTTTTTTACATTTGTTGTTCAGATGAATCTATGTTTGGGAGCTAATGTTGTTTCATTAGTGGTAAAGTGAGGCTATGCAACACTTCCTGACTAAAGAAATGTTTGTTTATGTTGTGGTTCTAATTTGGAATGCATTATTGATTGAACTTGCACATAAAAGGTTGGTTGAAGCAGGCAGGTTTGATATAGGGATATGCATTTTTTACAACAGGCAATTGTGAATTGACTGAATTAGTATCAGATTATTGAATTAGGGGGCTAACATGGGACATTCTCAGGGACAGCTTTAACTGGAAACACATGACCAAAGATTGGGACTGGCACCAGAGGGCGGGATAACTTCATTTTGTGTTGATCTTTAAAGCCACAGTGTTATAATGATTGCAGCTTTTGTTCCAACATTTTGCCTTACAGATTGGTTAATGTCAATATTAAAATGTACAAAACAAATTCATGACAGAAAATCAATGGCTTTATTTATTATTCTGATTATATTATTATTTCACATTTGAAGATATTTTTAAGGCATTTCTATGTCATATTTTAAGGGGACGAGTAAAAAATATAAAGACCCTGTTCTGAAAGATCAGTGGGCACTGGGCAGGATACAAACCCATGCTGCAGCAGTAGATGTGCACTGGGGACTGACTACTCCATTGTAGACCAATCCATTGTTTTTGATACAGAACAAATAATTAAATATAGCTTGTGAAATGTTCAGTTATTCAAGAGGATTAACGATAAAAAGGCTTTTTATCACAAATCCCATTTCCATGTAACCATTTAATGAGGATGAATTACCTGATAAATAAATAGATGGGATTAGGAGTGTTGGTCTAATTTTATTTGGCTGTTACTACAGTGCTTTAAACAAGAGATACTGCAAAAGGGTGAACTGTCAATTCAATGCAACGGTTGTTGTGACAAAAAACCCAGCAGAGACAAAAATGTGATAAAATGTGGCCCAAATACTTGCACATTTTCTTTATGAATACTTTTAGTAGCAGATGAGTATGTGGATTCTGTTTATGGTTAAAGGGGGCTTAATAAAATATATTTGCTTAATAATGTTGCAAATAGAACAAAACCAACTTGTATTTGGATTATAAATATTCACTCCATATTTATGCGTATGAAATTTCAATCTCTATTAAATCATTGGTTTGAACACAAAATAACAGACAGTGCTTTCTACCATATTCAGCATCCTCCCGCCCCCTCAACTTGGTTTGCTTTAATTATTGTACTCTGAAAATGCAAGGTAGTTCACAAAATTCAGAGTCCTCTTCCACCCACTGACAGGGAAGTCAGTTTGCACATCCCCCAAAATTCGTCTTTTCTCAATCCATGAGGCGCTTTCCATTCATAGAGTTTGATGCTTGGCTCAGATAATGTGCTCATTGTACTCTCCAGATTTAAGAGAATGGAACATATCTCTGACATAAATATTGAAACGTTTCACACTTTCCACTAAAATCGCAGCCACATGCAAGGGTTGGAAACTCTTGTGTGCAAATGAACAGGGATTTCACTATAAGATTGAAACAGATATAAATAATAAATGAGTGACAATAGCATAGAGGGCATTTGATTAATCTGGACCAGATACTCGGTGTGTTTTTCACCCGAGGGAACAAAAGATGAATTTGTTTGGTAACAGAGCTGTCCATTGAGTGTGAACAAGTGTAGCATTTAAAGCCCTGAAGTTGGGTTAGGGTTATGTAAAGTTGTCTGGAAATAAAAGTTCCATAATAAAGCCTGTGAAGTAATGAGTAGCATTCAGATTTGTCACACGCAAAAGGGATTGCTTTTGATAAATCCTTTATTAAACTTAGTTTGATAATACCAATATACTGTATATTTTGTTGACTGGAGGTGTCCGATGTTTCTGGATGATCCACCAATGCTGCGTCTTTGAACGCATGTACTTGCGCAAAGACTACTGTTCAATTTGAGAAAGGCACTGTTGGCCATTTTCTTTTTACCTTAAACAGAAGCTGCTATACTGAATAGCCAGTTGAAAAATGACATGGGTTGTGTTTGTGTTCTGGGACCACTGTCAGCCTCCCCACTCGTTAATATACATTAGACTGTACAGGAACCAATACAGCATCTTAAAGACACACTTCAAATAATCCTGTGGAGGGGATGCCCCGGTTTAAAATGATCAAATTGTTTGCCCAAAGTACTATAAATGAAATTTTGACATTAGCTTTCCTAAAAAAAAAATCTGTGGTTTCAAAAGTATACAAGCGTAATGACGTATTTAAAGGGCATTTGCCCTGCTGACCTCATTCCGAATAGAAGCAAACCCCTTGCAGTCCTTCAATGCCCAGTACAGAACTTCTTCCATTTTGTAACGTGTGGTGATTGTTGGGTACTGCACCGTCTGGTTTCGGGTGTTCCACTTCCTGGTTCTTAGTTCACAGCTGGGTGTGATGTTGTCATTAGTTCGGGCTATAAAGGTTTTCTAGGAAGTCACCTTGGTGCTTATCATTGTTTGTTACTACGTCACGTTGGTTTAGAGGTGAGTGTGAGGTTACACGGGTATACTGTTTTAGTTTATATTGAGAGAGTTTGTTTAAAGTCTCTATATGCGCACCTTTCATTTAAAACAGTATTGTGTTTTCGCCGTTACGGTTTGTTTTGTGTTTAGTTTCACAATAAACCTTATTTGAACGGTTCCTACGACTCTGCAATGGCTTTCACCGCACTACGCCGCTCCATTCGTGACACATTTAATGCTCTCGAACGTATCACATGCCCTCATTCTTCCTCTCAAATCAGTCTGACTCCGACCTGAAATCTCTAGCCAATCAAATTTATTCATCGTCAATCAGTGAAAAAAAACAAAAAAAATTGGAACCAGCAGCGCCCCTGGACTTGCTGGATCAGGCACGATCTCAATACCGATCTGATGACAAGTCATTGTTTGTAAAGATTACATTTGCGAAAACATATGCAGTGTGTTTGTCAACGATGTGTCACAGCTGTTGTATTAACTGAAAATGTCAGGCTACTCAACATATTATTTGCTTGTGAGCGCATTCCCAGGCTAGTGAGCACGTTCCTGGGCTAGTGAGCACGTTCCCGGGCTATTTAGCGTGTTCCCGGGCTAGTGAGCGCGTTCCCGGGCTAGTGAGCATGTTCCCGGACTATTGGGCACGTTCCCGGGCTAGTGACCACGTTCCCAGGCTAGTGAGCGCGTTCCCGGGCTAGTGAGCGCGTTCCCGGGCTAGTGAGCGCGTTCCCAGGCTAGTAAGCACGTTACCGGGCCAGTGAGCACGTTCCCAGGCTATTGAGCACGTTCCCGGGCTAGTGACCACGTTCCCAGGCTAGTGAGCACGTTCCCGAGCTAGTGAGCATGTTCCCGGGCTAGTGACCACGTTCCCGGGCTATTGGCTCTGCCAAATCCTCCTCTGCATTCATCCGTCTCTGAATTTATTACAGGGAAGGAGACGCGGCGCATCTCCTGTTTCTGTAACGTAAGACAGCTGGTTGATTCCCCCCTGGGCAGGATGGAAGTCTATCGCAGTGCCCTTATGGCGGTAATGACTAATGAAATGACTGGTTATGGTTGGAATGAATCACCGTCACCTACCTTATTGGGAGAAACGGATGGAGAGATAGAAAGACATGTATCTGTTGTATTTTTAAACATCTACTAAACTTTTATCTACACATTGCCCAAAGACCAGTATAAGAGAAGCCAACAAGTTGTGTAAGGTGGGACTTTATTCATTAATTCGCTTACCAAGTAATGGGACATAACAAGGGCACGTCTTTTGCCCAGTTTGACCTAAAGGGACACATTTGCCTTAAGGGCCATTAGGATCGACCACAATGTATTTATAACTGCAACAACACAACCGCAGGTTTGGGCTAGTCTGGATTTGAGACACCTGGGTTTTTCTTTTTTACAAATGGACTTCATGCCAAGCCGCTCTGCATCATATCACACCCGCTCCTTTAACCAAAAAGTATCCTGTATTCACTTGAACATACAGGCTGAAAGAGAGTGCATTAAACAGTCAAAATCAACAATTAATCTTGCAGGCGCTCAATGTACCACAAGGAGCAGCCAAATCCATAGCAGCCCTGTTCGACATCCACCCGGGGCGGTGCCGAGTTAAATTGCACCACCCTCTGTTGGTTTTATGCTAACATTTTGCTTTGCATTTTGTATTTCAGTATTTCTCACTTTCTTTGGGAATATTACTATGTTTCCCAAGCCAATAGTGAATATCTGGAATGGCATTGAGTAAGAAAGAAATGGAGAGAGAGGAGAGAGATCAGGGAATGTCTTTCCCCAATCTCTGGTTGCCTGCAAGACAACAGCGCATCCTTTATTACTCAGCATAGCTTTGCCATGGCAACCTTCTCCTTCCACCCAATCACATTTCATCCGGTCGTCTTTGAGGAAGCCTTTGACATCTATCTAATGAATTTAAACATGAACTGACACACACACACACACATATTTTAACCCAAAAATGTTTTTCCACTATGAATTCAGTCACTCAAAAAAATTTCAATTGACAAATATCAAGTCCCCTTAGAGTCAATAAGAAACCAAGCACATTAAAAATGTCCATGAAGAAGTAACTCTTATTCAACATGGCATACAGCAATGTGTGTGCAGTAAATAAATAAATAAACTAATAACATAGAACCACAGAGAAGGGGACAGAATAGAGAGAGAAAGGAACTAGGTCTTTCAACAGGTGCATGGCACCTTCTTTCCCTTTCCTTGATTCTTTCTGTCTCTTTTGTCTCTCATGTTTGGCCGTTATGTTGCCTGCAAAGGAGAGAGACACCGGTAGGACGTTGTGTTTTAGTGGGAGTACGTATCTGATTTAGGATAAACTGGGAACAGGGTCGTTTCTTACGGGTCTAAAAAGCCTCTCCGGGGTTCTCCCGCAGAAAAGTATGTTATGTTTTAAATCAAATCTGTCTGGTTGACAAGCTTATAGTGTAAGTCCACACATATACACTTTTATTATGAGTGTGTTCAAATTGGAAAAATGCAACGAACACACGTGAGGAGAATCAAAAGGACATTTTGGGTAACGGTGCCACCCTTTGCCATTTGTTCCAGTGTGGGTTCGTTGTGGAACTGCATGGAATAGCAATTACAGAAGATCTCGGATGATGGTGATGTGTGTTTTTAGTTATATCATTTTTACTGAATAATTTAACTATTATCCTGATCCTTGCTGCAACTCAGAACAAATTGAGCTTGTGTTTGTTTGCTGACTTGAGATCAGATGTCAGCAATAATACCAAGTGACATTGCGATCCGTTTCATAAGACTGTATTAATGACTGATTAGAACATTTTTCAGTATGCATGTTCATCTTTCCCAAACTAAATTATCCCATTAAATGCAGCCATCGTTTTCAGAAGTGCCCACTCACAAGTATAGCATTTCTTATTCTCTACAGCCTAATTATAAGGCAACATGCCGCGTTTACACAGGGGGACATATTCGGATATTATCCGATCATTCGTCTTTTGATCAGGCAGTCATACCATATTACTATTAAAAATATATGTCTGGAAGCACTTAGTGTCTAAGTTATGAGTAGATAACAGGTTTATTATAAGTAGAACTAACATCAATTATTAACGATATTATTGATTATGTATCAATACTGATCAATATTGATGTAATCAATACATTACTCCACTTTCTTAAACCGATAGACATGAATCTCAGTAAATGTATCCTAATAACTTGCTTTCTTACAGTTCTGCTCTGCAACTCTTAAGTTCAAAACGATAAAACCCCAGTCGTTCCTTTATTTTTCATCTCGTGTTGCAGAAAAATATTAACTATTTGATTTGCGAAATTATCTATTTTCTAACTAGACTTAGTTGCAGATAACTCTATTTATAAACTTTACTCACGTTTCCATAGCAATGTCTTAGGTGTAGTTGCCAAGCAACAGCATCACATACACTCAACTAGATGGACATGGAACCACCGGTAGGAGAGGTGCGTCTGTAAACGCGTTGTTAACGGGTTCATTGGGTTATGTAGCCTACTTTGCATTACGCACATATGTAATGGTATTACGCGCCATCACCAGAGTCACTTTATTGCCCTTATAACTTTTCACTTGATGCATGAAGACAAATATAACTCCTCTTAAACGTCTATCTTAACTGCATGACTCAAACTAACATCGTTTGCCTCAAACTGCATGATCATGTACCAGCTGACTCTTTACGCACTTGGATGACATGTTTTTACAAAACCACCCTTTGTAAATGAAACAAACAATCAAAGGAGCTAACAAAAATGATGACCAGGTACCTTCTATACAGCAGATCCGCCACAGCCCGGAGTGCGTCAGGTCGCCTTTGGTCTTCTTCGGTTGCATGTCGTCTGTGGCGGTGACATTTGTGCCGTTGCATATGAACGCACGGGAATAGAGCCAGAAGTCGGTTCCGATCGCTATTGTCATCAGACTGAATGCAGCGAAAGCCCCCACGATGGTGAGCAGCACCTGACAGCCGCGGTCACACCAAGCCATGTCGCCTCATAATAATCCACAAGAACCCAAACGCACTAGAGAGAGCAGCGCGCACTATCCAAACCGCCAGTTGGTGCTCCAAAATATGGCCCCGGTCATTCTTGTATATTCACCATTGGCGACCTCAGAGATAACCATTCTTCTGGGACATTTTGAATATCCCGACCACTTTAAGCCTTGGTCGCATATAATTTCCCAAAGTTTTGACGGCAGTCTGTTGATTCTTCCCTCTGTTGATTTTCACACACATGCGCTTTTCTTCACATGCCCTCCAGAGATAGATGTTTTTCGATGTCTGAATTGCATTCAGAAAGTCAAATGAGTTGATTTGCCAAAGAGCGAAACGTCCCCTACCGAGACCACGCCTTTAATTCAGCTAACCAATGAGTGCCAAGAATCATGGATGTCGAGGCCATCAGAAAGCTATTTGATTGCTTCATTTGTGTATAATTGATATGTAGATTCACACATCACCAGTTAGCCGTACAATTACAAGTTTGTAAATAAGTGTTTTTGATAATAAGGTGCTCAAATACACCCTTATATGACATTGTACACAATTATGGAGACCCATTTAGGCTCTGTCACAAATCAACCCATAACCATAAAGTGCAAACGACAGCTTTAATGTACACATTTGCATCACATTTCCATTTTATTTAATTATGGCCTAAAAGATATCCACATCACAACACTTCTGAGTTATATTAGCTCCCCATCAGACCTAGGTGTCAATGAAACCCCAACTAAGTCAAAAAGATGATGATATCATCAGGCAACAATTTCCCATTCAAATCCATCATTGCCAACATACATCAACTTTAGATCACTTATAATCCTGTCACACCAACTTGGTTGCGATCCCTTTAGTGGCTGAACTGCCTCTTTAAGGCGGAGGCTTCAGCTGGTTCAGCTGTGGCTCCCTGCAGAGCATCTCTCTTTCACACACACATAGAGGCCTTCTTGGCTTGGCTGGCTCACTAGCGTTTACGTCCTTCCCCTTTGACAGAAAGCCCCCTGACATCAAGTCACTCTTTGATTCACTTCCTCTGTGCCCCCGTGAAGTCTGGGTGTGTCTGTGTGTGTGTGCACATGTGCAAAATGGAATTTAATCACGTCCTGAAGTGGTCTAGTGAATAAATGGGTGTTGAGAGATGGAGGCAAATGGCAGAATGGCAGGTCACAGTTGGATATGTGAAACATTTATGGGTTTTTTATTATTTAAAATGACAGTTAGTCAGAGTTAACGCGTTGACGTGTTGATCTAAGCTGGGATCAGATAGACATTGGCTCCTTGGCTTCCGCTCTCTTGGCTGATTCATTGTAATCATAACTAGATAAGCGCAGATATGATATTTAGGGGAAAATATGGAATCGGATTCGTATCGATATCGGCAGATACTCAAGGTTGCTTTATCATTATCGGTATCGGACATGAAAAAGGTATTGAGCCATCTCTAATCTATATAAAATGCAATGGCCAAGAAGAAATTGACTCGACACCAGACCAGAAAATATGGAATATTGTTAAATGTGAGAGAGAAAAAGAAAATAAAAATTTGATCGTTTTTATTTTAGCACAGTGTAACCTAAAACACCCATCAACAAGCTTTGCGCACAACAGAAAATGTGTTGTCACTGGCATCTGGAAGTCATGCTTGAATCAATTTCTGAGGTAAGTGTGCTGAGGTGTGATTGACAGATGCTCAACGGTTATGGTTTTTAATATTAGTGAAACATGCTGCATACAAATGCCAAGAACAATGCTTACATGTGGATTAGCAACAACTCTCTTTGAAGCAGGCATCTGAAAAACATTTGAGAAAAGTTATTGTGAATACTTTTCTCAAGGAAAAATAAATGCTCATTTCAAGCATTGTCAAATTGTTTACCTAATTGACTTCGAAGAGAAGGACTGTAATCAAGTCAAGCGAATAATCTCAGACAGTCCATCCCAAATCACACCATATATTATGCATGGGCCATGGTTAAAGTAGTTCACTTAGGGTATAGGGAATAGGGTGCCAGTTGGAATGTAGACTAAGTAATGATCTGCATGAAGGGACAGAGAGGGAGGGAAGGGAAACAACATGAGATTTCAGAGGAGATAGTGAGTGTCTAGACAAGGCTTGGAGCAAAAGAAAGGGAGATGGAGATCATATTAGGGACAAAATGACTTAATGAAAGTAACAAAAGCAACAGGAGAAAAAAGCAAAAAAACAAACCATTCCTTGAGGCTGTTGTATGCTAATAAGAAACCAAACTCTGCGCTCAAATGTATGTGTTCGTGCTTACGTGTGAGTGTGTGTGTGTATGATCCAGGTCTCTGTGTACATATGGGGGCAAAATGCCTCCACAATTATTAGCGTCTTTTGATGGATAGATGAGTTTGGGTTTGACACACCCCTATGTGTCTGCTAATGGCCGGATTTTCAAAGGGCACAGTTTGGAATAGAGTCCCACACATTAAATAAAAAAAAATCATTACATCAAATAAAAACATTTCTTAAACACATTCATCGATGCAACTGTCAATTTGATCCTCCTAAAAAGATCTGCAGATCATTCTTCACGTGAGGGTCATTGAAGTTAAACTCAGATTGCCATGCATCCCTTAAATCGTTTCCTAACGTCTGAACTGAATTACATTTACAGTTGAATCATTTGGCAGATGCTCTCGTCCAGACTGACTCAGTGCATACATGTTTTAAAGATTTTAAAAGAGGAAATAACCACACAGTTTAGTAGTAAGTGCATTCTAATTAATTAGTTATTGGCAAAGGTCTGCACAGGAAAATAAATATAAATCAATAATTAAGTTAACAAAAAACTACATATAGAGGTGGTGGGAATTTAACTATTTAAAACATTCTATGAAAAGATGAAATTCCTGATGGTTATACAATCAGAGAGGTTAAATACAGAGTATGTTTTAGCAATATTTCAAATATGTTGCAGGTGTGCAACAGTTAATGGAAAATTTGTAAATAAGTGGAATAACCTAACCAATACAATGTTTTTATACAGGTGTACTATATGATACATGCAAGCAATGAACATCCTATCATGCTTTGTGTCGTGTATAAAAATGCTGAGCAAACCCAGTCGACCTGGATTATAGATCATCATTGCATAAGGAAAGATCTAAGAGACTTTGAAAGAGGGTTCATTAATGGGTCTCATCCAGGATGACAATGCACTCATACACAGGACCACAAGTGGTCACTGAATGGTTTGTTGAGTATGTCAATTACGTGAATCATATGGAATGTCCTTCACAGTCACCAGATCTCAAAATAACACCTATGGGAGATTGGGAACTGACATGTTTACAATCTTTGCCAAAAAATACACCTAAAGGGGCTTTCCATAAAAACGTTAAAAGCATTTGTAGCTGTAAAAACACGTAGATGTAGGTTTGCTCTGAACGAATTGAACAAGGTTAAAAACTCTTACCCTTCGATGTACTCGTAAAGACTATTTCCTTTCCTAAGCAATTAAAATTTCAACCAGGTTTAGATTCACAAACATCTGTCGGAGCTGTACATCGTCCTTCCTTTGCTAATTAGAAATGTGTCACGAGGAAGGAGTGGTGCCAAATGCAGGTATCACATCCGATTATTGATCACACACAGCTGACAAATGGCGTCTTATTGAATTAACAGGTGTAGACAGTGGACACAGTGTTTAACTAAAACAGGCAATCTAACTGTGATCGAAAAAACAAATGAAAGACAAACTCTAAACGTTGCTCTAGACACCAAACATATACACACGGGACAACAACCCGGGGAAACCAGGCGATATATATATAATGGCTGAACCAGGTGTGTGGGTTGACAAGACAGGACAAAATATATGGAATGATGAATACATAAAGCGGAATGGCTAGAAGGCCGGTGACTACGAAGTCTGCTTGAAGACGCAGAAGTTGTGACAAAATGTTTTTTAGTTTTACTAGTCTCACTGACTTAATTGACACTTATCTACAGCGAAGATGTTTTTTGCATTTAATAAAATAAAAAATCACCTGTCTTTAATTGTGTTCAGCTCTACTGGGTGCTGAATTGGCTCTGAGTAGCTTGGAACACTATTGAAGTTATATAGAGAGTCACTCAGGGTTAGATCAATCAGGGTTCAGACCAGGACACAGTACTGTTACTGCACATCACATCAGTTCTAATTGACATTGTCAATGCTTTGACTGCAAAGATGAACTCTCTGGCCTCATTAGCAGATCTGTCTAAAGCATTTAATACAGTAGAGCATTCAATCTTATCCTTTCTAACTGCGGCAGTGTTTGCACTCAAGCTATTATGATATCAATTAATGTGTTGATGCACATGTACTTTTTGTTTTGCACCTAAAAAATGGTCTCTATTTTGGGGCCAACAATATTAGTTGGGGTAAACAACAATATTAGTTGGGGTAAACAATATTAGACACCTTCATCTTATTGACACCTGATGCATACCCTCCTGGTTGTCCCTTTCAAACTGGTCATGCATTTGACCTCTACTATTATAGAAGACATTTATTATTGGATTATTAAACTCTTATAAATTCACCCTGCACAGCCAGAGGAGGACCGGCCACCCTTCAGAGCCTTGTTCCTCTCTAGGTTACTTCCTAAAATCGACACATCATGTGAGTTTTTCCTAGACGCTTTGTATCAACAAAGACGCTTTGTAAGCATGCTCTGCTGGGTTTTAGGCTGGGTGTTTGTAAAAGCACTTTGTGAAAACTTCATTGTAAAAAGAGGTTTATAAAATACATTTGATTGATTGATTCAAGGAAAAAAAGACAAAGTGTATCAGTAAGCTGTTGGGCCGCCACAAGCCCCCAGAACCGTTTCAATGCGCCTTGGAATAGAAAATCTACTGGAGGGATGGAATAACATTGTTCCAAGAAACGTTCCCTCATTTTGTGTTTTGGTTATGGTGGTAGAGAGCGCTGGCACGGCACGTGGCACAAATGTGGAGCAATTTGTCTTCAGAAGCGTGACACTTGTCACACATTGACAGGTTTTAGGAAATACTCTACGGCAGCTAATAATCTTGTGTAGTCTACGTAAGATGTTGAATAGCCTGAGACATTGTGAATACTTCATTGAGAATGATCGGATCCCCCCCCTATTTAGTTTGAATCGTCAAGAGTCCTGAACAAATGATAACAACTTCTGGTAGGCCGATTGTAGCTTGATAAAATAGCTTTTCTATACAACACAAAAACACTACTCATTATATTTACACGGGAGTTATACCCAAACAAGGACAATTATTTAAGACATATTTTCAAGCTCTGGGCTATTTATTTTTACCTTTCTTCTCAACATTCTCTAACTCTCACATCCCAACGTTGCACCAAAGCCCTACGGAGGCATCGCTTCGCCAGTAGACTCCTTTTGGTGCGTTCACATCAGCAAACACTGACTCGTGATTCGCCCAGGCGGCTTCGAGGGAGCAATATTGTTTGCCACTGCTCTGATGTGCGCCACGTTGTAACATTGGAGACAGGGGCAGTACTCTGAAACTACGGCCCCAGGCGCTCTGTCTCTTTCGCTGTCTCTCTCTCTCTCTCTTATGAAAGGAGCATATGAAATAGAGGGGGAATATGAAAAACTGAGGAAACAGATCAAACCATCCTCTAAAGAATAGTTTCACAACAAGCGCCCAATAGACTTGGAAATGATAAGTAGAGGCCTTCAAAGTTGCTGTTAAAGACGTTAACTCAGCTGCACTTTTGCTTAAATATTTCCACTAAGTTTATCAAAAAGGTTTTCTTCATATGACTTATATCTGATTTTCCCTGCTTGCTCTTGCCATTTAAAAAAAAATAATTTTCATCACTTTTTTAGCATACACCTTTTTAGTAATCTGATGATTTAGAGGTTTTGCACACACTATAAAAAATATTGTTCCAATTAAATACTAATTACATATTGCTGTTGCAGCAAAAGCTAGATTCTCAGTTTAAACAACACTTCCATTAGCAGACCAGTGCCTTACAGGTAGGGTCGAACAATTCTGGTAAGATACCCAGGTTTTACAAAAATCCCATTAGATGCTGTGATTTTGGGGAAGATCAGGAAACAGCACGGAAAAGTTTTGTAACCATGTCTTTCTGGCCACTGTACTATGCAAAGCAAGATTAAAGAAGGCCTTATGAGATATGTACTGAATTATAAGACATTATTATAAGCCATTTATAAGCCATTTATGCTAGCACAAAAAAAATGTATGTCTCAAGATCCCTGGGGAGAATGCTCCATAGAGCACGGTCAAAATAACGAATAAGGAGTACGACTACCACTCTTCTGTATATTGTCTCGGTTCCTCCTCCTGACCCCCCATGTATATTGTCCCGGGTCCTCCTTCTGACCCCCCCCCCAGGTATATTGTCCCGGGTCCTCCTCCTGACCCCCTCTCTGTGTATATTGTCCTGGGTCCTCTTCCTGACCCCCTCTTCATTTATATTGTGAATAGGACTCCTGATGGGTGGAGGTGACAGTGTGTGAATAGGACTCCTGATGGGTGGAGGTGACAGTGTGTGAATAGGACTCCTGATGGGTGGAGGTGACAGTGTGTGAATAGGACTCCTGATGGGTGGAGGTGACAGTGTGTGAATAGGACTCCTGATGGGTGGAGGTGACAGTGTGTGAATAGGACTCCTGATGGGTGGAGGTGACAGTGTGTGAATAGGACTCCTGATGGGTGGAGGTGACAGTGTGTGAATAGGACTCCTGATGGGTGGAGGTGACAGTAGGACTCCTGATGGGTGTGAATAGGCCTCCTGATGGGTGGAGGTGACAGTATGTGAATAGGACTCCTGATGGGTGGAGGTGACAGTATGTGAATAGGACTCCTGATGGGTGGAGGTGACAGTATGTGAATAGGACTCCTGATGGGTGGAGGTGACAGTATGTGAATAGGACTCCTGATGGGTGGAGGTGACAGTATGTGAATAGGACTCCTGATGGGTGGAGGTGACAGTGTGTGAATAGGACTCCTGATGGGTGGAGGTGACAGTGTGTGAATAGGACTCCTGATGGGTGGAGGTGACAGTGTGTGAATAGGACTCCTGATGGGTGGAGGTGACAGTGTGTGAATAGGACTCCTGATGGGTGGAGGTGACAGTGTGTGAATAGGACTCCTGATGGGTGGAGGTGACAGTGTGTGAATAGGACTCCTGATGGGTGGAGGTGACAGTATGTGAATAGGACTCCTGATGGGTGGAGGTGACAGTATGTGAATAGGACTCCTGATGGGTGACAGATGTGAATAGGACTCCTGATGGGTGGAGGTGACAGTGTGTGAATAGGACTCCTGATGGGTGGAGGTGACAGTGTGTGAATAGGACTCCTGATGGGTGGAGGTGACAGTGTGTGAATAGGACTCCTGATGGGTGGAGGTGACAGTGTGTGAATAGGACTCCTGATGGGTGGAGGTGACAGTATGTGAATAGGACTCCTGATGGGTGGAGGTGACAGTATGTGAATAGGACTCCTGATGGGTGGAGGTGACAGTATGTGAATAGGACTCCTGATGGGTGGAGGTGACAGTATGTGAATAGGACTTTTGATGGGTGGAGGTGACAGTATGTGAATAGGACTCCTGATGGGTGGAGGTGACAGTATCGGCTGGGCTGTCTGCTGCCATGCGGGCATGAGCGGGCCTCGCCAGTAAACTTTCAGACAAGCGCTCGCCAACACATCTGCATGTAAAACTAACACATGCGCTAGAGGGCGCTGTCATCCCCCGGTTATGGAATCGATCGTCTAATCAGTGTTTGTTTAACGCCGAGCATCGCAGAACACGCCCAACACGTAATAATTGGGTGTGGATGAAAGATACTCTGCGATCCTCTCCGAGACAACGTTTACCCCAAACCTCTTTCTCTCCACGTTGAGACCTATAAACGAAGCTTCACAGTTGTAATGTGAATATTGTAGATGCCTCTGTAAGTGTTGTATCTCTGTGCTAACACTAGATGTCCCCATAGGACAGAAGCACAGCACCTCGATATCCAATAGGCTTCATATCTGCACTGATGTCATGGTTTGGATCTTGGAGAGGTGGATCACGTCCACTCTTTCTATTCACACATGATGTCATATTCCTTGTATTTTTAACTGGCTCAGTGACTTGATGAATGGGTGAATACAGCACATTTCTGAGGACGAACAAAACTTTTTTGGAGCGAGATAAAAAGACTGGCTTCTTCAGTTTCCACCTTTAAAACGATGTTATCCTTCGAAATTAATAAAAAAGGGCAGAATGGCATATAAAAGGCCATTCTAGAATATTTGTTTGTGTCCGGTGTACATAGAACATATGATTCTGTTGTAACGACTTTGTGTTTTGTGGTTCTGAACACAGGTGGTTGAGACAATCATCTATAACAAAAAAGATTCAACTGAGTCCCCTGGAGATTTTCAACAAAAACACTCCCAACATCTTTGATTAATGTAGAAGCAACAGTTGGTTGCTAAACCCATTTTCAAAGCAATTCCTGGGGTATATTGCCTTGCACAAACGGGGCACCACAAAGTATTTTCTCACCTTGTCGTGTCAGGGATTTTTATGTAATTCTTTTGGCAACAGGTCCATAGGAATAACCACAATTGTAACTGTGGCCTACATGTCATGAGAAATGTATATTAATACTCTTGATTAGAGGTAGATCTTAATAATCTTATGAATGCTGCATCTCAATGTTCTTGAAAAGCAATGCATATCTATAACCTCAATTAAATATTAATCACTATAATGTAAGAAACGGTTCTCAACAATCTTTGGGGGTGCATCTCAAACTGGTAATGAAATGTACATATTAATACTCTTAATGAAGCGTACAGTGTAGCCGAACTATCACAAAAGTTGCCAAACTGATTCAGGATAGATTAAAGGTCCATTTAATTGTGATCAAACTATGTTACCATGGTAGCTAGCTAGGTAATTGCAGGAACAAATGCATTTAGTTCTGGAGTCTTTTTTATGTCTACTGGTGTGATGCAGAGGAACAACTCCCAATGACTGTATTTGTAACATTGGCATTGTAACATTGGCAGCAATCTTATGAATGTGATTTGATGAAAAAATATGAATACATTTTGAAATGTATATATTCATCTATTTGAAGCAGACAGAGACATTTAGATTTTAATGAGGTGACTAAATCAAATACAGCATGTTTTATATTTTTTATTTAGATAAACAATAGATTGCACATCTAATATCATGAAAATTACTTTGTAAAAATACACATATTTTAACATCTTTTAATTCATTCTCTGACTTTCGTTCTGTTAAGTATTGTGTAATTGCAACACATGCAAAAGCTCACATTCTGAATATGCGGCAATAAGAGGCAAATGGCTGACAGTGGCCACAAATTAGTAAAACATCCAGATGGCCTATAACTTATAAATGTAGACTATACTGTATAAAACATATTTCAGCCTATTTACATGATTAAATATGTATATATCGTTAACTCAAATAGTATTTGACAATTTCACATGTGTCTGGCAGTTTATCATTTAGATTTAATCTTCTCCAAAATACAATAAACAATATCAAACCGAACGAAGGGAAACACAGCGCTTTCATATTATGGTGAGCTAACTTTAATACTCATGAACTGCATTAACCAGTGTTACAGAACATTCGTAACAACATTGAACACTGACAACAATAATAGACTGGAAAATTATCCTTTATTTGTAACTATTGTTTAGATTTTAGTTACATGTAATACGTTAAATTGGTTTCTAATCTTCAAACTAGGATATCTGATTAACCTAGAAATCATCCCTAATGCCACCCTATTGACTAAATAGAGCACTACTTTAGACTAGAAAACAATAGCGCCAACTGGGATGCAATTCAATCTCCAAGCCGAAAACAGCTTGCATTTGACCCATACGCACACGTTGTAATATGGCATTTGACCTAATTGTCAAAGAACAATGTTTTCTTGTTCAGAAATGTGTGTGTTGTTATGCAAAACGTTAGAGACATCCTTTATATCCACTGCATTCAGCATTTTTTACATTCAAACTGGCCCTCTGTTTCTGATGGTCACAATGACAAGAACAAACCATATTCGTGGGATATGCACTATTTTTAATTTCTTGTCATTCTCCTGTAGCTTAATCACTAAATTGTGTCCTTTTCATTGCAGTCATGTACATGCTTGATTCCGTAAAGACTGAAATTGGAATTAAAGAGTGTAATTGCAGATTCCAGCTCTGTTTCCGTTTAAAAATATCCAGACTTTACCACTGCCTTTATGACAGTAAAGTGCCGATAGTGAGATGATCATGAATGAGTATAGCGTTTTTAAATACCTCAGTTTTACTAAACCCCATGGTTGTCAGAAATACAGGAGAACGTTTCTCTTTCGATTTCCCAACGTGTAGTATTATAAGTTACAAGTGACAGTAATTTAAAGTCCTGTGAAGGTTAGCGGGTAGAGAAAGGCCTAAACTGACCTAGAGTCAGAAACACTATGGGGAATGTACACTTAAAACCTCACAAAAACTCTGCCTTATAGGTTCATATAATTACATCTGGATCCTAATTCTCTGATTCAAGACCTTTTTTATTGGACATAGACAGCGAGGGGCCAATTGGGTGCGGTACCCTATTCCTTCCTTCTGGCAACAATTATAACAGTGGGGATTTACGATCACACCCCATGTGGGCCAAATGGTCACTGAACCAGGCAGCCCACAGCAGCCTACCCGTGTGAAACCAACTAGAAATAAGGCAGTTACTTGGGTGATGTGGAATGTACAGGCTACCTACTCTCTCCGCTTCTTCCTTGTTTAATATTTGAAATTGATTAGCTGATGCAGTCTTATGGGCAACACAACTACTAGGTCTATAATGTGCCTTACGCCCACCACCACCAGGAAATTGTCTCCGTCAAGGTAAACCAAAAATTGTACTGTGTCACCATGACACAGAAACCTCATCCAACTTCCCATGTAGCATTCAGGTGAATTGAAGCTACACTTTATAGTGATACACTACTGTTGATAAGTTAAGGCTCACTCAGAAATGTCCTCGTTTTCCATGAAAACATACATGGAACGAATTTGAACAGGAAATACGGCCCAATAAATAGGAAATATAGTAATCGACACGGTTAGAAGTAATAATTTTTAACTGAAATAATAATTGTTTTTACATTTTTGCTTTTGTCAAAGAATCCTCCATTTGCAGCAATTGAAGCCTTGCCGACGTCTGCCATTCTAGTTGTCAATTTGTTGATGACTGTGAGGACCAGATTTCTCTCCCTCCCTCTGTCCCTCTCTATGCCAGTGTTGGCACTACCCCTGCCAGGGAGACATTGGTATCATCCGAGTTTTGTCTGCACCTGTGTCCTGTTTAGCCAATTAGTCATGTATTTAAGTCCTGTCTTCTCTGTCTGTTGGTGTCGGTTCATTGTTTGAAGTACACGTTATACGTGCAGGTACGTTTGTCGCATGTATGGGCTTCCTGTTAAAACCTGTGATCGGTACGGTCCTCTGTTTGTTGATTTTTGTTGATATCCAAAGTGTTCGATATCAGTCCAGTAAACTGGAAGTCTTGAAATAAAGACTTATTTTGGTGGAAAACTCTGCGCCAGTGTCCTACCTGCTACCTGCCCGTGAGCCCGAACGTGACCATGACATTTGAATACATTTCACCCGATGCTTTCTACGGTCAGGCTGCTTTACAACAGCTCAATAGGGTTGAGATCTGTTGACTATGCTGGCCACTACACTATAGACAGAATACCAGCTGACTGTTATAAATAGTCCTCACATAGTTTGGTCATTGTCCTGTTGTAGGAGAAAATTGGATCCAATCAAGGGTATGGCGTTGCACAATAGTGATTGCCTTTCTTCTTCAAGATGTCTTTTCCCATCTACAAATCCTCCACCAAAGCACCCCCCAGACCATCTTATTGCCTCAAGCACTCCTTCAGCACGTTTTCATTTGGTCTGTGTCTCTCGAATGCTCGTCTTTGTGATCTAAACACCTCAAACTTAGATTTGTCTGTCCATAACACCTTTTGCAATCTTCCTTTGTCTAGTGTCATGCTTTTTTGATCATCCTAACATTTTCTTTGCAACTCTGCCCGGAAACACAACACTCCGGAGTCGACCTTTCACTGTTGATGTTGAGGCTAGTGTTTTTTGGGTACTACATCAAGCTGTCATTTGAGGACCTGCTAGGTGTCTATTTCTCAAATTTCACACTCAAGTATCTTCCTCTTGCTCAGTTGTACAATGGGGCCGCCCGGTTCTCTTTCCCCTTGTGTTCAGTTTAGAGCCAGTTAGCGCTGTTCTGTGAAGTAAGTAGTACACAGCATTGTACGACATCTTCAGTTACTTAGTAATTTCTCAGAACAGGAATGTAAAAGGTGTTTGTTTCTGGACATTTTGAGCCTGCTAATTGCTGATGCTCCAGATACTCATCTAGTCTAAAGAAGGCCAGTTCGATTGCTTCTATCATCAGCAAAACAGTTTTTAGCGGTGCTTGGTTTTGGAGAAGGTTTTTCTTATGATCAATTTGCCTAGTAAAATGATAAACATAGATGAGCAAAAACAACATGCCATTGGTATGACAGGACAGATGGATGGGATGGATGGTTGGTAAAGTGGGTGTATTGATTTCTTGCTTGCTGGGCCATGTCCGGGGTTGACCCTGTTAAGGGCCACTGTGTCACTCGACCTTAGTCTCAGGACTTAGGCTGCTATACTATTGTGGTACTATGGGAAGCGTAGGGAACTGGGGTGTCCAGCGTTCCCTGTGTCTTGTTTCCATATTCAGCTGCAATAGTCATTCACATCAACAAAAATATCGACACTGTATTTCCGATTAATTTTTTGTTCTATTAAAGTAGGGAAAATGTGCTATTCTCTTTCAAACAACGACCTGTCTAAGTGACCCAAAATGTTAAACAATAGTGAATACTCCAAAATTACTCTAGAAAAAGCATAAAACGTTCATTCAGTGTAATAAAAAAGTGAAACATCACAGAATCAGAGCTGAACCTGGATCACATCACTTGAAGGGCGATGCTTTGGACAGAGTTGAACATTCATTGGCCTTGAAAGGAGTGATTATGGAGTGTATTCAGGTGTGGACGCCATGTATGTCTCAAAGTAAAATGTAAGTCTCAAAAATCTGAAAACTACACTACAGGCAGACTTCAAAAGAGGCAGTACACCCACCCTCGTTAATCGCTTTCATTTGCCTCTTCCAGAACGACCACCCTAGTGTACCAACATCAGCAACCCAGCCACCCCCCTTCCTGGGGATGTGTGTTCAACCCAGTGCCCAGGCTCAAGGGCTGCCGGCAGGCCTCAGCAAGGGGAAGAGGACATGTGGTCATACTCGGGACACTTGAGGAGAGCCGGGTAGGTGGAGTGGTTCATCTGGAGGGAGGCTTCGCTTGAGATGCTGGAGGGGCTGCGACCTCGCTGTGCCCACGCGTCCGGGTGTAGGAACTGACCGGAGTAGTTGGAGCAGTTGCTGTTACGGGGCCCGTAAAGACCTGGATGGGGCCTGTACATCTCTTCTGCAGTGTAGCGCTTCATGAACAGGTAAACGGACATGACTCCTGCCGTCTGATGTCACACATACACACACACACACACATACACACACACACACACACACACACACACACACACACACACACATACACACACACACACACATATACACACACACACACACACACACACACACACACACACACACACACACACACACACACACACATATACACACACACACACACACACACACACACACACACACACACACATATACACACACACACACACACACATACACACACACACACACACATATACACACACACACACACACACACACATACACACACACACACACACATACACACACACACACACATATACACACACACACACACACACACACACACACACATACACACACACACACACACATATACACACACACACACACACACACACATACACACACACACACACACACACACACACATACACACACACACACACACACACACACACACACACACACACACACATACACACACACAATGAGTCAACATAATAGAAACTAGATAATCGCGAAAAGATCAACATCTGAAATGATATCAATAATTGACTACATTTGTCATTTATTTCCCAGCCCGATGTATTTTGGAATTGTGTGGAGGAAGTTACTTCAGTGAGCAGGAAGGAGATGGCGGCGAAGGCGAAGGACCAGCCATACTTGTAGCTGAAGAAGGCCTCGTTCGTCTTGGTCCTATTCAGCATCTCGTCATTAATGCTGGAGATGTACAGCACCAGGCCTACTACAAGAGAGAGACCTGGGATGGAGAAAAAGAAAGATTTAAAAAATATGACTAAAGCTTATCGGCCTATATGTCTTTTATGTGCAATGAGCCATGAGGAAAATACGAAATATCATGACGCGCCAAACATCATAGCAATATTACTAATATCGACCCACCAACACGAGACTCCACGAAATCACTGTTGCATGCATTCTATGTCCTGAAAATACACATTTGGTGAAATGACGATGTCCAGGAAGACTGGCCTCAAGCGAGTATCTCATACACCCATAAAGTGCGATCGCAGGTGTATTGGTGTGGGTACCTGAGAGGATGAAGAAGATTCCGGAGATGAAGGCCAGAATGGTGCGATGGGGCCGGACGTGTCCGATGTTACTCAGAACAAAACCAACGAACATAAATAAAAGACTGACCAGGGGAAATGGAGTGGCTGAACGAATCATCTCTGCAACAGGGATATAAAAATACAACGTTACCCTCAAAAGGATTGAATCTGTTTATTTATTCATTGATTTGTGCCAATTCATCCGTAGTCATTAAACCTTTTTTGAGGTCTCAAAAAATATATAGATCAGTAACTACGCCTCTGTCTGATCTAATTTCATCTGCACACCAGGGGGGAAGTTTCACTGTTGTTGGCTTTATAGGATTTTTTGCCGAGGATATTTCATGTGAGAATGGGACTGACCAAACATTTATTAGAGCTCTGTCCTCCGTTAACAGTAGTTATAAAACTATGCAGAGACACAGATATCGAAAATGGTACACCCCACTAGATAACATGGACTGGATATGGTGGAGACACACTTTAAAATATCTTATAGGTATTTGGTTACAATCTTAATTTTAGATTTTTTGAATTTTCTGCTTTTCGTATATTAACTTAAAGGCTTATAAGAGACACTGTCTTTCACCCTCTCCTTCTGTCTTTCACTGCTGGGTTTTAGATATACTGCAATCTGGACATAATAACTGTATTTTAGATATAACGTATGATAGACATACTGTATTTTAGATATAACGTATGATAGACATACTGTATTTTAGATATAACGTATGATAGACATACTGTATTTTAGATATAACATATGATAGACATACTGTATTTCGATACACTATTGTTCAAAAGTTTGGGGTCACAAAGTAATGTCATCATTTTGTACATTTACATACCATGAACTTGATCGAAAAAGCATTTATTGGTTCAATTAGAGGCTCAAAATGACCAAAAACAAAGAACTTTCTTAGAAAACTTGTCAGTCCACTCTTGTTCAAAGAAATTAAGGTTTCCATGTAACAAACTGCCTAGAAACTGAAGATCTCATACAACGCTGTGAACGCTGTGAACGCTGTGATCTTCCTTCCTGGCTTCAAACTGGCTTCAACTGAATAGCAGAGTTGGAAGCAAAAAGACAAATACATTAGAAGAGTGTTTAGTTTGTTCTTCGACTGGCAGCTTTATTTAAACAGTGAGGCTGAATTTTGAACAATAGTGTACCTCACCACACTTGAAATAACATTTGAACTGAACCATTTGTAAATTCACGTTTTCATCCTCTCTAAGAAGTATCCATGCTAATATTTTTACTGAAGACGACAGATGTAGGTATGATAAAGGACTAAACAATTCAGTCTGGACCAGAGACCTGTGGTCAGTAACAGGATTTATACCAGTTTATTGCACTAATTGAGTTCAGCAGATTCATATATCCAAGGGGCATCTGTCTAAAACAACATTGCAACGAAACCTTGCGTTCACATAACAATGCCCACCAGCCTCTGGCAAGTCCATAAAAGTTTAAATTACAACTATTAGCAATGGCACAGTGTCAAGGTCGAAGGTTTTAAATCGTTCTCTTTACTCTGATGAACTCAGATTCCCAGACAGGCGTGAGAAGTTAAGTTAATTAAGCACCGGGTGCCCATACATATACACAGAATTCGTGCTTGAAGAGGATTAAAGAGCAATAAAGTTTTTCCAAAGAAAGGGTTTAAATACCGCTTCAAAAATATGAGCACGATCAATTATGAAAGGGATTTTTTAAACAACTCTTTATAGTAAACACCCTGATCATGTATGATATCTGTTTGGAATAACTAAATATAATATAATCTTTAAGTAAAAAATATATATACAGGGGTTGTAAAATTGACGAACAAGCCATTTTAATAGCATTCTGAATCAATTCTATCTACATACCAACTTGAAAGTTTAGAGAAAAACATTTTTGAGGGATTCATTTGTTAAACATTGTGACCGTGAGTCACCATTCCTACTCTACAACAGATGATATATATGGTAAAATGTGAGGTAAACTGATAAAAAGTGAGATAAACTAATCACAGGTCTCTGTGGAAAAAAAACATAGCACTTTCCATTCGTTCAATTCATTTTTCAACACAAAGAAGTGGGTGGATGTCTGCATGCAATTGTGTTAACTGTATGTTAATTTGTGTTTGTTGGTAATAATTGTGTTTACTGTTTCTAACGGTGAGTTTGGACCCAGTACAAATATGAGACTAATCCGTTCATGGTGAAACAAGTCTTGTTCACTTACTCAGCACGCTGGCGGTAGACTCAGATGTCAGCTGCACATTCGTGGGCATCACATAATCGATGGTGAAACAACGGCCCTTCTCATCTCCTACGAAAAAAGCAAACAGGAGAATCGCTTCGTTACAACTCTGCCACATGTAACTGCAACGACCGACCGCAACGAGGCCCAGTCAATAGAAAACGTGGTAGAGAAATGCGAGATACATCAGAATGTTCTTAAAACGTATAGTGTATTTGTGTATGGATGTGTATTCATGTGCATGTATGTGTACGGATGTGCATGGATGTGCATGAATGTGTATTTATGTGAACGTATGTGTACGGATGTGCATACACGTATGCGTAGGTTGGTGGGGTGAGGGAGGTGAAAGGAGGCGCCAGACTTTTATCTTTTTTTATCTCTCGACTTCATCCTCAGTCTGTTTCTCTCAGTCTCTCTCTCCCTTTCTTTATAATTATACATATTGGCTGTCTTGGCAGTTTTTAACCCTTCGGTTTCAAAGTTCAGTCGGGTGTAATTGAATTACTATAAGGTTAGTGTCGAACACCCATTGGATTCCTCCATGCCCAATTAAGCCATCGTATCGTTGTTGATTGCTTCTTCAATCTCAATCTAATTATCTGTCCGCTCTGCTCTACCAGAAGCAGTTAGAGACTAGGGAGTAGAGCCCTGCGCGGGACTGTTTTCTTCATCCCGCACCCGCTCGCAGAATTTCTGACCATTACCGGCCGCACCCGCAACGTGTGTGTTACACTCCCGCCCGCACCCGCAAAACTCTGCAAAATTTCTGCCCGCACAATAATAGAGATACATTGAGTTTGTGTCTTCTCTCGTCCCGCAGGAGAAAACACATCATTTTTTAAAGATTAATAATAACTTTGTTTTATCAAAAACGGTGCACTGTCACACGGCGCATACACATACACTGCTTTGCAAAAAATACAATGATCAAATGACACATCGTCTTCCCAGTCAGTGAATCGGTCTGTGCTTTGCTTTTTGTCTGGAGGCTCATCTGTTGTGGCCTGGACCAGGTGAAACTGCGTGGATAGGATTATATAAATAACTATGTATTTATAAATGGCTCATGCTGTTATTCATTTAGCTATATATACTTATAATTTGTATTCATTGTCTTTTATCTCCGTTTAGATTTTTTGACTGCATTTACCTTATTTTAAGTTGTAATTGCACTGTCAGTTTTTATGCGCTGGGAGTGGAGTTGTCACACTCTAAGTCATTAGTAGCATCCTTGAACAACTTAAGGAACACAACTACTGTTTCCAAAGTGTCTGCATTGATCTGCACAATTCTTTCATACTGGTTATTGCTCAGCAGTAATGTGGAGATCTCATCATCCTGTTGCAGTATGGAATCCAGCATATCATATCCTGATCCCGCAGTGTATCTTTAAGCCGCCCGTACCCGCCCGCAGCAAAGTTCAAACCGCCCGCTCCCGCGAGATTTGCGCCCGGCGGGATCCAATCCCAATGCAGCCCTCTACTAGGAAGGTCTGCTTAACAGCTGATTCGGTACTGCCCAAACAGATCATTGTTCAACTTGGACTACGTAAAGCCTTTCATGAAACAGCGCTTGCTGATTCTTTGTTTTTGTCCCGTACATTGAAACAATTAGCTGGATAACTAGATTGAGTGGTCGTTTTGTTTGCACACCTACGGTACGGCTAGCATGCGTGTAATGTGATCGGGGGCTCGCTACAATTGAGTAAGAGAATTATCTGAAACCAGGTCATCATGAGACGTGATAAAGGGGCTGCTCTCATGTTGTGTGTGTGTGTGTGTGTGTGTGCGCACGAGAGGGTCTCTTTTTTCAAGCACATCTGCCCATCTGTTAAGGAGTTCCACATAAATGTAACTGCAAGAAACAACAGTTGGGCTGGGATCCTCTTCACTGAACATAAGCACATGAACAAGTGAGAACAGATACACAAAACACTAATCTACTACAACATGTAACTTCAAACAAACAATACTAAGCGAAGAGGTGACATTCCCCAGTGACTTAAATATCCCTGCTAACTGCTAACTATGCCCCGGTAATAAGCTAAACAGAAACAGCTGTGATCACATCAGAACAACCACCGGAACACAGGAAGTGCACCCCACTAAACTCCCCACATGGAACAAAACCAATCACCTGTGACAATGTTGAATAAATTCCACATATAGTTACTTGACTCACTCTGTTGTTGCTCACTTCTCTTGAGCAACGTTTTTTTTATTAGAAGACAGAAAACAGGATCGTTTAAGTGTCTTTAGCCTTGGGAAATATGCAGAGTATTCCACAATCACCAGAAAGCCTCTTTTTCTCAAAGGTTCCCCGGTGTTGCCGTGATACAAATGCCATCATTGTGGTTCCGCGGAATGAACAAGTGGTGCCTTCCACCTGCCTCCGCATTCAGCAGCATCTTTACCGTGTATTATAAAACTGTTCTGCGGCTGTATGGAAAGGGTACGTAACCGTTTTGCAGGCATTCATCTTCTGGCTCATCCTGGTTGAGACGCCACACTGAGAGTGCCTGTTGCGCTAAACATGAGGCGGCATGTAATATTATCATATTAAAAAACAAGTTACGGGTAAATGAATCTCAAGGAATCATTCACATTGAAACATCTAGTAGAAATGATCACACACACACACACAAACGAGCCTTACAGGCATGTCAATCACCTTTTGTGACGTTCTTATGTGCTATAGCACGTAGTACAATGTCTAGAGAGACTTCACAGTCGGATGAACATTTGGAAAGTGGGCTTTATTCACGTCACTGTTAATTGATCAGAGTCTATACAAGCACGAATCAATCAGAGACTGGAACCAACGGCTGCATTTAGCAAAACCACTCAATGGTTGCACAACGGCATCAACGCCAGGGACACAGGCCATTCACACTCTGTGTTGTAAGGATCATTTGGTAACTAACCCAACACAAGCCCAGAGTTTCTGGGTCAAGCAACCAAACCATTCGTTCATCCCCAAAACGCTTATTTTCTGCCATTTGTCCTACAATCAAAGTTGGTATTGTGAAGACTAGTATGACTAGTCGTCCTCTTTACGTTCTTTTTGTGTTGTTCTCACCTTTTCCTTCAGGTTGGTTTGAGTTGATTATGCATACCTGGTTTGAGTTTGTTAATTAGCGGGGATACTTAAGTCACTGGGTGTGGTTGCACTGGGCTTCTCATTTTTATACGTCGGTGAGTTTTTGTATATGTCGCTGTACGTTTAATAAGTTTGTCGCTTTGTGTAAGCGCACTTTTGTTTTCTAGTTGCAGTGTTTGATGTATAGGTTTTCCATATGGTTGTTTTGTGTTTGTTTTAGTGTGTAAAATAAAAATGCCACGAATGGAATATATGCTCTGCATCTCGCTCTCCACACTTCACCCATGCAAAGTCGTGACAGGTATTTTGGAGTCATTGTTTGTGTAAATGTGGAGGTCGATGAAAGGAGGAAGTAGGCCATTCATCCTTTATTTTCATCTACTCCCTTTCATTGGAATAATTCACTGTCACATTGTCTTAAAGGTGTATTAGATACATAAAAGCAAAAAAAAAAATACTTTCGACATGTGCTCTATTCCATACAAAAGTTCTTTCTTTTTGACCAGGCAAGTTGCCTAAGAACCCATTCTATAGCTGTGGGATTTTAGGAAGGCCAAGAAAATGATCAATGACATCCATCAGTAGTACTGAACGTTCTCTCTGGTCCCATCTAGCAGGCGGTTAATCTGCATCGGAGCAGTTGCTAAAAGACTGCGGTTACCATAAAAATGTTTCGGTTACCATAAAACTTTTACTCTTGGGAATATCCCTGAAGTACCCCTAACAATACCTGGAACAGCAGATTATCTGGCTGCGTGTCCTCCAAAACGAAGTAACCCAGTGCTAGTTTCAGTTCTGTCGATAGCTACAAGTTTTCTTAAGGTACGATTTACTTTGAACTGTTAGATAATGCTATACATTCTTTTTAATTGGATATCTTTTGTGAGGTCTAGCGAAGGGTAGACGTTGCTTCGGTACAGAACTGTACCATCTGGATAGGAAATAAGGTAGCTAGCTAACTCGTTATGTACAGCACCTGACAACCCTGATGTTGGGTACAGCAGAGCGGGAAAAATCCCTGTCAAATTCCTGTGCTGGAATGTGGATGTCCAACCCCTATGGCGCGTGGATGTCCAGCCCCTATGGCGCGTGGATGTCTTTTTCTGCCCAGAATGGATGTACTGATTAATGAAGGTCTCTAAACCCTTGGGCACTTAAGTATTCTTTCGTTTCACATGTACACCACTTTCTCCCGTATTGACTACTTTTTTATTGATCACTCGCTTCTACAGAATGTAACGTCCTCTGAATATTTACTAGGGATGAATCAATCCAATATTTTCAATAAGAATCGTTCCGGTACTGGCTAAAAACCTTGGATCAAATCTGATACGATCCATTAGCCTATGATGTAAATGCATTGAGTGACATGCTGAATAGAGAGATGTGACATGAGACAAGCAACACGTGTCAAAATAACATAGTTAGCTAGAACGTGAGATTATCTGGTTAAATTAAGCAACGGGCATCCAGATTAGTTGTTAAAAAATGGGAGAAAGATGGCAACGGATAATTGGCGTAGACTCAAGGTAGGCAGTCTTGTTATTGGTATCAGACATAAAAAAGTGGTATCGACCTGTAACTAAGCTGCTGCATCTGCCCTGATCTTAGATCTGTAACTAAGGCGCAAGCTGCAGTATCTGCCCTTATCCTTAATCTGTAACTCAGCTGCGGCATCTGCTCTGATCCTAGATCTGTACCTCAGCTGCAGCATCTACCATCTACTTACCGTCTGGGAAGTAAGTCCTCCACCTGTGCATTCATCTAAGTTAAGTTAGATCTTAGATCTGAGCCACAGGGAGTCTTCTATTAGCGACCAACCATACGTCTACAACCTGACAGCTATGGAGCAGACCAGAATGCAGGGATGAGCATGATGTTAAGCTTCACGTATCCCAGACCTGTGACTCTGGGTGCCAATGTCCAGCCAAGTGTCTACTCACCAGCTGTAAAACAGACCCTCCACAGGCCAGAGTGCAGGGACATTCGTACCTCGGCGCTCTGGTTGAGGGGTAGGATGACGCCCTCCTCCAGGTAGAGCCAGTAGTCGGTACTGACGGCGATGCCCAACAGGCCCAGAGCGCACACAGCGAATACGCTGCTCAGCAACGTCAGCGCCTTCCTGCCGCACAGGGTCATGCTACATCCACAACAGCAGGGGGTGCCGCTGGCAGAAAGAGGAACTGCGGAAAGAGAGGAGTGAAGAAACCACGATGAGAGTTAACAGACAGATGTGTCTGGAGATAATTCTGAGAATTTCGGGAACTCCATGAGAGTCAGTTGGGCACTTGTGAAAAAACAAACATTTCAGGAGTTTAGATCGTTAACTAGCTTAAAAAAACATATATCAATCAGTAAGTCGGCATGACTCACAAATAATGTGCATAGATGGGAAAATGGAATGACTTCTGGATTTAGTTGTTGCAGGTTACAGTTAAACTTAATAGTCCCGATTTTGTTTTCTATATCCATGTTTTTCAGTGTATTCATCTTTTTACTGTTTTAAACTAAGTATGCTAGAACTATATAAAAAGTAGGAATATTAGGAACAGAATAATGCTAAGCTATTTACTGTAGTAACCCAGACAAGTTGGAAGCATGGTTGGTTCGGATGCATGGGGGATATGTGTTGACACGGCAACGAGTTTATATCATGGGTTCTCTGTTCATTGTCATTTAAACTTCACTCGTCTAACATCTGTGACTGTGAATGCAACATATTATCCCACCCATGCTGGTAGACCAAAAAATTTGTCTACTTCACTTGTTTTATTGTGTTCAAAATGTGCGCGTGGGTGTCATTGGTAACGTTTTAACTTTTTCGTTTGGGAAAGGAAATGAGGAGGTGAGAAAGTGAAACAGCCAGACCAACTCAATCAAAGGGAACTTTTTAACAGAAAGGTCCAGCATTGAGGCAAAGGCGATTGAGGTTCATTATCCGGAAAAAAAGTCCTCCCGGGTAGCCAATCAGCTCCTATTCTGCTGTGCTTTAAAAGTGCGATATGGTAATGTGCGACTAGCATCTTGCTGCGCTAACGTCTAGTTACGACCACACAGTTTTTTCACCAACCCCCCAAAATAGACATCCATTGGGGTCGTATGAATCTAGATATATAAGGTGTAGGCAGGTTTAGACAAAGACGGGTATAAAATGGCATTAAGGCCTCTTTATTCCAAGCCAACAGGACAGTCTAAGGCGGTGGCTTTTCACAGGCTGTTTTGTGCTGCCCTCACAGATGGGGAGTGGCTGCCAGAAGGGCCAGACGAGTGATTGGATGTGGACCGAATGGTGTAAGACGGATGGAACAGACCCGTGAGAGAAGGCAGTGGGCCAGGCCTGGTTTTGCTACATAACTATTGTCTGATTCTGGAGGATGAGGATGGCCAATTCTGACATGGAATGAAGAACAGAAGATGACCCTTTCCTTTTGGGGTGATCCAGGACCAGAAGGTGGGCAAGAAACCGATTGACAAATGCAGCTGCAAGTCCACACTAAACACATATGCCTGCACAGAAACGCATGCAGGTGCCGTGTCCACAAACTAGGCTGTGTTTTTAACCTAATTGCAGAACTTGTAACCAGCAGGAAAAGCACTATAGTTCTGAAAATAGAAACACACGTACGGCACGCTCTTTACTGGAGAATTAGAGTCTACACAACAAGAACCCACTGTAATCCTACCCGTAACCCCAGAATGTCTTTGAAAGCCTCAATCATGTCCATACGCAAACGCACACAAAGAGGTCAAACCACTCCGAAAAACTAACTTGGTCCAGACATTGACCCACATGAGGTAAAACAGAGATTGCGATGAATTTATTTCAAATATATAAAATATTTGGAAGGAATTCAGACTTACTTTTAAGTGTACTAAAATAATATTTCCAACCATGTAATATTAGTAAACTTAAATATGAAATACGTGGGTGAACTTTAAAATTACACATAATATAGGTATCACTCTGAATTTGAATGGCACTTAAATGCTATTAATTGTACTAAACTAAAATACAACTGAAGTGTCGCCAAAATAATACACTTATACAGCTTTTTTTAATACCTATAACCATGTTTATTCACATTTCAAAAAGCCTCTCTTGGGTTCTGGAGGGATAAAGGTATTTGCATACTCGTATATGCAAATGTGCACACATTGGTTAGACACATGGTTCTCATGACTTTGTCAAATTCTCAGAGCAGCTCAGATGGTCAACACATTCAAAGGAACAAAGGACACAGCTGAGTTGAGTAGGTTGGGGAATCCTCACTATAAAAAAGATTGATCAAAAAGATGAATGTAGTAAAACCAGATTGCCTCATTAACAATAAGCAGCTATACACCTTTACAAAATAGACAAAGCATACAAAGATTGCCCCATTGAAGCCGCACAGCAGAAAAGGCATTTAAATGTTCAGCAAAGGAAAACTATAAGATAGCTATTTTACAATTCCTTGTATGGTTGGTGCCACAGAAATGTGACAGATCGATTCAGTGGTGTCTATCCCGCCAGCAACCACTGGAAGGCTGGCAAGACTCTCATCATCTGCCGGTAAAGTCCTCACTATCAACATTAGATCAGCAAGTACTCTCTCTGCCCATTAGCCCACACCCAGTCTCCCAAATGTCCATTTTTAATTTTTTTATAGAACCTTTAATTAACCGGGTATGCCGATTGAAAACAAATTCTCATTTGCAACGGCGACCTGGAGAGAAGCTGGTGATTGAACCCAGGACATCATACATACAAAGCGTGCACTCTACCACTGAGATACCAACTCCTCCAATAGGAACCCAGGACATCATACATACAAAGCGTGCACTCTACTACTGAGATACTAACTCCTCCAATAGGAACCCAGGACATCATACATACAAAGCGTGCACTCTACCACTGAGATACTAACTCCTCCAATAGGAACCCAGGACATCATACATACAAAGCGTGCACTCTACCACTGAGATACTAACTCCTCCAATAGGAACCCAGGACATCATACATACAAAGCGTGCACTCTACCACTGAGATACTAACTCCTCCAATAGGAACCCAGGACATCATACATACAAAGCATGCACTCTACCACTGAGATACTAACTCCTCCAATAGGAACCCAGGACATCATACATACAAAGCGTGCACTCTACCACTGAGCTACCAACTCCTCCTCCATTTAATCCAAACACCAACTCCAAAGACAACTGCTTTTCAGCACAGAATCAATAATGGGCGGAAAATGTGCCTCTAACAGCCTTGTGAAAAAACGAGTTCAGGTGTAAAGGGTGTCATATGGCACAGATAAACTTAATCTGAACATTCGTATGGGGGTGCACGTACCTTGTCATAATTGAACTACTATTTGGCTATTGTAATTCAGATGTCTTCAGATTAGATGTTGCTACTAGGTTCTACCATCATATTTCAATAACATTCATTCCGGACAAAGGTCATGGAAAATCTACATTGTTCATCCCTATTGGTAGAGTATACTGAGGATGATTAACCTCCAATACAAAACAGACTGGGTTGGAACCACAGAACCGGATAAGAGTCAGGTTCTAATCTAACTCAATATTCACTGGGTAAGTGAAGTAGTTCTCACTAGAACAGGCCAACATGTGGACGCAATTGATTTTGTTTTTCTACATTATTACACTGTATTTTTTGTCAGCCCTTGCAGCAAAGCCGCTGACCCAGTTTCCATGACGGCCACGGGGTGGAACCGTCTCCGGGGTGACACGGCATGTGTTCCTCTGATGCGAGAGCGAGCGGTCAGTGGGTTGCCAGCTTCAGAGGACTATAGGGCCCCGGAGACAGTAAGTTAACAACAGAGGGACATGACACCCGGACGAACCCGTGGAGGAACACGCTCGCTAGCTACTGGCAATTACACGAGCGTACTGTAGCACCCGAGCCACAGAGCTGTAACCCCCCCATGACCTACAAATATCTGGGAAAACACTTCCCTGACATCATGTTTACATAAGTGCTGACTGTATATTCACCAATATATTGTTAACATGATTGCATTGTTCCTGTCTGTAATAATTGGAGAAACAAAACAATACAGGAGTTTACATGCAAATCATGATATTTTACCTTTTTTTTTTTAATGGCTCCAAAAAACAGATTTAATTTTACCGTTAAACTTCTCGAAACTCCGCACAGGAGAATCTTCACAGATACAGTGTATCTTTAGGGGCGGAAGAACCACCTGAACGCCTTTGACAGAGTCCAGTAATGTTCATGTCAGATTCCGTAAAACGGGCTCAGGCAGCACACTTGCCTGTCTCCAAGCCTTTACGTTCACTCCAAAGGCATAGTTCCCCTTTCAATTGTCTCTTTGAAAACACACATTTAAGACAACTACCTATTATTTATCTGGACAGTGCTTGACAAAAGCCATGAAAAACCTTTCATGAAGTTAAATCACAGAGAAATACATGCATCGTCATCAGAGATGCTGGTCTACACAAAGCAACCAATGACTCCACTTCATCATGAGACCAAATAGATTTATCTCTAAGTGGTCCGTTTTGATGTGTCTCCTTCGTGTGAGGTTCCCACGGTAACGGAAACGGTGCAGGGTCAGTAGTCAGACATAGGAAACAGAGCGTCCATGTAAGCATCACCAGCTGGTGTGTCATTACGACGGTGCTTCAGGGAAGTGAAGTCAGATGGAAGGGAGTTTATTGACACGGGTATACAAACGACCATTTCAGGGTCTTCCATATCGGACCTTCACCAAAGAGAAAGTATTAAATCCCAGTCAATCCGCCAATACACAGCACTCTGGCGGCTTAGTGGTGGAACGTCTGTGTCGCCAAGGCCAAAGGCTGTAAAGGCTCAGCAGATGACAACAAGTTTCTATGTCCTCATGAGTGTCACCCAGGGTCACGTTCTGGCACGACTGCCAGCCGTGTCAGTGAATCCAACGCCCTCTCTTCCACATCACGGACACTTGTTTTTGTTCCCTATTTCCCACACCTTTTTCCCCATCATGGTCCCCATTTAAGTTTCCCAGGGTATCCTGTCCTTGTTTCGCATAACGTCTGTTCTGTTTCATGATTTAGTTTCTGTCTTTATTTTTGTTTTTTTATTAAAGATCCTCCGTTCGCACTGAGTTTCTTTGTTTTGATGACAGTGCTCAACTCTGTGGTACTATACGTATACTTTTTGTGTTTCTGTTCCACACTGTACTGTCCTCTGTTCCACATTAGTGCACTCTAACTGTACTTTGTTATGCCTTACTTCTGTAGTGTAGACTTTGACCATTAATTACTAAGTATTCACAGCGTGTTAATTATATGAATTATGTTTCTCACAGTCAGTTTCATGGGATTACTTGGGGAAAGACCACTAATTCAATCACTGGAACATTTAATGTTTCTACGGAGACATGTCTACATTTGCCTGTCTACATTTGCCTGTCTACATCTACTTTGTATTTAAAATCTGTGGAATGCATCTTGGATGGCAGAACTGTCTGTAACGCTTGAAAATCTACTTGTTGCTTTCCAATCAAACTTGGCACGATTATACATCGCTTTTGTACCTAATTTTCTACTGTTTTCCAACAACTGGAATATATTTAATACAGCTTTTAGAATTAAGATTAAGCCTACAAACACACACACACATATCCGTGTGAGTTGTATTAATATTCTTTGTCATTACTGCACGATTGAACTGATTGGACAAGCTCTGAAAGAACTGACGCCTTAACAGCTGATGTGTTTCAAAGAGCAATTAATGGAAGATATATCGGGTAGCATGTGTAAATACAAACTGATTTTAATGAGCACTTAATTCAGTTTCTCGTGCCAGTGGAATTGACAAGTGAAAATGAGATTCTGAAGTGCAATTTATCCAACGCACCAGAATTAGCTCCAGTACCTTAAAGGAGTAATTCACCCAGAGGCACAAATTCCTGTGATTTACATCGTTTATACAGGCTGATATGTTACATAATATATGTTGTGACATTTTTCTGCATTTAATAGTTGTAACTTTGCAACCAATATGTGAAGTTTGTTTAAAAAATCTGTTGAGACTCATGTTGACTATAAAACCAACCCTGCAATGCTCTTTCATGACTTGGTCTGGCTTACCAAGTAAGATTTTACCTAATTAATAAAGTCATTAGAAATGGTATTGGACACCAATAATACAAAGCCAATATAAGCAAGTTGTTCAATTAGATGGTTGTAAAATGACTTAAACTCTTTCATTTATATTTAATTTCAATTTCATCATTTAGCAGTTTAAAACTTACATTGCTCACTGCACAAGTCAAGAGATATTAAAGATCTGGAATGCAATGAACAGTGAATGGATGAACCAACACATCATCACAGGAATTACGTGAATATGTAACTAACGTGTTAACCGTTATTACTTTGAGTATGAATATATCAGCAGTGTAATTACATTCAATATCAACATATCCCTGTGGTATTGGTCCTTAATGACTTGCGGTTACGTTCAGTATAATATCTTTAACCTAACCCAAACACCAGATCTGTCATGTAGCATTTTAGGTTTCCAGTGAGGTTTCCTGTCTCCAAAAGTATATCTGTGTGCAAGCATGGGATAACATGAAAACTGCTTTGAGTCATTGTAGTGATTAAAGAGAGTATATTTACTGAATATGACAACACAGTGTGATCTTTGAAGAAATTTGCAACTAAATATGATATAAATAAATATAAACAGATAGAGGTATTGTAGATAAGTACCATGTACTGGCTGATTTGGCAATCTAGAGTGCATTCTTTAGATTTTCAGATTTTATAGACCACACATATTGAGCCAAAATCAAGGTGAAACAACATATCTTACTGACATATAGACCATTGGCATTGCCCAAATGAAATTATTTGTGTGACTGGGGGTGGATTACCTCTTTAAGATTGGATAAGGTGCCCCTGTGGGAAGTGTTTCTAAATACATTAAGAAATATGAAATTCTGATTAGAAGACGTAGGACTGGGTCATATGGCCCAAAACATACATCACGATATTGTTTTTTACATAACTATAAAATGTTGATGTTAAATGCAAGTTGTTATGGCAGGACAACTGGGTCAGAGCATCTGGGAGTACAAACCGACAGAAGGTCTCGTGAAAACACAACAAGTCAACGTTTTTTAATGATAGTTACTGAAGTAATGTTTTACAACACTCTGCATTACACCAGGTTGTGCATGGGTTTACGCAGCTGCACAACGGCCATAGTGTCCATCATGACGAGCCAGGGAAGTGGAGTGTGACGATCTGGTCAATATTCTGCTGGGAAACCCTGAGTTTGGTCATTCATGTGGACATCAATTTGACACCCAGCTAAAAAGTATTGCAGACCAGATACACCTGTTTACTGCAATGGTATTCCCGAATGGCAGTAGCCTCTTTCTGAAGGACTTTGCACACTGCACACAAGGTTCAGGAATGGTTTGAGTAACATTGTGAAGATTTCAGATGGTTTTTTGTTGAAATTTGTAACATCATATTCTCCAGTTTGCTTCTGGAGAAATAACCCATTTTGAGATACTTGCTGCCTTTTGCTTATTGTTAATTCTTAAGAAAACCTTAAGTTTATACAGACAGATATGTATTTTTTCCGTGATTCTCATTCTATCTTCAAAGCTTTTATTTTGTTATTTGGGAAAGCCTAATGGAGAAACTTAACTTACCATAATAATGATTATCTCTAGGCCCTATTCCAATTGAGACACACAACAAATGAGTTTGACAATTACATTTGTTAGACAACCCATCTTGCGGCAAACCCTTCTAGGTACTAATGGGACTGTATGTCTATGGTTTCAACATTTAAATCATGGATTGTAGTAAAATCAATAATAATTTTACATGAATATCTTTCAATATATCTGACATTCAAGAACCTGAAATTGGCTTGGACCAATGACTTCCGTTAATTTGCTCTGATATGCCCAACATAAACTGTAAACTTTGGTTTAAGAATCTGATAACTGTAATTTGTATATTTTGTACAGCTGACACCATCTCAAAACTTACAATAATCATGAGTATAACACTTGACTGTGAATGTATACATCCGATTCTCCAATAGCAGGAGCTCTTATAATCCTGCTATTAATATCTTGTATCAGGACAGGCTCTCAATATAATCTGACTGCAGTGGTTCAATGCAGTACATATTGTTTTCATTACTTTTTTGTAATGCAGATTGCCTGGCATATTGAATATAGCACACGAAATGGTGTCATCTATTGTGGGTTAACAGTCCACAGTGTATACTTACATGCATAACAGCCCAATAAATCAAGACACGTTTTCTACTGTGTCGGATCTTTATAATCACGTATCGCTGTCCTTGGTCCTGAACCTAGAGAACCCGTATTCAATTAATAATCAGTCTAGTACGAATGTTCTGGATGGTTTCATGTTTGGGAAATGTGTATCTGTGAAAGTGAATTATCCCAACATCAAAGATCAATCGTCACACAATCGATGCTCACTGCACTTTGGGCTTCTAATCTATATCCAGTAAAGCATATTAAACGGAATTAAATAGGATAAATTAAGTGGGATGCGTTCAATAACATATCGTTTCGCTAATCAAATAATTAGGCCAATATCTAGGCTATAACATATGTAAAACAATTAATCACATATTGAAAAAGTTGTATGTGTGTATAGATCACACAGGTGTATATAAACCCGTCTGCACAGAATAAAAAGTTATGTTCATGGAATTGTTTAAATGAACTGGTTCCCTCGACATATGATATTTCATATATTCATTATATTTATTTATGATATTTCATTATATTCATATATAATTATTATTATATATTCATTATATTTATTTATGATTACATTATAATGTCCTACGGTTTTTAATATCAGACTAATTGGATTTTATACAAACTACTGCCGTTAATGTATTATGATTAAGCCTAAATATACAAACAATTGGTACACAATGAATATTAGTAATATTAAACCCTGACCTATTTGTTTTCAAAAACGAGTGCGTGAAGAGTAAATTTGCATATTTATGAAGTGAAGAATAACAAAAAAACAGGCACTACTCTATATAATAACAATTACCCGTATGAACATATGTCAAAGCAAAGGAAAAATATAAAGCAAACACACTATTTACCTTCAAGAAGTGGTATCGTCAAGGAGAGGTCTTTTTGACACCTTTGCCTTTCTGTGGATTTACACGTGTTTTCAATTAACGCGCATGAATCTGAGGGTGGTGGTGCTGTTGGTCGGCAAGTGGTGGTGCGGTCGGTCGGTGAGTGGCGCATGTAGATCCCCGCACAGGACACCGGTGCGCACTCCAGTTAAGCCTCTGGTGTACAGATCCGCATAGGCAGCCTTAAGTAAGACGGAGAGTCGCTGATTCAAATTACCCCTCTCTCTGTTAGATGTAACAGGGGTCCAGAGATGCGCATCCATCCATCTACTCTGACTACATGACGTGATTCTCCATCCCAGCCAGCTCCATTATAGTGCTGCTCCATCAGGCACTAAACCCATCACAGGGAGGTCCATGGTCATGTGATGTTGGGCACACATGTTACGCATAAGCCTATGGATGATTTAACCAGTTGCCTCTAAACAGTTGGGGGTGGGGTGGTTTACGACAGCTGAAGTTGCATTACTACACATGCAAAGTTTAATGCTATTGTTATCAGACTGTTTTTGGTAATTTAGGGTAACATAGGGTATTGTATAGGGTAATGCATTATTTTATGTATTCTATATCCGAATACATAAAATGTCACAATTTAAAAATATATATATTTTTTCTACCAAGTAAGTAGTAATTAATCGTAATCTAAGATTTGTCGGTAAGTTGATAGATCTGATCTGGTTGATGTTTTGAAGGAAAGTATTATGGTAGTATCTTACGCCGTGGTAGTATGTCTTACGACGTGGTAGTATGTCTTACACTTTGGTAGTATGTCTTACACTTTGGTAGTATGTCTTACACTTTGGTAGTATATCTTACACTTTGGTAGTATATCTTACACTTTGGTAGTATGTCTTACACTTTGGTAGTATGTCTTACACTTTGGTAGTATGTCTTACACTTTGGTAGTATATCTTACACTTTGGTAGTATGTCTTACACTTTGGTAGTATGTCTTACACTTTGGTAGTATGTCTTACACTTTGGTAGTATATCTTACACGTTGGTAGTATATCTTACACGTTGGTAGTATGTCTTACACTTTTGGTAGTATGTCTTACACTTTGGTAGTATGTCTTACACTTTGGTAGTATGTCTTACACTTTGGTAGTATGTCTTACACTTTGGTAGTATGTCTTACACTTTGGTAGAATGTCTTACACTTTGGCAGTATGTCTTACACTTTGGTAGTATGTCTTACACTTTGGTAGTATGTCTTACACTTTGGTAGTATGTCTTACACTTTGGTAGTATGTCTTACACTTTGGTAGTATATCTTACACGTTGGTAGTATATCTTACACGTTGGTAGTATGTCTTACACTTTTGGTAGTATGTCTTACACTTTGGTAGTATGTCTTACACTTTGGTAGTATGTCTTACACTTTGGTAGTATGTCTTACACTTTGGTAGTATGTCTTACACTTTGGTAGAATGTCTTACACTTTGGCAGTATGTCTTACACTTTGGTAGTATGTCTTACACTGCCATTTTTTGACAAGCTGCTGTTTATCCAATTCATGTAGTTTCATTTAATTCAGTTCTCAATTATTAGTTAAGCTCTTTAGGCTTCTTATTTGGATTTAGTTAAGTTGCGGTTCATTATGTTATTATGTTATGTGTTGGACGTTATTGGATGCTACCATTTTTGCAAGTACGTTTTGATTAAATAGCTTAATGTTTCATGTTTCCGCCAGCTCCCTCAACCTCAGCAGCCGTGACAGAATGAACCACCAATACAGGATGCAGAAGAGTTCGACGGTAAGGGAACAAATGGCCAAAAAGCGACTCAGAGAAAGATGAGCACCCCAACTGACGCCCACTGGAGCCCTGGCCAGCCTAGCGGCACAACCGGGGGGCACAGGACCAAAAGATGGCCGGCCGAGCCTCCTGTACCTGTATGCTGGACACCAGCTCGGTAAACCCGGTCCCAGTACCCAGTTCGAGCCCAGTTTTTGTGTCATCAATTGATGTCGTCACAGACGACAATACGTTACTAAAAGAAAACCACCTGTTTTTCTCTCGGTTTCCCAGAAGCTCTTGGAAATGATTCTGTTGCCATGGCTATGTTACAAAAGACCAGGCACATCACGAAAATGTGCGCCACAAGCGTACAGTGCTGTCTCTGCTTCGGTCGTTCGGTTGTGTTTATGAGGATAAATGTAACTAAAGAGACAGACCTCTAGTGCGCTCAACCTAGTCCATGTATGTCTAGTAAGTAAATAAACAATCACCCACGGCGCCGTATCCTACGTCTGGTTCTCTAATCCTTTTCATCCATCTAGAGAATGACAGCCCAGGTAATAGCTTTTAACAGAGACTATGTCTCATGAAAACTCGTCTGCGTCTGAGTCCTACAACCTTCACCGCCAGCACAATCGTGACAACAAAGTGCCTTGGGAAATTGATCTCGCAAAAACAACTTTAAAATATTTAATGATTGTTCCACATTATGATAATTATAATAAATACATGTACAAATATAACATATGAAAGGGCATGTATGGATATTGTTGAGGTTGTAACCAAAAAAATGTTAGAGGCATCTAAATACTTTTACTATTAATTATTTGCATTCTCTTAACCAGCTTCAAGAGGTAGTTACCTGGAATGCATTTTCACTCACAGGTGTGCCAAATTAAAAGAGCACCTGGAGATGAGAGGAAGGTGAAAGTTGTGTTCATAATTAGATTAAGGGTTCGTGTATTCTTTTTTAAAAACCTTTACGGAATGACAGTCCGCGAAAGGAGTGGATGATGCAATTCTATGGTAATATTACACTTTGAGAAAGATGGAAGGAAAGAGAGGTGTGTGGAGCATTCGTATATTGGAGTAGACACGTCAATTATGCTGTCAAATATGTATGTTTTAAAGTATTGCAATACTGCAAAATCTATCCGAGATTGATCAGAACACTTTCTTTTAACACACACAAGAAATATCTTCTCATGTTTTCATTTGTTTTCTTTCCGGACATAAATGTTTGTTCATTTCCTCACCAGTTTCTATTTTATTTTATTTATTATAGGAAAAACATTTTTTCGTAGACGTGCAAGCCCTGAGCCTCTACAAATCAATGAATTTGACACAACAACATTTCAGAAATGCTGGATCTAAAATACCCTCTTTGTGTCTGTATCTGTTGATGCCACATTAGTGACTGTGAGTGTCCATAGAATATATCGTGGTAAATGCTTTGAAACAACATGATTAGAACAAACAACTTCAGTCGATTGTTCAGAGCATTATTTTTGTCTTTCAATGCCTGACTAAAATAATGAGTCACTCATGTTTGGCCACTACTTGCAAACTCTTCCCAGACGGCACGCACGCAAATGTTTTGCGTTCCTTGACCTGACTGTCTAAGGCTTAACAGACGCAAGTCTCATGGACAAACAAAAGACAATAAGTAGACTAGAACAAAATGTTCATTTTATTGTTCGTCTTAGTAGATTTCCTCTGAAGTTCCCACTTGTGAATTTTAGCTCTACACCTGTAGTTGCATGAGTCCTCATAAGGACCCTCAGGGGTCCTAATAATCCTGGTTAGGAACCACTGGCCAAAAGGTTAGGGCCTTAGGCCAGCAACTAAAAAGCAGCTGTTTTCATTGGCCCTTATGGATAGTTTGGCTGTCATGGGGAGTTGGGATATTTAAAAGAAATAGTGTGTAACACTTGCCGATTATTTGCGGAACGGGATCAATAAGTCCATTTATTTTCATGTTTAAATTTACCAATTAGTGCTGAAAATAGTTTTCTCTGTCAGCTTATCGAGTAAACTAATGGTAAAAAAGTAAAGGTTCAATATTTGCAGAGGTAAAGTTCCTCCAGCCAGCTTGTAAATAAAAAAAAAAACGAAAATTGTTTTATTGAGCTGCAGCCTCCACAATGAAAAATTTAGCACCTCAATTTCACATTTTCCTTTGAGCGCTTTGCTTGTTAAACTTTAATGTCAATACCCACACACCCTAGGTCCTCATGTATGATAGGAATCTGGGATGAATGATGGTCTGAGTTTAACATTAATGTTTTGAAATAGAAATAATAACTTAACCATTTCTTACCTTTTTTCCACCAAGCAATATGCAAGCATTCAAAGGTTTGGGATCTCTTGGAGATATATTTTTTTGTCCATTAAAAAACCATCAAATCGATCAGAAATGCAGTGTAGATATTGTAAAGTTGTAAATAAAAATTGTAGCTAGAAACGGCTGATTGTCAAGGAAATATCTACACAGGTGTACAGAGGTCCATTATCTGTCACTATGGTGTTCCGATGACACGTTTCTGTTTGCTAATCCAAGTTTATTATTGTAGAAAGCAAATTGATAATTAAAAAAAATATTTGTGCTTCTGGCCTTCTTTAGACTACTTCAGTATCTGGAGTTTGTGAGTAATGGTTAATATGTTTAATGCAGGAGAAATGGGGAGTACCTAAGACCTGAGCGACATTGAAAAGGACCAAATTGTTATGACCAGACGACTGGGTTAGAGCATCTCTGAAATGACAAGGCTTGTAAGCTGCTCCGGGTCAGCAGTGGTGAGTACCTGCTGACAGGGGTTCAAGGTTGGACAAACTCCAATCCGACAGGGTGTTGGGCGCCAAAGGCTCATCGATGTGCAAGGGCAACGATGGATGTCCTGTCTAGTACGATCCGACAGGAGCTCTACTGTGGCACACGTCAAAGTTAATGATGGTCGTAGGAGGAATGTGTCACCTGTTGTGTATCAGGCTGCATAGGATCTGCTGGTAATGTCTTGGTGCCAGATACCACAGGACACCTTCAGGGGTCTGCTGGTAATGTCTTGGTGCCAGATACCACAGGACACCTTCAGGGGTCTGCTGGTAATGTCTTGGTGCCAGATACCACAGGACACCTTCAGGGGTCTGCTGGTAATGTCTTGGTGCCAGATACCACAGGACACCTTCAGGGGTCTGCTGGTAATGTCTTGGTGCCAGATACCACAGGACACCTTCAGGGGTCTGCTGGTAATGTCTTGGTGCCAGATACCACAGGACACCTTCAGGGGTCTGCTGGTAATGTCTTGGTGCCAGATACCACAGGACACCTTCAGGGGTCTGCTGGTAATGTATTGGTGCCAGATACCACAGGACACCTTCAGGGGTCTGCTGGTAATGTATTGGTGCCAGATACCACAGGACACCTTCAGGGGTCTGCTGGTAATGTATTGGTGCCAGATACCACAGGACACCTTCAGGGGTCTGCTGGTAATGTCTTGGTGCCAGATACCACAGGACACCTTCAGGGGTCTGCTGGTAATGTCTTGGTGCCAGATACCACAGGACACCTTCAGGGGTCTGCTGGTAATGTATTGGTGCCAGATACCACAGGACACCTTCAGGGGTCTGCTGGTAATGTATTGGTGCCAGATACCACAGGACACCTTCAGGGGTCTGCTGGTAATGTATTGGTGCCAGATACCACAGGACACCTTCAGGGGTCTGCTGGTAATGTCTTGGTGCCAGATACCACAGGACACCTTCAGGGGTCTGCGGGTTATGTCTTGGTGCCAGATACCACAGGAAACCTTCAGGGGTCTGCTGGTAATGTCTTGGTGCCAGATACCAGAGGACACCTTCAGGGGTCTGCTGGTAATGTCTTGGTGCCAGATACCACAGGACACCTTCAGGGGTCTGCTGGTAATGTCTTGGTGCCAGATACCACAGGACACCTTCAGGGGTCTGCTGGTAATGTCTTGGTGCCAGATACCACAGGACACCTTCAGGGGTCTGCTGGTAATGTCTTGGTGCCAGATACCACAGGACACCTTCAGGGGTCTGCTGGTAATGTCTTGGTGCCAGATACCACAGGACACCTTCAGGGGTCTGCTGGTAATGTCTTGGTGCCAGATACCACAGGACACCTTCAGGGGTCTGCTGGTAATGTCTTGGTGCCAGATACCACAGGACACCTTCAGGGGTCTGCTGGTAATGTCTTGGTGCCAGATACCACAGGACACCTTCAGGGGTCTGCTGGTAATGTATTGGTGCCAGATACCACAGGACACCTTCAGGGGTCTGCTGGTAATGTATTGGTGCCAGATACCACAGGACACCTTCAGGGCACCTGTAGAGTCCATGCTTCGGCAGGTCGGCAAGATTTACAGCATATAATACATAGAATCAATGCAAACCCACAACAACATTAGCTATCGCACGCCTGTTACCAATACACTTTTAAAACTTGTAGCCTAATTTTACCAGACACCATCTATAAACCCTTTCTGTTCTGACTGAGCCTGTGTGTATTCAAGCACAGGTCTAAATGGCATAGGTTGTCGTTTCTTTGTTGTGGTGTGTCTTCTGGCTGCCTGCGGTTAGTGCAGACAGGTCTGTAATCGCAGACCAGGTCTGTAATCTCTGCAACGTTGATTTGAATATGGCCCACTGCATATTCAAACAAATTGTATCTGTTCTTCACAGTTTTTTGCTTTGTTTTTTTCTGCTTTTCTGTCAGCCTTTGTGGAATGAGAACTGGAACTCTGAAGTGTTGGGTATTTGGATCTGTCATCAATGGCACAACAAACGGCAGTTACATTTTAGGCGAAACGAAAACTCTTGATGATCACAAGTTAACAGAAATGATTCCAGAGTGAGTCTGATCTCCAACTTGTACATTATTGAAGACTGGCACCTGAAATGACTGTCTATTTGCGGGATAAAAGAAGAAGATTGATTGTAGAATGAATGGCTATTATATTTCGTCTTTATTTGCATTATCATACAATAGGTACAAAGGACACAATGGATTAACAAGGTAAGTAGCTCAGACTCACTTTCAATGGGTTTAAGGGGGAACAAACATATGCCATTTGCAAAATACAATATATTCTTTCTTTTACAAGTCAATGTCGATATCTAAATCATTATGTACAGGGGCAGAAGGACAAGCGCTTGGTTTGGACATGAATCAACAGAAAAAAGGGAGAGGCTAGAAAGCGCGTACCAAACGGCAACATATTCCATATCTAGTGCCTTATTTATCACCAGTGCTGGTCAAACTAAGTGCACCAAATAGGAAATAAAGAGCAAATTGGGCCACACAGCACAGGAGATAAGGCAAATCTGCACAATGTTGATCGCGTGCTTTTAAGCGGCAATAAAAACACGCCGTTCAAATTCGACCTCGTTGTGCCAAAAACAGAAAGGGTGTGAAACTTAAAGAGCATTGGTAAAACACAAATGGTTCAACAATAATAATAATTGGTAGAGTTCACATGAAATAAAGTATAGAAACCAAGCTATAGCACATAGACTAATCAATGAAGCTTATCATTCAAATGCAGCCACCCCCTACCACCAAATAAGGAAATGCAGTGCAGAATGTAAACAAAGGGAAGGAAAGACACCAATTTTCCCCCCATTGAATTTAGGTGGAGGTTGAAAGGGCAGGTTGGTGTCGGCCTGTAGAGTCGAAACCTTACGAAAATCGCTTATTTTCTTCCGTGAACTGAGTAGACCTTGAAAGACGATGGGGACGATGGGCTTTGCTCAGAGCCTGAGAAAAGGGCATTAGGAGAGAAACGCTACCCAGACAGTAGATATATCAGGCAAACCAGAAGGACTAGAAACCAAGGAATGTTTAAACCATCAATTATTCAATCATCCGCACACTCACTCGTTCACTCGCCCATTCAGCCAATCCCTGATCATCCACTGGTTTACTCCTCCCTTTACACTCTCGCCATCTTTGTTTTGGGCGCACACAGTCCACACATGCTCTGAAAGGCACAGGGAGGTAAGGTAAGAAGGCATGGTAACGGGGGCAGGGTTGCACTGTTGTCTGGCTATATAAAGCACAAATAGGTGCAGGACAATAATGTACAATCGAACGCAGCGCATGAGGAACGTTTTACTTGGAACCACATTGACATTAGCTACATATTAGCGAGATGCACACCAGTCAGGCTAGAAGAGGCTACCAGGGGCAATGGTCAAGATTGACCTGACGTCGGTACTCGCATGGCATTGGTACTAAAACAGCGCCCGGAGACGACGCAACACCGCTGACGCCGCCGCTATCTACGAGTCAACGGTTTTGACACGAGATCTGTATTGGCATGACTACAGCTAGTGCAACGCTGCTATCGCCGGGTCTGGTTGTCTCGGGTTTGGCACAGGTTTGGCAGGGTTAGGATAAAGTTTGAAGGAGCACACACATTAGAAATGGAGATGCTTGGGAACTGTCCGTCCAAATCAACAGTTAGATTATCAGATATGAATAGCTACAGTGATAATTCCGCCATACATTCCTGAATTACTTGAGCAGAAGCGATAACGAGAAAATTAACACATACTTTTTCCTTTTTTTAAGCAACAGCCAAGACAACTAGACCAAAACCCCATCTTGGCGTAATGGGTCAGGCAGAGATGTGCCTGGGAATTACACACGTTATTGTGTGGATCAGTTTTAATCATTTCCTAATATTTAATGGCTAGGACTAGGATTGGTTAAACTGATACTGCGGCTCATTTGGATAGCAAATCCTTGCCCTTTGACCCGGGATACAGGGAAGCATGCACCATTTAGTTATCTAATCCCTACCATCAACATGCAGATACTGAAAGGACGGTCGAAAAAGAATGAACCAAGAGCCTCATCCGGTCAAGTCATGGCGAATGCGTTCAGGAACATCGGATATATGTGATTGAGTCTAGTGCAATCAAGTTGGCAAAAGTCGAACAGGTTTTCTGGTTTGCAAAGCCCGACCAACTCTATGAAGACTTACCAAAATTGTGACAAAAACGATCTTTTACAGTATTTAAAATTCAAACATAGAAATATATGTTTAACTATCTAATGTCATAAAAGCACATTCAGTTGTTGGTATAAAAACTGCAAGCAGCTATACTTTTTAAAATGACACATTGATATTTACAGAATAGTTAATACACTGGTGTGAGTTTAAAGATCAATTGGTAACTAATTGGGTAAAAACGTCTGACACCACAAAAAAGAAAAAAGGAACAAGTACTAAGAAATTAGAATAATATGCGAAGTACTTTCACAAGTATCACTCACATGATTCTTAATGCGACGCTCTAGCGACCATGTATAAATGGCGTTTTATCCATGAATGCAGGTTAACATGCAATATCATATTGCATCATATAGCAAGCAAACAGTAAATTGACATCAATTTCATTTATTTGCTACCTCTTAAACAACAACAAAAATAGGAAAATTTAACTAATTTTCAAAGTCTGTAGGACCTTTTAGTTAGGAGCATTCCAACTTTAAAGAACTTCTTAAAATAAAGAAGTCTTGGTAATTGACAGTCTGTTTGGTGATTGGCAAGTAAGAGGGGACTAGAATAAAGTCACAAATTATATCAAAATAAGTTGACACAAAATAGTATTACATATAATAATTTGGCTTTAAATAGACCACCCACATAATTATGTAAACCTTTGGTTTTTGTGATGGCCTGTGATTATTTCTTAAAAACTACTAAGTTGCACTCTGTTCTGTAGGAATGCCCATTTACGGTTGTTAACCTAATGACAAGAGAGGCATACACAAGTAGTTTCAAGATATCTCGTGTCAATGATATGCCCCATGTAAATGTGTTTGTCATGATATAAGTACTACGTTTGTATTGTCCGGTGCACATGGGAATACCTGTCGTGACAAATAATTAAATAAAATCTCACCAGCAACTGGTGGTGCTGTAAACAGAGTCCCTCTGCACGTACTTTCTTGTCTGTTTCAACCCCTGACTTGCTAGCGCCGAACAAGAGATCGCGTTTGTAACTGCCACGGATCTCCATGGAGACCAAAACAGCCAATCGGGAGAGAGGACTCAACATGCAGAAATGTAACCTTTCGCTCAAAAATACAGGTACAGCTTCAAGGTTTGTCCCTACACATTGAAAATGGCAGATCGGTCACGGTCATTTGTGTCACTTTTTATCTATAAGCCTTCTAATAAGGACCCGTTCAAACAGAAACATAACAGGAAGGTTGGCTGGGGTGTCAATTGTGCATGCAACTCCTTCATTGAAACGTCATTCTCCCCCTCACCATAAACACTCGGCACTTCCACTCAACAGGTCATTTCACTCAGAGCCTCCAAAGTCCAAATCCTACCAAACTGACACATCATTGATACATTCTTAATGTGGCCGGCTGATTTCACACTGGTTGCTGTTGTTTTGAGCTAAGTTTGGCGGTTGGTTTTGTGGTTTGGCTTGAAGAGGCTTCAGTTAGTGGTGGTCGTGGAAGGAAGGGAGGAAGATCTTTGGTCCCCCCCTCGTCTTCATAAGGTGTGCTGGGTGATCAGGGAGGGATGAATGAACTGAGGGTTGATGAAGGAGAATCCGGAGAAGTCGCTCTGGTCGATGTTGGCGATAACCAGCTGGTCGGGCGGGGTAAGCTGAGGCTGGGTGCGCGTGAAGAACTTGTCGAAGTTCTCGGCAGCTTTGCCACACTATGAGAGGGGGTGGTGGAAAAAAAGAGAAAGACAGATTTTAATATGACGGGCACGGGTGGCTTTGGTTTTCAGTTGTGCGTGAGTCAAAGTGAGAGCTTGCGGCTAAATGGTTAGATCCAGAAATGTCTCTGAGATAAGTGGCTTATGTTATATCCTAAACCCGCACCGGCTTCAATGGTGTCAGACAAAACTGCATATAGAACCTTCTAGTCACAAGCCCCCTGTGAATCATGGAACCACGTCTATTTGCATAATCCTCCCCCCTTCTTTCACCTGGCCTGTGTGAAATAAAGCGAAAGAGGGGAACCTCTCTCCATCCTGTTCCCGGGCTAACATCACACGCTCTACATCACAGAGGATGTCTCAAATGGCACCGTAGTCCCTTGAATGCGCTACTCATGACCAGGGCCCCTGGAGCTCCCATAGGAATCGGGTTCAAAGTAGTTACCATGCCAGGGAACAGGGCGCCGTTTGGTCCATTCTACTACGAATTCGATCCGATGGCGGAGACGCAACATTTGCCCAGGTTTGAATGACCGAATCACCTACTCTGCCAGAACCGAGAGTCCGAAAAGAATAAGGAATAACAACATGAACTGAGGTAAACGGGGTGAGGACGTACGCAGCCAAACACATCCATTTGACCAAGTTTTATTCAAGCTCTTCGAATTGGTCGAATGCAGAGGTAGTACAGTACGAGGGGGTTACGTTGCGATGGTGAATCATTCAATCAATGCCAAATGCTTAAGCGATATGTTGATGAGGGTGAACCAAGCTGTGTAATGTAGGAAAACAAAAAAACAAACATGGAGCCACTTCAGCCACTTCTGGTATTCAGGCGCACTGTAGCGACAGTGTGAGAACGTCTCAGGAGAATGTGTGGAATTAAAACAAAACAAGGTGATTAATGTGAGCGATCGAGGCAGTGTGTTGATCAATCAACAAATTAAATGTAGCACTTTGGGATTTATTTGATCAGATGTGCCAGAGACCAGTCGAGCAAGTCAAGTCCAACATCTGTAGGCTTTTAATAACACAAATCTGTAGGATTTTAATAACACAAATCTGTAGGATTTTAATAACACAAATCTGTAGGATTTTAATAACACAAATCTGTAGGATTTTAATAACACAAATCTGTAGGATTTTAATAACACAAATCTGTAGGATTTTAATAGCATCTATGTATCCCCACTACACACATTTTTAATCCAATCCTAATGAGGTAGTCTTATCACAGAATACAGCAGCAACTGGTGGTTTTAATATTACAGATGGCAACCAACACCAAATGCAACCAACACCAAAAAGCTAAAGAGCATGCGTGAAGTTTGTCATATTTTGCTTAAAATTGTAGCACACATTCTTGGTGACCTCTGGAACGGGGTGCGTTTTACGTTGGAGTCTAGCAGTCTATCAACATCTGTCTAAATCATCGCTAGTTTGCTGTTTTTTAATTACTGGTCTGTTGGGATCAGGGGATGTTGGTTGATACTAGCTCTGTAATGATGAGTCTAACTTTACCGAAGTGTCACAATGACCGCCTGGATAATTGTAGGTGCATCTATACTCTGTCACGGTGAACAGTGTAGATGCAACATACACAGTGAGGAGTTTAGGTCCAACTACCTAATGAAAAACTCTGCTGTACTCTGTCCTTGTGAGATACGTCACCCGTGTGTGTGTTGTGAGATATGTCACCCATGTGTGTGTGTGTGTGTGTGTGTGTTGTGAGATACGTCACCCATGTGTGTGTGTGTGTGTGTGTGTGCTGTGAGATACGTCACCCATGTGTGTGTGTGTGTGTGTGTGTGTGTGTGTGTGTGTGTGTGTGTTGTGAGATACGTCACCCATGTGTGTGTGTGTGTGTGTGTGTGTGTGTGTGTGTGTGTGTGTGCTGTGAGATACGTCACCCATGTGTGTGTGTGTGTGTGTGTGTGTGTGTGCTGTTAGATATGTCACCCATGTGTGTGTGCTGTGAGATACGTCACCCATGTGAGAGTGTGTGCAAGTGTCTGTGTTTTCGGGCCCTACTTATTGGGCTTTAAACTTCTCCAGTAATTTGGCAGTGAAAATATATATACAGTTTTCCTCATAGTACCATCATTGGAAAATGTAATGGTTTGACACAGACAGCTGGGCCAATACCAAGCTGTTGCCAGGGAACTGTAACCAGGTTGGTCAGTGTCCATCTACCACTGGGGAAAGAATATATTTGAATATTGATGTAATCAAATTGGGTGAGTTTTAAAGTATATAACAAATATATGCACTAGACCAATTCTGAATAAATAAGTGGAAAAACATTAGAAATGCTTTCCAACCGAGGGAACGTATGATACATGTAAGCAATTAACATCCTATCATGCCGACCCAAAGCACCCAGAGCCGACCCAAAGCACCCAGAGCCGACCCAAAGCACCCAGAGCCGACCCAAAGCACCCAGAGCCGACCCAAAGCACCCAGAACCGACCCAAAGCAGCCAGAGCCGACCCAAAGCACCCAGAGCCGACCCAAAGCACCCAGAGCCGACCCAAAGCACCCAGAACCGACCCAAAGGACCCAGAGCCGACCCAAAACACCCAGAGCCGACCCAAAACACCCAGAGCCGACCCAGAGCACCCAGAGCCGACCCAAAGTACCCAGAGCCGACCCAAAGCACCCAGAGCCGACCCAAAGTACCCAGAGCCGACCCAAAGAACCCAGAGCCGACCCAAAACACCCAGAGCCGACCCAAAGTACCCAGAGCCGACCCAAAACACCCAGAGCCGACCCAAAGCACCCAGAGCCGACCCAAAGCACCCAGAGCCGACCCAAAACACCCAGAGCCGACCCGAAGTACCCAGAGCCGACCCAAAGTACCCAGAGCCGACCCAAAGTACCCAGAGCCGACCCAAAACACCCAGCGCCGACCCAAAGCACCCAGAGCCGACCCAAAACAAAATCCTGGTCTAGAGCCATGAAAGCCCAGCTCTGGAAGAGACAGTAGCCCTAAATATGTCACCATCCCCTGTCAGATGTGCGTGTCCAGCTCTGCTTTATATGGCCCTACTTCTACAATAAAGTAGAAATGTCCAACCCCTTCACATTGTCTGCATATAAAATGTCTGAAGGACGTTGACATGGAGACAACGATTGAACTATTAGGCCTGAAGGACAAGCGTGACGTCTGGCAACAAGAAAGTACCACTCATACCCTCTCTAGAGTGAAGTATCGTAGCGGAAGCATCATGCAATGGAGCAGATTCTCAGCAGTAGCAACTGGTATAGTGGACAGGGTTGAGGGAACCATAAACGGCGCCAAGTACATAGAGGTCCGTAAAGAACACCTAATCCAGAGCAGACGAGACCTCAGACTGGGGCAAAGATTCAACTTGCAGCACGACAAAGACCTGTGAAGCACAGAGCCAAGACAACACTGAAGTAGACTTGGGCCAAGTCTGTCGATGTCCTTGAGTGCCCCAGTCATGTACAGCATCTGTGGGAAAATCTGAAAAACGCAGCTCACCTACAAAGAGTGTTTGGAAATGAGAAATTGCACAAATCCTGTGGGTAGAGGCATAACTAAGCAGAATCAAAGCATTGATCGGCTGGCAAAGGTTCTTCGAAAATACAAGAATGAACAAATAAAGGGTCTGAATACTAAGCATTTTATTTTCAGTAAATTGTAGAAGAAAACCATGTTTTTGCCATGTCATTATGAGGTATTGATTGACGGCAAAAAAAAAATCTTGATTAAATTTAGATAACGAATATTCAATCATGTCCAACGCAAAGAAACTCGACATTCAGGGGACTTCGCTTGCCCAAAAAAGAAAAGATAAACCTTATTTATCACTCAGGGTTTAGGTTTAGGAGGTTAGCATTGCAGTCAGGATTATGAGGTAGAATAAGAATAGAGAGTTAGTGAAAACAGAATGGGAATAGAATTATGTTTGTGGTCGCACACGAGCAGTAACAAGTCAAATGTGTTACAATGACATGGGCCTCTGGCTCACCCAGGATGCAGTAGGATGAGGAAACGACAGTCATAGTGACGACAGTAAAGATGTAGGGCAACAGATACTGCAGAAACAGATTATGTCAATTATTTAGGAAATTACATTTCTGGCCACTCAATTATAGACAGAATACCAGCTGACTGGTTCTCCCCCCAAAAGGTTCTTGCATAGTTTAGAGTTATGAGGTTATTGGAGAAGAAATTGGAAATAGGTGTAAATTGGCTCCAATCAAGCACAGGGTATGGCATGGTGATGCAGAATTTTGTGTCGAGTGATTTATTTTCTTCTTCAAGATTCCCTTCACCCTGTACAAATCTACCACGTTACCACCACCAAAGCACCCCCAGACCATCACCTTGTCTCCACCATGCTATACAGATGCGTCAGTAACACCTCCAGCATCTTGTCATTTGGTTTGCATCTAACGACTGTTCATCTTCGAGATCTAAACATCTCAAATTTTGATTTATCTATCCATAACAATTTTATCCTATTTTCCTCTCTCCACTGTTCTTTTGCCATAGTCTAAAGGAGGCCCTAGTGAATTGCGTCTTTATACGGCACATCAGTTTTCATCTGTGCTAACAGAATTGCAAAAGGGTTTTCTAATAATCAATTGGCTTTTAAAAAACTTAAATTTGGTTGCTTATATCAGGCCTCTGTACACATAAGTGGATAGATATTCCATTAAAAGACAGCCGGTTTCAGCTTCAGCAGACATTTACAACATTAACAACGTCTGCATGTATTTGTGATCAATTTGATTGTATTTTAATGGACCAAACATTATTAACCAATAAAAACTATCAGGAACTCAGTTTATCTCCTACTTAAGGTGATACATTCCTGTGCCAAAATTTGCACTGCATAAGAGTTTAAAAAGTGCTTCTTTGTACAATGTTCTGTCTAGGAATCAACCCCATTTTGACAGAAGTTACATTGCTTGTCAACTGCTATTTGACCTATATATGGGTCTCTCTCTGCATCACGGGCACATGCCCTCTAAAACACACACACACACACACACAATACATTTGCACTCAAGCATAATAAAAAAGCAAACACAGACACTTAGGATGACAAATTACAAATCATTAATTCCCTCTCACTTGATCTCTCTCTCTCCTCTGTCCTCTCTCCTTCTCTGTCCTCTCTCCTCTCTCCTTCTCCGTCCTCTCTCCTTCTCTGTCCTCTCTCCTTCTCTGTCCTCTCTCCTTCTCTGTCCTCTCTCCTGCTCTGTCCTCTCTCCTGCTCTGTCCTCTCTCCTTCTCTGTCCTCTCTCCTGCTCTGTCCTCTCTCCTGTCCTCTCTCCTGCTCTGTCCTCTCTCCTGCTCTGTCCTCTCTCCTGCTCTGTCCTCTCTCCTGCTCTGTCCTCTCTCCTGCTCTGTCCTCTCTCCTGCTCTGTCCTCTCTCCTGCTCTGTCCTCTCTCCTGCTCTGTCCTCTCTCCTGCTCTGTCCTCTCTCCTGCTCTGTCCTCTCTCCTGCTCTGTCCTCTCTCCTGCTCTGTCCTCTCTCCTGCTCTGTCCTCTCTCCTGCTCTGTCCTCTCTCCTGCTCTGTCCTCTCTCCTGCTCTGTCCTCTCTCCTGCTCTGTCCTCTCTCCTGCTCTGTCCTCTCTCCTGCTCTGTCCTCTCTCCTGCTCTGTCTCTCTCCTGCTCTGTCCTCTCTCCTGCTCTGTCCTCTCTCCTGCTCTGTCCTCTCTCCTGCTCTGTCCTCTCTCCTGCTCTGTCCTCTCTCCTGCTCTGTCCTCTCTCCTGCTCTGTCCTCTCTCCTGCTCTGTCCTCTCTCCTGCTCTGTCCTCTCTCCTGCTCTGTCCTCTCTCCTGCTCTGTCCTCTCTCCTGCTCTGTCCTCTCTCCTGCTCTGTCCTCTCTCCTGCTCTGTCCTCTCTCCTGCTCTGTCCTCTCTCCTGCTCTGTCCTCTCTCCTGCTCTGTCCTCTCTCCTGCTCTGTCCTCTCTCCTTCTCTGTCCTCTCTCCTTCTCTGTCCTCTCTCCTTCTCTGTCCTCTCTCCTTCTCTGTCCTCTCTGGCTCATTTTTGTTTCTTATCCCACAAACACACCTCAGCCGTTCTCTATTACTTATGTGCTCCTCTTGCTTGTGCATCTCCACTAGTGATCCACAGCACTCACAACAGTTGGAGTCCCATAATGCATCAGTTTGTGCACGGTAAACTGTCCCTCACAAACAACACCTTCATCCTGGCATCCTTGTCTCTCACATTAATCTGACGGGCGCCATCCCAAGAAGCAACACCAAGCGCCCTCTAAAGATCCACGCTCTACAGAATTGCATCACTCCTCTCCTCTCAGTGACTCAGTCGAACACCGTCTAAACATTTGGCGTGTGGTTCTGGGGTCATACTATGCGTTTGTCTTAATAATAAAGACTGTGTCGGTCTGGAAGTTTGTGCGTTTAAAACGCTTTTCGACTATTCTCCTTTGTATTCTAATATGTCGAGTGCCCAATCGACAGGCACAGAGTGGGATGGCGTTAATCTTAAGTAGCTGCTTTTAGATTGGCACACAGCCGGTTGTTTTACAGGCCTACAGTGTGACTAGAGAGATGGAGAATCAAATGAGGGATCTCATGACATCCATTTGGTTGTAATGGACTGTTAATGTGCAGGCGGTGCTACAGAGGAGACGGATGGAAAGGGAACACGGTTGTTATGTTATTACAGGCCAGCGGGGTTCTTGCTCTCACATGGACATCTCGCATACACTCTACAGTAGATATGTGGGGTGTGCAAATACAGAAATAAACCTCAGACAGACACACACACACACGTGCACAAACACAGATAATGTCTCCTTCGTCAACACTTTTTTCCATTTTCCACCTAGCTCCTCTAATTTTGCCGAGCTGCCTTTCATCCACGCACGCATTCACACAACAACTGGCTCGTACTGGAGGCCACACACAAGCTGGCACACGCACACACACCAACTGGCTCGTACAGGAGGCCACCCACAAGCTGGCACACACACACGCACACACACACACACCAACTGGCTCGTACTGGAGGCCACACACAAGCTGGCACACGCACACACACACGCACACGCACGCTCACACACACACACACACACACACACACACACACACACACACACACACACCAACTGGCTCGTACTGGAGGCAACACACAAGCTGGCACACGCACACGCATACACGCGCACACGCACACACACACACACACCAACTGGCTCGGACTGGAGGCCACACACAAGCTTGCACACGCACACACACCAACTGGCTCGTACTGGAGGCCACACACAAGCTGGCACACGCACACACACACGCACACACACACGCACACGCACACACACACACCAACTGGCTCGGACTGGAGGCCACACACAAGCTTGCACACGCACACGCACACGCACGCACACACTCACACACACACACACCAACTGGCTCGTACTGGAGGCCACACACAAGCTGGCACACGCACACACACGCACACACACACACACCAACTGGCTCGTACTGGAGGCCACACACAAGCTTGCACACGCACACGCACGCAAACCAACTGGCTCGTACTGGAGGCCACACACAAGCTTGCACACGCACACGCACACACACACACACACGCACACGCACACACACCAACTGGCTCGTACTGGAGGCCACACACAAGCTTGCACACGCATTTGTGCACACACACACACACACACACACGTTGCTTTAGCGAGAGACCACATAGACCGTGTTCACCTTGTTAGAAGCACTGGAGCCCTGGGGTTTGAAACATAAGAGCTAAATAATTAAACTGAAGATATCTGACACACACACACACACACACACACACGCGCACACACACACACAAACACAAGCACACACAAACACAAGCACACTCACTGCCAACCAACCTCATCTCTGTTCCTACTGTACTTTCTTAACAAAAGTGTGCGTCTTCATGTCTGTGCGCCTGTGGTTTAAAACCCTGTCTTGGCATGACAGGCGAGGCAGCACAATAACACAAGACACACATCAATAATACACACCACTATACTGCCTGCTGTATGTTACACGGCCGTACGAGAGTATAAAAGTTTATTCAAAGTACAGAGTCTAGGGAACATAATTATTCACTACACTGCACTACTACTACACTGCCGTTCAAAAGCTTAGAGTCACATTGTAACGTTCTTGTTTTAAAGAAAAGTGACTTTTTGTGTCCATTAAAAGAGCTGGATTGAAGATTGTTAATGTTGAAATGACTGTCAATGTTGTAAATGATTATTGCAGCTGGGCAACGACTGTCTTTTAATGGGATCTACACAGGCATGTAGAAGCCCAATATCAGCCACCACCACTCCTGTGTTCCAATAGCACGTTGTGTTTGCTAATGTTTGCCATTTTAAAAGGCTAATTGATCATTATAAAAGCATTTTTGCAATCATGTTAGCACAGCTGAAAACTGAATGCGATGAAACTGCATTTCTTTGAGTAGAACATCAGAAATTGTAGGTGAGGTGGCGGGTGTGTATTGGTGGATGTGGGACAGGGCGTGGCACATCCGGGGTGCCCTGTACAGCATGCGTGTCAGAGCAAAAACCTCCTAGTTGAGCTTTCAGTGATAAAAAGTAGATGGGAGAAATGTGGACTGTGGAGTCGTCGCAACAAGACATTGAACATCTTAGAAATGGAAGGGGAAGTAAATTCAAAATCCACCTCAATAATTACATTTTATTCGAGGTGCACTACGTTTTATGTGAACTTTAACTTTAAAGGAAAAGGGTGTTTGCTTGACCTGCAGCTGAGAGACCATGGACGTCAGGGCTTTGCTGTGTTGGACTGGACTGGACTGACATGCACTACAACCTGTAAGAGCTGACACATTGTTCAGATAAATCTGATCTGACAACAGAGCAGGTGGGATGTTGTCTGGTTCCAACCATGATGACAGACCACCTCTGGACATTAGCAGGTTGTTCTTGTGAACCTGTGTGGGTGTGGCGTTTGTGAGTCTGTGAGAATGCAGGTACAACCAATCACTCAAATGGATTTTATGAAGCCCTTTTTAAAACAAAGTTGTAGTGCTTTTACAAACGGCCAGCCTGAACCTGTTGAAGCACAGATCAAAAAGTTGATACACAGCGGCTAGGAAAAACACCCCAATGGGTTGAATATTGGAAGGTACCTAGAGAGGAACCAGGCTCTGAGGGGTGGTCAGTCCCCTTTCGGCTGTGCTGGGTGAACTTATTAATTAGTAAATGCATTTCAGAAAGGGACAACCGGGAGGGTTGAGGATTAGGCAGAACACAATCAGTTTAGGTACGTTGGTAGGTAGGCGCGTTAGTCGAGTATCTGTACAATACAACCGTATGTGACTCACCACTTTTGGCTTGAACGGCGGCTGGATCTCACGGTTCTTGAGGCGCTCCCAGTCGATGCGTCTGAAGAAGGCATGCTCGCGGATGTCCCTCTCTCCCTCCGCGGCGCAGCCCAAACGCTTTGATGGTAGTTTGGTCATCAGCTGGGAGGATGGTCAAAAGGGGCCATAGATATAGAAATGTTAGAACAGGGAAACCTGCAAATTATATCTTCCTCTGCGTTAATCAGCCGGAATGAGGGAATGGACGGAAGGGCAAAAATGGAAGATGGACAATGTTCTGTAAATTCGGTCATATGAGACTGTGTTCTATTAAATGGCCATCTGTTGTCAATTAGAACAGGGTTTCCATAGAAATAGACATGGCAGACGTGCAGCTCTTTACAGTGGGAAACCAGGATCAGTCTAGAGTTAATGTGGGGAGACGTCTCTCCCCATCTCCCTTCCTTGTAATCTGCTTTGCTTCTCTCTATCTAGGGCAGCAGGCAGCCAAGCAGATGGGGGTTGTTATAACTAACTACAGCCCAGCTCTCTTAGATGTAACTACTGCCTTTGGAGTTGTCGCTTGCAGTCGCACGGGGACTCGCTTTTGACAGAAAAACAACGCAGCGGTAAAACAGCGGTAAAGCTGCGGTAAACCAGCGTATAGCGAACGCATTTATTCATGGCGATCCAAGGGCAGGGACCAAGCATTCAATCGGAGCCGTGACTCTGGTTTAGACTCCTAAGACACAACTGTTTAAAAAGCAGCAGAGTAAGATGGGTCCCCGGGAGCGTGTCTGAACGTGGCATGATGTCATTGCCATCGGTTAATAAAAGCCCCGCCAGGAATTCAAATGCAAAGACGGGGAAAAAGAGAATTCACTGCTGTCTAAAATTGCACACTATAGGCCCTATATACCATGCTGGGTCAAAACACCCAAAACAACAGCCTGTCTTCATCTATTCCTGACTGTGACAGAGACAGAACTGTGATTTGGGCACATTGTGGGTGTGTGTGTGTGTGTCTGTCACACCAGGAAAAAAGCAATTGTCAGGTTTCTGTTCACAGGTTTTGGTGTTTCCCTAAGCTACAGATGTCAAACCAATTCCATGTTTCTGCAGTACTAGATTAATTAATCTCAATTATTAGTAAGGAACACTTCCTGAACTGTTAGTCTTGGTTTTTTTTAGACACACATTGAAAGTCAAAGTAAAACACCAGCAGACACCAGGTGCTCTATGTAATGACCTCAACACCCCCGGACTGAAACACCACCAAAGTAAAAAAGGATGCCTTTGTACACTACACTATAAATCCTGTCAGCTTTCCTTGACTATGCCTTGACCTTGACTTGAAGCCAAAAAAACAGCGGATCAATGTCTGCTTTTGGCAGACTGCAGCCACCTAAATAAATAATTACTAAGTAAAAAAAAAAAATCCTCTTGGCTGATGTCTTTTTATAATTTCTATTATTGTTCTGCGACATGCAAAATAAGGCCAAAATAATCAGCTGAGGTGTGAAGTTCATAAACTAACCGTAACTAATCATTAATCACGTTTCATTTTTTCCTACCAGTGTCTACTATGCTGACAGCTACCTTCCGTACAACACAATTAATGCAACTGGTTGTATGCTTGTCTCACCTAGCCATCTCAGGATAAATTGGTTCCAAATCAGGGCGTTTAGTAAGCTAACTGACTAAATGGTAAAAGAGCAGATGGTTGACGAGCTCTGGGCACCATGGCCAGGTTCTTAATGCTCGACATGTTACAACGGTAGCGCTAAGAGGATGAAATGGTAGTTTGCAGTAATGTCACACACACACACACACACACACACACACACACACACACACACACACACACACACACACACACACACACACACACACACACACACACACACACACACACACACACACACACACACACACACACACACACACACACACACACACACACACACACACACACACACACACACACACACACACACACACACACACACACACACACACACACACACACACACACACACACACACACACACACACACACACACACACACACCCCCTTTCCATTTCCATCTCATTCAGTCAAGCCATAAAGGATGAACCAAAGGATGGATCAAAGCGTCTCCTCCACAACGGTCCGTAAATAATGGACAGGCTTTTCTCTCATACCCTGGCAGAGAGAAAGGCTCCTGCCAACTGGACCCAAATTACACACAGAGTGCACTGCTTCAGAGTAAAAGTCCCGCTCACATTAGTAGAGTTAAAATAGTGCAGACGGACAGACAGATTTGGGAGCAATCATAGTGGCATTTGCTCTCAGAACCGTTTCTCTGGGCAATGTGTTTGTGGCTCTGATCTGGTTCCTGATGAGGTTATTCGAATAGCAGTGAATTAAATACTGCGTATGGAGGTTTGTCTACCTGCCGTGTGCTGTTCAAATTAACGACTCCGTATCGGTGTAAAGCCATATCGTATCAGGATGAGTCAATTCTCTCTCTCTATCTGTCCCCGGATTCATTTTAACAAGGGCACCACAGGTGTGCTCGAGGACGTGAGAGACACAACGCTAGGAATAACAGACAGCCGCGCCCCAGTGACGACAGACACCACGCGCCACAGTGACGACACCACGCGCCCCAGTGACGACACCACGCGCCCCAGTGACGACACCACGCGCCCCAGTGACGACAGACACCACGCGCCCCAGTGACGACACCAGGCGCCCCAGTGACGACACCAGGCGCCCCAGTGACGACACCAGGCGCCCCAGTGACGACACCACGCGCCCCAGTGACGACACCACGCGCCCCAGTGACGACACCACGCGCCCCAGTGACGACAGACACCAGGCGCCCCAGTGACGACAGACACCAGGCGCCCCAGTGACGACAGACACCAGGCGCCCCAGTGACGACAGACACCAGGCGCCCCAGTGACGGCAGACACCACGCGCCCCAGTGACGGCAGACACCACGCGCCCCAGTGACGACAGACACCTCGCGCCCCAGTGACGACACCTCGCGCCACAGTGACGACACCTCGCGCCCCAGTGACGACACCACGCGCCCCAGTGACGACACCACGCGCCCCAGTGACGACAGACACCACGCGCCCCAGTGACGACAGACACCACGCGCCCCAGTGACGACAGACACCACGCGCCCCAGTGACGACAGACACCACGCGCCCCAGTGACGACAGACACCACGCGCCCCAGTGACGACAGACACCACGCGCCCCAGTGACGACACCTCGCGCCCCAGTGACGACACCTCGCGCCCCAGTGACGACACCTCGCGCCCCAGTGACGACACCTCGCGCCCCAGTGACGAAACCACGCGCACCAGTGACGACAGACACCACGCGCCCCAGTGACGACAGACACCACGCGCCCCAGTGACGACAGACACCACGCGCCCCAGTGACGACAGACACCACGCGCCCCAGTGACGACAGACACCACGCGCCCCAGTGACGACAGACACCACGCGCCCCAGTGACGACAGACACCACGCGCCCCAGTGACGACAGACACCACGCGCCCCAGTGACGACAGACACCACGCGCCCCAGTGACGACAGACACCACGCGCCCCAGTGACGACAGACACCACGCGCCCCAGTGACGACAGACATCACGCGCCCCAGTGACGACACCTCGCGCCCCAGTGACGACACCTCGCGCCCCAGTGACGACACCTCGCGCCCCAGTGACGACACCTCGCGCCCCAGTGACGACACCTCGCGCCCCAGTGACGACACCTCGCGCCCCAGTGACGACACCTCGCGCCCCAGTGACGACACCACGCGCCCCAGTGACGACACCACGCGCCCCAGTGACGACACCACGCGCCCCAGTGACGACACCACGCACCCCAGCGACGACACCACGCGCCCCAGTGACGACGCCACACTACACGCGCATACGCGGCTCCGTGATGGACAACGAGGATTCATTCACATCTCGTCTCATCTCACGGCTCAATAAAAAGCAAGGCCCGGTGAGTTTCACCCCTCCTGCAGATGCTCAGAAAACAATATGGGAATATAATAGTGATATTAACAATAGTAGCGGAGGTAAACCAATAATCATCAGCCCCATTCATCCGCATCTCGCGGTATAGCCGTCGTCGTCGCTCTTCTCTTTCGCCGTTTCCTGCCACCGGATGTTCCATAACCCTCACCTCACGACCCCTTAATTCCCGGCGAGTCGTGACGGACACCGCGTACCCATTAGGCGGAGCACTAACAGAGATGGGTCCAGGACTAGTGGAGCGTGCAGAGGCACCTCTGGTGAATACAGATGTGAATCAGCCCCCCCCCCCCGTTTCTGTGCCCGTGAGGCCTGAGGAGGAGAGGGGGGAGAAGAAGGGAGATGCTCGCAAACAAACAGATAAAGAACAGGATGAATACGGGATGAGGGAGATAAAGGGAGAGACGTCGGTAGAACGGAGAAAAGGAACAAATAATGTGCATCCTACGTTCTACAACCTGTCTTACGCTCACTTTATTTCTGGAATTACTATCCACATTGACTATTTATTTGTTGTTTGATTCTTATCACTTTTACTTTTTTATGTTTGCTGTGGCAATGCATTACATGGCAATGAAGACTTTAATGCAGAAAAATTGAGAAAGAGAGAAACCAAGGCCAAAGAGCCTGCTGTTATTGTGATAAATGTACACTGTATCTGCTTCTATTAACCTGTAACCAGCCTGCTACTATTGTGATACAGGCACACTGTATCTGCTTCTATTAACCTGTAACCAGCCTGCTACTATTGTGATACAGGCACACTGTATCTGCTTCTATTAACCTGTAACCAGCCTGCTACTATTGTGATACAGGCACACTGTATCTGCTTCTATTAACCTGTAACCAGCCTGCTACTATTGTGATACAGGCACACTGTATCTGTTTCTATTAACCTGTAACCAGCCTGCTACTATTGTGATACAGGCACACTGTATCTGCTTCTATTAACCTGTAACCAGCCTGCTACTATTGTGATACAGGCACACTGTATCTGCTTCTATTAACCTGTAACCAGCCTGCTACTATTGTGATACAGGCACACTGTATCTGCTTCTATTAACCTGTAACCAGCCTGCTACTATTGTGATACAGGCACACTGTATCTGCTTCTATTAACCTGTAACCAGCCTGCTACTATTGTGATACAGGCACACTGTATCTGCTTCTATTAACCTGTAACCAGCCTGCTAATATTGTGATACAGGTACACTGTATCTGCTTCTATTAACACGTGTGAGAGGGTGCGGGGGTGGGGTATTGGGGTTGTCGGTGTTAAGAAGTCCAACGTGCTTGCTTCACAATGTGTACTTGCCTAACTCCAACTCATGGTATGGGTCAGAGGTCAATAGGTCAAAGGTGGTACCTACCCCCTTGCAAATGGACACGGCCTCTTTGGACATCTGCTTGGGATACGACACGTTGTGTTCCATGATGGACTGGAACAGCTCATCCTCGTCTTCACCGTCAAATGGAGGCTGAGGAAGAACACCGCAGACTTTTAGCAACTAAAGATACTGAAGGCATGTTGTGTATCTGAACATTCCTGTTGTACATTTGGTGAGATTAAGGATGTTATCTTTACTAAAGTCTAACACAGGGATGTCAAACCGGTTCCACGGGGGGCCTAGTGTATGCAGGTTTTTGGGTTTTCATTTAAATTAGTTCCCAGTTCAGACCTAAACAACCAGTAGAGGGTAGAACCTTACCAATAAGTGACCTAATTTATCAATCAAGAACAAGGTGAGAGCAAAGACCTGTAGGCACTCGGCCCTCCATGGAACCGGTTTGACATCCCTGCTCTAACAGGACAAGGACAACAGTAGTAAAACTGTCAGGTGTTGTTAGTTAGATGAGGGGGTAGTCAGATTCAGGTGTGGTTAGATGAGGGGGTAGTCAGATTCAGGTGTGGTTAGATGAGGGGGTAGTCAGATTCAGGTGTGGTTAGTTAGATGAGAGGGTAGTCAGATTCAGGTGTGGTTAGTTAGATGAGAGGGTAGTCAGATTCAGGTGTGGTTAGTTAGATGAGGGGCTAGTCAGATTCAGGTGTGGTTAGTTAGATGAGGGGCTAGTCAGATTCAGGTGTGGATAGATGAGGGGGTAGTCAGATTCAGGTGTGGTTAGTTAGATGAGGGGCTAGTCAGATTCAGGTGTGGTTAGATGAGGGGCTAGTCAGATTCAGATGTGGTTAGTTAGATGAGGGGCTAGTCAGATTCAGGTGTGGTTAGTTAGATGAGAGGGTAGTCAGATTCAGGTGTGGTTAGTTAGATGAGGGGCTAGTCAGATTCAGGTGTGGTTAGTTAGATGAGGGGCTAGTCAGATTCAGGTGTGGATAGTAAGATGGGACAATGCTTGGAAACGTTGTGCTCTATCGACTCCATCTGTTAAGGTTAGTTGTTTGCAAAATGAATTGTGTGTGTTTAGTTGGAGAGGATGTGTGCATGTACTGTCTAAAGGCTTCTGTGTCGACTAAGCAGCCGTTCTGAGGCAAGGCCATCATTGGAAATTGCCCATCATGACATTGGAAGGCGGTAACAATTGGGGTAAACAAAGAAATGAAATCCCGTCTACACACATTGGCTTACAATTCCGTCTACACACATTGGCTTACAATTCCGTCTACACACATTGGCTTACAATTCCGTCCACACACATTGGCTTACAATCCCGTCTACACACATTGGCTTACAACAATACAGCTGTGACTGCTTACACCAGAGAAAGGAAAACATTGTCTTTCTAAACCATAAATTAACAGGCCAAGTTTGACATTCAGTTCCAGGCTGCACGTGTCGAAAAATACCTAGTTGTTAACAGGCAATTCTAAGCCTATTTCAAAACAATGAAGTGTACAAAAATCTCACTGCCCCCTGGCCAGAGCCCTTATTTGTCCCCAACCCCCTAAACCATTTGGGTACCAAGCACCTGCTTACAGCCATTGGAGTGTAATATATATATAGCCCTCTCTTAGTCTGGTTATACATCTGGATGATAGACGTTTCAGTTCTAGATGTAGTTGATTGGACATGAATAGAAACAGAGTGGGCTTAGTCATTAGCTTTGACTGGTGGGGCAGGCACAGAGGGGAACAAAATGTGAGAACAGGACACACATAGAGGAAAGGAAAGATGGTGGAGAATTAAAGGACATAAAGAATAAACAGAAAAAGAAGGAAAGAGGTGGTAGACAAATACATTCAGAGAAAATAAATTGCCAGCTTGGAGCCAAATGAACCAGATAGTCCGGCTATTTTCTTCCTCCACTTCTATCATCACTAACCATAATGAGCACATTTTGACACTTCATAAATGCATGATTTTTCATTTCCACTACACTGAGCCCTCTGGCAAAAGACACCTAGGCTGAGCTCTTTATGTGATACACACTGAGCAGTCACGAGACACACACACACACACACCTGGCGGTCACGTGTCAGGCGACCTACTTTCTTACTTTCAGTTTATGCCCAGAAAACGTCAAAGGAGGAGGCTACTATCCACCAGGGCACCAGACAGACGGCAGGTAAACAAACCATTTATCTGTACTGATAAACTGAAGCCCTCTGTCCCAAACGTAGTGGAAAACACACTTTACTACACACATTTAGTGACCCCATATTTGTAATTAAGGCAGAGGTCTTCCGACGCGCATTATTCCCGGTTCTCATCACTCCGCCTTTTCAACCAGAAATATAAGACAGGAATCCTTAAGCATGTGAGGAAAAGCACTCTCAACACTTGCTAGAATGGGACAAGAGAAATAAATCAACCACAGATGTCAAAGTGTGCTTAAAAGAACAGCTTATTATAACCTGCACGTTAGCAAGCAAATCTAGTTTTTAGTTTGTCAATGATGTATTGTTAATGTCAAGGCTCGCCATTTCTTTTCATATTGAACTGAAATGTGCACATTTGACCAGTTGTTGACCAGACACTGTTCATGTAAATGAACGCATCCAAGTAGCTGAGCGACAAGCTGTAAAAGAACTCTGCTACATATGAAAAAACAACTGTAAGAGTTGTACTTGCGTGTGTGTGTGCGTGTGTGTGTGTGTGTGTGTGTGTGTGTGTGTGCGTGTGTTTATACGGAGACAATGAACACTCACCTGCCCGGCCAACATCTCATAGAGTAAAACCCCATAAGCCCACCAGTCCACTGACAGCCCATACGGCTGATATGCAATAATCTGGAGAGAGAGAGACACAAACAGTTCCATTAGAAACATCCTGTCCTGTACATGAACCTTAAGTGTTGAGGTGGGATGAGGCAACACGTGTTCAGGTAACACATCAAAAGAGGATGCTGGAAAGGTAAAAGTACAGCCCAGACAAAGACAGGCACTCTCCCTCTCTGCATCAAACACAGGGTGTATTGGAGCACAGCACAATATCCACTAGCCACGTGTTCACCCTTCCTGCACCGACCCTACATCACACACACTCTCGCTCACACACACACACGGTCACACACACACACACGGTCACACACACACACACACACACTCTTGCTCACACACACACACACACGCTCACACACACACACACACACACACGGTCACACACACACACACACACACACACACGGTCACACACACACACGGTCACACACACACACGGTCACACACACACACACACACACACACGGTCACACACACACGGTCACACACACACGGTCACACACACACGGTCACACACACACGGTCACACACACACGGTCACACACACACAGTCACACACACGGTCACACACACACACACACACACACACACACGGTCACACACACACGGTCACACACACACACACACACACACGGTCACACACTCTCGCTCACACACACACACACTCTCGCTCACACACACACACACTCTCGCTCACACACACACACACTCTCGCTCACACACACACACACTCTCGCTCACACACACACACACTCTCGCTCACACACACACACACTCTCGCTCACACACACACACTCTCGCTCACACACACACACACTCTCGCTCACACACACTCTCGCTCACACACACTCTCGCTCACACACACTCTCGCTCACACACACTCTCGCTCACACACACTCTCGCTCACACACACTCTCGCTCACACACACTCTCGCTCACACACACTCTCGCTCACACACACTCTCACACTCACACACACACGTGCACATTTGCCAACGTCTACGTGACACGACTGCCGCTAACAGACAGCTCCTGGGCGTTCCCGAGACACATGCCTTCCACGGTAACAGCAGCAGTCAATCTAGTTCCTGTTAGCGTCCCCTTCTGGAGGGACGACCTGTCAACCGCTTACGTACATCCAGCACGCCATTCCAGCCTACCCTAACGGCGTCACGGGACTACCCAGCCTGCTACGGTGTAGTAGGGGGAGGATTCACCGATGTAGTCATGACATCTGAATGGGGGATTCACTGAAACGCAGTTATGTAATTCCTAAGGAAACTTCAGTGATGTGCAGTTCTAGAGCAATGAGTTAAACCTCCCATGACTCATAGCGACACTGTATTCAAGGATTCCATGCTTGACCGGGTCACTGGTCATTCTGTTATTTTCCGGTGCATTGAAGTAGGAACTATAACCGTCTACATAGTGGCAACATCTATAAGGGGGATTCACAAAAGTGAACTGGTTGAAAGGAGATACGCTTACGGTTGTTCGAAACACTGAATATGTATTTAAATGTGTCAAACCATTCATTCAAAAGACAAAGTTAAAATGTACTTATAATGTACTATTCCTTTATATAGCAAGTCGATATTTGTTTACGTTATCATTTTGTTAATATTTTTTACACAGTTGCTGAAGCGGCGTTGATTTTCAAGTGATATTAAAAAAATTCACTTTACCTAAAATGCACTTCCTTTATTTAAAAGCATCAAAAGAGGAACAAGATGAGCGAGAAAAAAGGAGATGAGAATATTTGAGGATACAAGGAAGAATATGAGATGCACAGACAGTAAGGCAGAAAAGCCAGGGTGGATTCATCAATAAAATATTCAGAATTATTATTATGCTTTGTTCCTCACATACAGGAAGAACTGTGTGTGTGTGGGGGGGGGTGGGGAACACACGACCTGGGCACATGTCTTTTCTTTGTGTGATCTTATTTAAGAGGTACGTCTCAAAGGTTGTAACATGTTAAAACACCTGACTTAAGAAGTTTGTCACAAGCACTAGGATTAACCTGTCAAGATAGTCAGTATCTCATACTGGTTAAATATGCATTCATATTTAAATGCAAACATGATAAGCACTGCTTGTGGATGATCAGAGCTACACCCAGAGAGACCAACGGAGTGAGAGAATGGGAGAGAGAGACGGGCAACAAAATGAGAAGTTACACTGGAACATTCGTTCCCATACACGAGAGAGAAGTGTTTAAACGTCAGACCTGGGAAAGAAAATCTCAGATGAACACCAGAGTGGTACAAGTTGAGACCGTCTGTGACCTGCTGCTGAGGGAGTTCAGGGCTAATGTGGCCAATGTAGAAGACTGGCAGGCAAAGATAATCTCATTGGACCAGCTTGAGACCGAGCTGGAGGGTTAGCTTGACATAAAGAGTGTGGCTTATTGAAAGAACTTTCTTCTGAAACTCACCAGTCTATTCTTTATATTCGTTCTGAGAAATGAAGGGTGTACGAGAAATAGCCAAGACATTGAAGATCTCCCACAACAACATGTACAGAGTAGAAAGATGAGTGGGAGGACCCGGTGCACAACTAAGCAAGAGGCCAAATATATTAGTGTTTTGTTTGAGAAACAGAAGCCTCGCATATCATGCGACTTAATTGAATAGTACCCGCAAAACAGATTACAAAGTCGTTCATAACCAAATGTCTTACGAAAGCGTAGTTCAAATATTTTGTTTTGTTAGAATGTCCAAGCTAAAATAAATTTTTATTTCCCATACCTTTTTAAGGAACAAAAAATGCATTTCAAGTCATGCTTTGTTTTCAAGTCCTCTCTAAAATATTCTCAAGATGACCGTGTTCCCAAATCATTCACAAACCAACCAATGGTGGCCTTCTCTGCTCACCTGCGAATCAAAGCAGGTTACATGCTTTACTAACCTGCTCTACAACAAGGTCACAGACTTTCTAAACCAAATCCATAATATATGTGTAACATACTAGACATTACGGTTGGCTAAAGGCTATTTTCTCCTACGTAAACCCACCACTCAGAGCGGTCTATCGCTTGTTCTAGTGCCATTTATACATTGCCAATAAAGGCTACATTTTCTTATATAAAAGAAACTCGTCTACGCTGCTACTTCAAATCATACGTCCGGTGACTATGTCGATAAGAGGATTCTGGTCTCATGTCATATTGTGACAAGCTTCCAAGTGTCACCTATATCCTATCCAGCCCCCTGTCCTTCCATGTGGCACTTATATCCTATCCAGCCCCCTGTCCTTCCATGTGGCACCTATATCCTATCCATCCCCATGTCCTTCGATGTGGCACCTATATCCTATCCAGCCCCCTGTCCTTCCATGTGGCACCTATATCCTATCCAGCCCCCTGTCCTTCCATGTGGCACCTATATCCTATCCAGCCCCCTGTCCTTCCATGTGGCACCTATATACTATCCAGCCCCCTGTCCTTCCATGTGGCACCTATATCCTATCCAGCCCCCTGTCCTTCCATGTGGCACCTATATCCTATCCAGCCCCTGTCCTTCCATGTGGCACCTATATCCTATCCAGCCTCCCGTCCTTCCATGTGTCACCTATATCCTATCCAGTCCCCTGTCCTTCCATGTGGCACCTATATCCTATCCAGCCTCCTGTCCTTCCATGTGGCACCTATATCCTATCCAGTCCCCTGTCCTTCCATGTGGCACCTATATCCTATCCAGCCTCCTGTCCTTCCATGTGGCACCTATATCCTATCCAGCCTCCTGTCCTTCCAAGTGGCACCTATATCCTATCCAGTCCCCTGTCCTTCCATGTGGCACCTATATCCTATCCAGCCTCCTGTCCTTCCATGTGGCACCTATATCCTATCCAGCCCCCTGTCCTTCCATGTGGCATCTATATCCTATCCAGCCTCCTGTCCTTCCATGTGGCACCTATATCTTATCCAGCCTCCTGTCCTTCCAAGTGGCACCTATATCCTATCCAGCCCCCTGTCCTTCCGTGTGTCTTTGTCGGTGTGCGTGTAACATGTACTGTAGGGGGCAGTCTTCACCTGTGTATGCGATTGATTGTGTCTGTCCTAGTCAAAGTCTCGTCAGCATAACCAGTGGTAAGAATGTGATTGTAACAGACCTCAGCCAGTCGCTCTACCCTCTAGTATCGTTTTCTCTCACTTTCCACGTCCCGTATTCGCCCCCCCGGCCAAACGGGCTTGTCTCACACACTGTGAGTGCGAACATGAGTGTTGAGCGAGCGCATCCAGTTTTCTGTGCGAACATGCATTTCTGCATGCATCACAGAAGACCCGGTGTGTGTCCACGACTGTGTATGTGTGTGTGTGTGCGTGCGTGCTTTTGGGTGTGTATTGGCACACGCTTTAGACGTACTCACATTAACGACACAAGGGTGCGCCAATGTATGTCTCCCTATGTCAGGCCTAATGCCACATGACAGTTCTGGAACGCGGTCGAGGCAACTCAAGGCTTCCAATGACGATGATTGTTCGTTTTGCCTATCGTAGATGTCTAAGGGACTGGAATTAACCGGGCCACAAACTGTGCTTCAGTCAGAACTCGGTAACATGAATGGGTTAGGATACGTGGGTGGCTCAGTGGGCAGAGCACAGAGGTGGCAGCGTTAGGGTGGTACGTTCACTTCCTACCAGGGAACTGTATGAAAAGGCTTAAAATATGTATACGTTGGTGTGCTAGTCGCTCCAGATTAGACGGCCTGCGAAATTACTTTACTTTAATGTGAAGAAGATCACAGCGATGACAGTTGGCTTTCCCCAGATCTTCATGGCAACTGCTACCCAGAAAACGCCTCACTAGGAGCAAGCATCGTTTCAAACCTCTGTCCATCTCTTTTCGCCTAAGTGTTTTTTCCACCTCGCCCCGTGTCGCTCTCGGGTTCTTCTTCGCCTCCTTTTTATTCTCTCACTTTTTCAGGTGTCGTTTTTCTCACACCTTCTACCCGTAACGACGTCGAAACCAATCGTTCCTGTCAGAAACCGACCTGTCGCCACAACCAGCAGCTGCACATAAGCTTCACTCTGTGTAATGAGCTGAATCGGCTAATTCACAAGGAGCCTGAGGTGGTGGGATGGAGATCTGGTAATAGATTAACCAAGTGACTCATGCCGGTTACAGTAGGTACAGATGAACATATAAAGTCTATCCATAAGCAGGTGTCAGATATCAGCTCGTTAAACAGCACGTACGAGGACACCGTGTCCCCAGACTGACGGCTATCATGACAGACGGCAGTGACTTCTGTGGAGAACAATAACCAGTGCGTGTCTGAGCGTCCCATTGGGATTGATCGAGAGTGCCCTCTGTAGGGCGAGGAGTGGGGGGGATGGAGGGTTGGCACGCCCCCAGTGGCTGGCTAAACAGGGAAACAGGGGTGGGGGGAGGGGTTGTCTAAGTGTTATGGAGTGTAATGTGAAGGTGACAGATGAGAGGCAACCAGGGAGGGAACGATATGTTTCACATGTCTTGACAACCAGGAAACACACACAAACACACGCACACAGAACGTGGTACACTCTTACACACGCACACAGAACGTGGTACACTCTTACACACAAACACACGCACACAGAACGTGGTACACTCTTACACACGCACACAGAACGTGGTACACTCTTACACACAAACACACGCACACAGAACGTGGTACACTCTTACACACAAACACACGCACACAGAACGTGGTACACTCTTACACACAAACACACGCACACAGAACGTGGTACACTCTTACACACGCACACAGAACGTGGTACACTCTTACACACGCACACAGAACGTGGTACACTCTTACACACAAACACACGCACACAGAACGTGGTACACTCTTACACACAAACACACGCACACAGAACGTGGTACACTCTTACACACGCACACAGAACGTGGTACACTCTTACACACAAACACACGCACACAGAACGTGGTACACTCTTACACACAAACACACGCACACAGTCACATCCATAGTACATGCTCACCCACACAAATGTAGATGGCAGCAGGTTTTATGTAAAAAGTACAATTGTACAAAAAGCACAACTACTAACTCTGAATAATGGGAGCAGATGCAGTGTTCTGAAATGACAAATTGTGTGTGTGTGTGTGTGTGTGTGTCCCAGTCAAACACCAGACCCCACCCTTAATGGAGAACAAAGTTTTGTCTCAGCGAGATTCCTGTAATTTTGCTGCTCTAGACATGACATGCGAAGCAAAAAGGGCCATCTAAATGGTACTGACCTCTTACTCCCCCAAGTCTCTCAACATAAGAGAGAGAGAAAGGATAAAGGGAGGGGAGAGAGGGAGGGGAGAGGGAGGGGAGAGGGGGAGGGGAGAGGGGGAGGGGAGAGGGGGGAGGGGGGGGAGAGGGAGGGGAGAGAGGGAGGGGAGAGAGGGAGGGGAGAGAGGGAGAGGAGAGAGGGGAGAGAGGGAGTACGTGTATTTGTGTGTGTATTAGTGTGTGTGTGTGTATTAGTGTGTGTATTAGTGTGTGTGTGTGTATTAGTGTGTGAGAGTGAACGTGTATTAGTGTGTGAGAGTGAACATGTATTAGTGTGTGAGAGTGAACATGTATTAGTGTGTGAGAGTGAACGTGTATTAGTGTGTGTATTAGTGTGTGTATTAGTGTGTGTGTGTGTATTAGTGTGTGAGAGTGAACGTGTATTAGTGCGTGTATTAGTGCGTGTATTAGTGTGTGTATTAGTGTGTGTGTATTAGTGTGTGTGTGTGTATTAGTGTGTGAGAGTGAACGTGTATTAGTGTGTGTATTAGTGTGTGTGTATTAGTGTGTGAGAGTGAACGTGTATTAGTGTGTGTATTAGTGTGTGTGTGTGTATTAGTGTGTGAGAGTGAACGTGTATTAGTGCGTGTATTAGTGTGTGTATTAGTGTGTGTATTAGTGTGTGTGTGTGTATTAGTGTGTGAGAGTGAACGTGTATTAGTGTGTGTATTAGTGTGTGTGTGTGTATTAGTGTGTGAGAGTGAACGTGTATTAGTGCGTGTATTAGTGCGTGTATTAGTGTGTGTATTAGTGTGTGTGTGTGTATTAGTGTGTGTGTGTGTATTAGTGTGTGTGTGTGTATTAGTGTGTGTGTGTGTATTAGTGTGTGTGTGTGTATTAGTGTGTGTGTATTAGTGTGTGAGAGTGAACGTGTATTAGTGTGTGTATTAGTGTGTGTGTGTGTATTAGTGTGTGAGAGTGAACGTGTATTAGTGCGTGTATTAGTGCGTGTATTAGTGTGTGTGTGTGTATTAGTGTGTGAGAGTGAACGTGTATTAGTGCGTGTATTAGTGCGTGTATTAGTGTGTGTGTGTGTATTAGTGTGTGTGTGTGTATTAGTGTGTGAGAGTGAACGTGTATTAGTGCGTGTATTAGTGCGTGTATTAGTGTGTGTATTAGTGTGTGTGTGTGTATTAGTGTGTGAGAGTGAACGTGTATTAGTGCGTGTATTAGTGCGTGTATTAGTGTGTGTGTGTGTATTAGTGTGTGTGTGTGTATTAGTGTGTGAGAGTGAACGTGTATTAGTGCGTGTATTAGTGCGTGTATTAGTGCGTGTATTAGTGTGTGTATTAGTGTGTGTGTGTGTATTAGTGTGTGTGTGTGTATTAGTGCACTGCAACACCCTGTCTCATCATCATGTCCACTCCTCCCCTGCCAGCAGCACATCCATTATGAACCTGTAATAGGTCCGGTCACTTGACTGACTGCTCATATCTACTCATCTGGTTTAACAGAGAACGTTTTGCAATCAACAGACTGATAGATGCAGCCTTACACGCGGTACCATCGCCGTCAAACCGGGACAATGCTAAGGTATATTATGGAATTGTTGGGTCATGCGAAGCCAATCATCTGATTGGCTTTCAGTCCTAACCAATGAATGACTACTACATCCATTAAGAGCTTTTGAAAAGGACTGCTTCTTTTGAAAGAGGAATACAACGCAGGAAAGACTCAATGATATGAAGACCTTGGTTTCTCTGTGATAAATGTGGACTAGCCTTAGAGCCTAGAGGATGCCAGTTGTGAGTCATCTGCAATCGTGAATGCCTGTGTGTATGTGTGTGTGTGTGTTTGTTTGTGAATGAGTGTGTCCTGAGTTGTCGAATGAGATTTAGATCGTCAGCATGATCCGGGGCCTGAATTCCAAAGCAGACCTGATCTGAAACACACACACCCACACACACAGACAGACACACATGCACACACACACCCCCATACAACCCCCCCCTCCTCCTACCTCTGGGGCGATGTAGTCAGGAGTCCCACAGAAGGTGCGTGTGGTCACCCCGTTGTATATGTTCTCCTTGCACATGCCAAAGTCAGCAATCTTAATGTGACCCTCCGAGTCCAGCATCACGTTGTCCAGCTTCAGATCTCTGCAGGAGACGTCCGCGTCATGTGACGTGGGGCCAAACCAGGAATATATTTACTTTTCTATACCACTTCTGTCATCCAAACTTTAAAGTTGAAACGTTAATTGAGCACCCCGGTAATGAATGAAAATGTATATACCCACTTCGGTAAGTCCCTCTGGATTAGAGATATAAATGTCTCAGAGGACCCACCTGTAAATGACCCCTTTCTTGTGCAGGAAGAACAAGCCGACAGCGATCTCTGCTGAGTAGAACCTGCAACGACAGTCTCCATGTTAGACCACGTTAGACGGCCGTGTGTCCGTCCACTAGATCAGGGCAGATGGAAGAATCTGAAACCCGGGAAACGAGCGTGGACGGGGGCTGTCTTACACTGCTTGGGGTTCCTTGAATTTGCCCACTTGCTGGATGTGGTACATCAGGTCTCCGCCGTTCACGAACTCCATGACAAAGTAGAGACGATCCTGAGAAAAGAAAGAGAGACCGGAGAGTGAGAAAGACATGGCGGTGTTTTGAATCGGGCAGCCTTAGCCAAAAGTATCCGACTGCAGCTGGGACTCTGAATACTAGAGACTGCCAGGCCTTTTAGAGCCCCGGTATCCACCAGAGCCAAGGCCATTTGGCGTCATTAGCATGCTAATCGTCCCTATTAGCATGTATGCAGGGACATTCTCATCCTCATCACCAGCCAGCCAGCCACAGCAGCAGTTCAACTACTGGGTCGCTTCCAAACAATATAGAGCATTTACAAAATAATACACAATATGTTCAAATTAAATGTCTAATGAAATTGATGAACGCAAACACACGGTCTTATCATTACAAAATGAAAATATATTTTGAACAACACAGGCTACCGAATTATCACTAGTTTATTTATCAAAAAATTACACCACATTAAATGAATCATGGTTAAATCAATAATAGTTTTCTTTTATCTCATTTGATGATAAAATGAGTGACATAATCAACCAATTTGCTAAGATAAAAACAATGTATAAATGATTAGTCATAATTCGGCCTAAAGCACGGATGCTTAATAAAAATGATAAATAGAAAATAATGAATTACACAGACACATAGCCTTATTGCCTCATGTTAATGCTTCACACGTAAACAATTTCAAAGAATGGTTTCACAACAGCCAACATAACTAAATGTACTATTTTATTGAATATATTCATGAAAATATAGAAAGGTAGACCTGGGGGGTGTGTGGAGCCCTGGGGGGTGTGTGTGGAGCCCTGGGGGGGGGAAGCCCTGGGGGGGTGTGGAGCCCTGGGTGGTGTGTGGAGCCCTGGGGGGGGTTGTAGCCCTGGGGTGTGTGTGGAGCCCTGGGGGGTGTGTGGGGTGGAGCCCTGGGGGGTGGAACTGTGGAGCCCTGGGGGTGTGTGGAGCCCTGGGGGGGTGGAGCCCTGGGTGGTGTGTGGAGCCCTGGGGGGGGGTGTGGAGCCCTGGGGGGGGTTGTAGCCCTGGGGTGTGTGTGGAGCCCTGGGGGGTGTGTGGGGTGGAGCCCTGGGGGGTGGAACTGTGGAGCCCTGGGGGTGTGTGGAGCCCTGGGGGGTGGACTGTGGAGCCCTGGGGGTGGACTGTGGAGCCCTGGGGGTGTGTGGAGCCCTGGGGGAGGGGCTCTTCCTCCTTGTGATGAGTGATGTGTTTATTAAAATAAGTTACTATGTCATTACACAATCACAATTTTAGTCAAAGGAAGAATGTTCAAACATTTAATTGATGTTTATTAACTAGACTAGTTCAACAGCCAACCAATGCCTCCATTTTGGACTGCGTTGTGCACAATCTATATGAACGATTGTGTTCATTATCTTTTACTGGTAGACGCATATTGGTAAGAAAAAACTAATGGTTTTGGCATATTAAATGGCATCGATAATAACAGACAAAGCAAAAAAACACAGACAAGGCTTTCTTTTTAGTGATTAAATGCAACAATTTTTTAGGTCTTTAAAAAAAAATGCTGCTGATTTGTATGTAATTCAGTATACTCACAATTAGCCTATACTTTGTGTTCGGATACCTTGAATTTATTATTGAATTTCACAATAAACAGTATCGGAGCACGGACCAATTCATTACACCAATCGACCAGTGCACAGAGAAATATAAGACTATATCACTGTTGATAGTAAGCGGGCTGAACTTGAGGTCACCGTGAGATAGACATAATAATAATAATAATTAATTACATTTATATAGCGCTTTTCTGGGCACTCAAAGCATTTACATGGAAGGGGGAATCTCCTCAACCACCACCAATGTGCAGCATCCACCTGGATGACGTGACGGCAGCCATATAGCGCCAGAACACACACCACACACCAGCTTACTGGTGGAGAGGAGACGGTAATGATGAAGCCAATTAGTGTATATATGGGGATGATTAGGTGGCCAAGATGGACAGAGAACAAGGGGCAGATTGGGGTTTTTAATGACCACAGAGAGTCAAGACCTCGGTTTAACGTCTCATCCGAAGGACGGTGCTTTTTGACAGTATAGTGTTCCTGTCACTATACTGTGGCGTTAGGACCCACACAGACCAGAGGTGCAGCCCACTCTGGCCTCACAAAACCCAGTCAGAAAACCACAAATTGCTTTCTAAAATGATTCACCCTCATTTGATTGTGCCATGTTATTGTCAATAGGATTTGGTCTTTTTCTCACTCTCAAAATGCAATGCATATTTCGTTTTCACTTTGAGCATGTGTGTGTCTGTGTGCGTTTGTCTGTCTCTTTCTATTGAACACCGTGCGTGTGTGTGTCTGTGTGCGTTTGTCTGTCTCTTTCTATTGAACACCGTGCGTGTGTGTGTCTGTGTGCGTTTGTCTGTCTCTTTCTATTGAACAACGTATGGGGCAGATATAATTTTTCCTTTGCCGTCCCTGCCTAAGAAAGATTTAGGGATTAAAGATTAAGAAGGCATGAAAGCACTATGAAAGGGGAGCGATAAAAAAATGAATCAATGGATTAATTCCCGTGTGTGTTTTATGCCTGTAAGTGTGTGTGTGTTGAGGTTCTCTCCATACCACAGTCTGGAAGCAGGAGTGAAGCGCTGTGAGGAACGGTGGCTTGTCCTGTTGGGCCAGGACCCTCTTCTCCACCATGGTACACTCCACATCATCGTCCTGGATCACCACGTCCTTCTTCAGGATCTTGATGGCGTACAGATCATCTGTGGTCTTCATCTCTGCCAGCATCACCTACGCACGGAGAGAATGCCGAGGTCGAAAGTTGAAAAGACACGGCGTGGAGTTAATAAAGTAATGGTTTGAAGAAACGTCCGCTAAAGGGACATTTTCTCTGCTTCTTTTAGGATCACAATAACGGGAAGTTCACCGTCGCCCAGGCAATGATTTGATAGACAAACACGAATTCTTTAGACTAGAAACTATCCCTTGTCTTCATTTAATGTCAAATCCAGGCTCACCTTGCCAAAGCTGCCTTTCCCCAGAACGGCCAGGAAGTTGAAGTCTGTGAGTTTGACAGAACCCAGGTTGTTGGACAGGTAACTGGACCGGTTGTCATCTGATGGAGTGATCGTCTTCTTAGTGGGGCCCAGCTTGGCTTTCTGTACATGGTGAGAGGACGGCATGTGAGACAAGCGAACAGACACACACACACACAAATACACAACCTGAAGTACGTTGGACACTAGCATGCACCAGTTCGTATACTTCGTTGTGTGGCCCTACAGAGAACGATCCCAAATAAAAAAAACAATTATCGACATTTGGAGCAGATGGCACAGGAACACATAAACGGTTTAAGATGTGAAACAACAGAACACCAGATCTAACAGGGAATTTCATTTCTCCATATAGTAGCCTGTGATCCAATTAAAGAACCCCTTTCGTTTGGCGGAAGAAGCGGGTAACCAGTGACGAAAGCGTTGAAAATAACGATCAACGGGCCACACTACATTTACACTACATGCTCTTTCAGGCCTCATAACTAGTCATGCTTGCTTTATAGTTTACTTTATAGGCACACACACACACACACACACACACACACACACACACACACACACACACACACACATACACACACCTCAGGAACCCGAGGCTAGGTGAGCATCCGCACCACACACTCATGCTAAGCCTGACTGCCCTTGCAGCTCGACAGTTAGTTAAGCTGCCCGTTCACGCACGACACGAAATAATACAAACACGACGAAACAATAGTAAGCTGTTCCCAACGGCCGCAATCTTACGATTAGACACTGCAATCCGTACGGTTCCCCTTTGCCAAAATGTGTGTCACAAACTAGCCAGGCAACTTTAGCTTGGTCACCGCTGTAGAAACACGATTTCCAAGAGCCTCTCCCAGGTGCAATTCACCCTGATCTGCAACGGGTTGAGCCAAAAGGTTAAAAGTCCACCATTACACTCTGGCAAAGCCGAGTGAGGACTTGACTGTGAGGCCTCCGCCTATTCAGTCCGCTCATGACAACACAGGCGTTTATGCTGCGAGGCTAGGTGGTTGGTTAAGTTGTCTGGCCCTTGCCGTAGCAAGCGCGGAGCAGGCAGCGGCACACTGCAGACCACAGCACACCTGGTGGATACCTGCGCTTTGTCTCTCCGGGTTTTGTCCTTCGCCTGGCCCTGCAACCAGAGCAGGGGAGAGGTGAATGGTGAACGACTGCCGTGACGGCACTGTCAGCGTGTGACGCGTCGGGTTGGTCGACTGGCTGTGTGACATACGACTGACACCGAGTCACAGTCACACTGAAACGCTGTGAATCCCAATGTCCCTCCTAAACCCTAAGTCCTGAACCCTTACAGACTTAATTGACGTCACTTCTCATGTGACTGAGTGCAAGAGCCTGAAAAGGCACAAAATGCTATAAAAATGAATGGGACAGAACATAGCGAGATTATCACGTCACTTTGTCATGGGACAAACTACACACAGTTCTTGCTATATGCTCCGTCTGTGATGGTTGTCTTTATACCTATATTTAAACTTATTTTTAACCATGTTGATGTCAGGGTTGGTGGCTCCATCCATTCCATTGTTTCTTTAACATTATTCTTCTGGCTTCCGGGCTTCTCCTGGTAACCTCCGTGTTTCACGTCACAACGCAGTGAACACTGTGCAATTCCCTCCGTACAAAGTCTGCGGGAATGCAGAATAACAGAAAGGGTGCATAGGCAACCCTCGCGCACTTGACGGTGGGACAGCCCAAAGCCCTCACCGACTTTGCGATACCCTGCTTCGAAGCCTGTGAGTCTGTGAGTGTGGACATTGGCATTGGGGATAGCACAGGGGCATGCAGTGAATTACGAGGACACCTGGTGGTCATTATTGAGCGGTGCACGACCCTACAAGGAAGGGTCGGGGATTTCCCTGAACGCACCAAGAAAGGTAAAATTGAAAGGCAAAATCCTGATTAGTTTGATTTGAGTGTTATCTCTCAACTGCATAACATAGAGGATTGGCACCAGCCGGTCAGAATGAAGATGTGAAAACCTTATGTAGTGTACAGACATGTTTGTGCTCCATTAGACAGGGAACTATATAGAGGAGATTTCGCTGAAAGCAGTGGGCCAGATTAAAACATGCGCTGCAGTCCGGACCGCCAGACAACTAAAGGCTACACAATTGTTTTAAATAAATTGAAAGAAATTGGATAGCAAGATATATTTATATTTAACACACAACCGTTTCACTTTCAGCATTTACTGCACTAACACATTACTGTATGATTACCAGCTGGTGTGGTGTTGCCCCCTAGTGGACGAACACATGCCTATGAAAAAGAATCATCAATGTGTGGCCAAAGCACTCCGAGTGCAAATGGAAGCACACATTAACTTTTTTAGTTTCCTTCTCTGGTACAGACTGAGCGTCCTGACAGACGACCCCTCAACCGGAACAAGGACCAGGAAGTTCATAGATGAGAGGTGAGAGAATCGGGACAAACATGACAAGTTAATGACGGCAACAGGTGTGTCGGCAACGAATAATCAAACAGACAGACGAACAGCAATACAGAGACAGACATCACAGACAAGCAGAGAAACACCATACAGAGACAGACATCACAGACAAGCAGAGAAACACCATACAGAGACAGACATCACAGACAGGCAGAGAAACACCATACAGAGACAGACATCACAGACAAGCAGAGAAACACCATACAGAGACAGACATCACAGACAGGCAGAGAAACACCATACAGAGACAGACATCACAGACAGGTGGACATCATCAGCGAGCGTTCTGATGGACACGTTTATTAACACTCTTCTTCTACCCTCTTAGAGCCTAAGAGGCAGCTAGAATGTTAACAAAAACAAAGAGAACAGAGCACATCACTCTTGCTCTTAAATCTTTGCACTGGCTTCAGGTCAGTTACAGAATAGATTTTAAAGTGTTTCTAGTAATTTATAAATCTCTGAACGGTCTGGGCCCTGAATACATTTCTGATATGTTTGAAAATTATAAACCAAGCAGGGCTCTTAGATCACTGAACTCAGGACAGCTAGTAGAGCCCAGAGTCAAAACTAAACATGGTGAAGCTGCATTCAGCAGTTACACTGCATGCAACTGGAATAAATTACCAGAAGATCTTAGACGTGCCCCAAATGTATCCATTTTAAAAGCGTGAAGAGAGAAATGACTGAGCGCTTAAACTTTATCACACTGTTAACTCGATTTTTTTGTTCATTAAAATGTGTTCTTATTCTATTTTCATTTTCTATTCATCATTGAATTGCCCATTTTATGTTTTTATTAGTTATTATTCTGATGCATGGCATAAATAAAAACCTGTAATGTATACATACAAATCTGAAGTTGTTAAGACTTCTTGGTCAGGTAACAGGAAAGGTTCTAGAGAACTTTTGAATAAAGTTCTTAAGATCTAGAAGTTCTAATGACTTTTCGAACAGGTTCTAAAGACCTGAAAAGGTTCTAAAGACCTTTTGAATAAATCGGCCAGGTTCTGAAGACCAGAAAAGATTCTAAAGACCTTTTGGATTAAGTTCTTAAGACCTAAAAGTTCTAAAGATTTTCGGCAAGGTTCTAAAGACCTGGAAAGGTTCTAAAGACCAGAAAAGGTTCTAAAGAGCTTTTGAATAAGTCGGCCAGGTTCTAAAAACATGAAAAGGTTCTGAAGACCTTTTGAATAAACCCGGAAGTTCTGAAGACTTCTTGGCCAGGTTCTAAAGACATGAAAAGGTTACGAAGACCTGTTGAATAAAATGTACACAGTTAAAACTAAGATGTAATGTTTATAATGTACTTGATTCCAGTTAACAGGTTGCTATGAATATAAAATGAATGTATTTATTTATTATTTATTTTTATATTTTCCTTTGTAAAGCACATTGAAATGCTTCAATGTATGAATTTTGCTATATAAATAAACTTGCTTACTAAGAAATCATTGAATGTCATATCTCTAAACTCTCTCCCGTTACCGGGCAATCCAGAATAACAAATGGTATTAAAGTGTCCATAGAACCATCCAGGAAAGAGGAAGAGGAGGGGAACATGGAGGAAGAATGGTATAGGAGTAGAAGATAAAGAATCTACAGTGTTGTGTCACAGGTGTCGGCATGACTATAATGTCTTCATACGAAACAGACTCCGACACATACATCCACCTTCTAACCTTCAGCTCCCAGAGCAGTATGGCTACAACCAACGTTTACTGCCTTGCTTCCTATTGGACGATATGATTAGGAAGACCGGCAACCAATAAGAGAGCCCCCGTGAGGACACCTGTATCTGCAGAATTAGCATACCTATTGTAATACTGTATTGCTTCAAACTAGAATCAGTGGCCAGTTCATAACGTGCACCACCACATTAGCGGAAATAGTGTGAAGAGGCCACGGCTCGTGGTACAAAGAAGGCATCCTGTTTGATTCTAATGCAGTTAGTAACTGACATGTTAATACTTCACCTGATCTGACCAATCAGGGTTCAGTTTAAATAAGTTGCCGAGGCAACAATCCAGATGAACGTCATTGGGATGAAAAATAACTCGCTGCGTAAATGTGCTGGCATCCAATCAGCATCAACTATGTGGACAATAGTCCGTGTTACACGTTATACGATCTGCGGAATTCAGGCTGTTCTGGAGGCAAAGTGAAAAGGTGTCTGAGCAGATACTAGGTAGATGTACCTAATAAACTGACCACTGAGTACTAATAAATATTAGTTGGTCAAATAAGTTAAGAGGTGCATTTACTTCCATATCCCCTGCTGTTTGATAAGGGTTTTCTCAAGTGAACTGAAGGCAATTTCCAGATCAGCCGAATGAGTCTCTTGTTTTATCGCCGTACCCGACACCACGCTGGGAACAAACTGTTAGTTAACTGGATCTATTTGCAGTAGCCTCCAACCACAAACATACAATCTGAGAGGAACAGCGTGAGGACGACTGATAGGACGGAAACGACGTCGACAACAAGAGGAAGGACAAAGGACGAGGGAGGGAGTAGAGAGTGGGGGGGGGCAGTGGAGGGGAAGAGGGGAGGAGGAAGGGAGGAGCAGGGGTAAGGAGAGATACCTTTAGGAAGTGATAGTTAATTTGGCAATCCTGAAAGAGGGGGGGTAGAGAAGAGACAGGGATGGAGAAAACTCACGCATTAGAACTGACACAGGGTAAGGAACGCAGGTCTCAATAAGCAAGCAGGGAAAACTAGAAATAGTGGGGAAGGACAAAAGGAAATAGACGAAGAAGGGACAGAGGCGAGGGGGGGGGGAGAGAGACTGAGGGAGAGGGGGAGGGGGAGAGAGACTGAGGGAGAGGGGGAGGGGGAGAGAGACTGAGGGAGAGGGGGAGAGAGACTGAGGGAGAGAGAGAGAGGGGGAGAGAGACTGAGGGAGAGGGGGAGGGGGAGAGAGGGGGAGGAGAGGGGGAGGGGGAGAGAGAGAGGGGGAGAGAGACTGAGGGAGAGGGGGAGAGAGACTGAGACTGGGGAGAGGGGGGAGAGAGACTGAGGGAGAGGGGGAGAGAGACTGAGGGAGAGGGGGAGAGAGACTGAGGGAGAGGGGGAGGGGGAGAGAGACTGAGGGAGAGAGAGAGGGGGGAGAGACTGAGGGAGAGGGGGAGGGGGAGAGAGACTGAGGGAGAGGGGGGGGGGGAGAGAGACTGAGGGAGAGGGGGAGGGGGGAGAGAGGGGGAGGGAGGAGAGAGAGAGAGGGGAGGGGAGAGAGAGAGGGAGAGAGACTGAGGGGGAGGGGGAGAGAGACTGAGGGAGAGGGGGAGGGGGGAGAGACTGAGGGAGAGGGGGAGGGGGGAGAGAGAGAGGGGGAGGAAGGAGAGAGAGGGGGGGAGGGGGGAGAGAGAGAGAGAGGGGGAGAGAGAGAGAGAGGGGGAGAGGGAGGGGGGAGAGAGGGGGAGAGGGGGAGGGGGGAGAGAGACTGAGGGGGAGAAAAATAGAGCGCAAGGGCATAGAAAGAAAAGCAAAACTCTGCCCAGTTAGGATAACAGACACACTAGTTACTTTTAATGAGAACAGGACATGACCTCAGACCCTTAACCCTTGACCTCAGTTGCAAATGAAAGGAACATGGATACAATTCCTCCACATAAGATACAGTACTGCATCCAGCAAGTGGGCAAGTTATAGACCTAATATCACACAGACTGGCAGGATGTTTCCCTAGAATAAGGACACACACACACACTATTTATTTTCTGAATATCAGTATTCTTAACAGGCGGTTTTTCAGAATGAACTGAAAGTTCCAGGAATTTTGCAAGCCATATTTTGCCTTTAGTAACCCCCATGGTGTGTAATGGATGGATCTGAATAGAAGGGGAATAAATGTAAAAATATTTCCTCCCCTCATGGCATGCTGAAACTACCAGAGGAGAGACGGATTGTGTGTCAAACGTCAGCATCTGAGATATGACTCAATCCTGCATAAATTCATGAGAAATAATATAATGTCAGCACACATGATTAATCAACTACATCTACAGCGAGTCTTACAGGCTTTCAATTATGCAGTGGTCAAATGTTTGAGAGTGACAATGACAAATAACCTAGTGCACCTCACAACACGGCCAACCCATTTCTGCAGAAGCCCAGACCTCACCAGAAGGAGGACACTAAAGACGTTCCAGTAAGTTTAGATGAGTTGAATCTGCTCCAATAAGCCGGGGTCCTGTTGGGTTTGATGCTTACATTAACTAAACCCACGTAAAAGCTCCATCTCCAATTTTAAGACCCCAGACCCGAGTTACAGTAGAACCATCTGGGTCCCGGACTGCAGAACGAGGCCTATTTATTCGTACTTTCACTGTGCGTTTGCTCTTCCCGTCACCTCGCCTGAATCACTAAACCTTTAACCGTTCTCTTTGTCTCTCCCCGAGACATTAGCGGGCGAAACAATTGAATATCTGACAGATTGTATGGGACTGGCCCTTGAAACCAAAGCGATTTACCAGTCTGCAATCACAACATTAGATGTCATACTGACTATTTCAGCTTCAGGTTATTCACTAATTTCTGATGTGCGTTTGCTCACACAAACTTGCAGGTGCCAACACTGCCCAACACTTCCTCCATCTGCTAGATTTCCTTTCACCTACATTGTTCATTGTCTATTTGGATTGCTGTAAAGGATATTGAGGTGCTGCTACTGTTATTAGCAGTATTTCCTAAACACTCATGTGATGGCAGTTACGACAGAAGAGCGAACATAATGCCAAGACTTCTAAGAGTATTGTTTTGCGTCGTTCTACAATAAACGGGGCGTTTTCTAACGAAACTTTGTTCATCGGGAGTTGGCTAGTCCCATTGTTGATGTGTCAAACGTTTTAATACCTGTTCATGTTACAATAGAAACTGCCTAATCCCTATTAGAAATATCTGTTTTTGTGTATGCGTGTGTGAGTTTGGGTGTGTGTTTGTGTACTGTATGTGTGTGCTTTTGGCAGTGTGTGTACAGTGCGTGTGTGTGTGTGTGTGTTTGGGTGTGTGTTCATCAGTCTGTTTAGATAAGAGGCGTTGGCTGGCAGCTAGAGCGACTGCATCCTAACCCGTTAACATGACATGTACACCATCCAGGAAAAACACCTCCTACTCCCACCTCCGCCCAGACTCCTCTACGAGAGCCTCAGAGATGCCCACAGGGTCCCCACAGGGCCCTGGTTGAAAAGTAGCACTATGTAAGGCCCGTGGGTGGCCTTCAGGACCCAGACATAAAGTGCTGTGGACATTAAATGGACGCGAAATGCCTGATTCCTTTGGAAATCGTACCTCTATGGGAAAAATCAGAAGAGAGTGTGGCGGATTGGGAGAGAGAGACAGAACGAGGAATAAGAAGACACAGACGGAATAAGGAAATAACATACAGAGAAAAGAGGAAAGAGGCCAGGAGAGAGGCCGAAAAGAGGCCAGGAGAGAGGCCGGGTGGGAGGCCAGGAAAGAGGCCGGGTGGGAGGCCGGGAAAGAGGCTGGGTGGGAGGCCAGGTGGGAGGCCAGGAGCAGTGGTGTTAATCTAGTTACTTGGCTTAGTTATTGGTTACTTGAACAGTGAATAATCATTAACATGCTCAAATAAAAAAGAAGTCACTAATAAAGCCATGAAACAGAAGCTGTCATGAATGCCCAATAAAGCTACAGAACACCAATGACAGCTGATGAATAGGCTTTAAAAATGATAATAGTATAGGTACCTCTATGGAGTTATAGTGTAGGTTCTCCACTATAGTATTGTCTGGAGTTATAGTGTAGGTGCTCCACTATAGTATTGTCTGGAGTTATAGTGTAGGTGCTCCACTATAGTATTGTCTGGAGTTATAGTGTAGGTTCTCCACTATAGTATTGTCTGGAGTTATAGTGTAGGTTCTCCACTATAGTATTGTCTGGAGTTATAGTGTAGGTTCTCCACTATAGTATTGTCTGGAGTTATAGTGTAGGTGCTCCACTATAGTATTGTCTGGAGTTATAGTGTAGGTTCTCCACTATAGTATTGTCTGGAGTTATAGTGTAGGTTCTCCACTATAGTATTGTCTGGAGTTATAGTGTAGGTTCTCCACTATAGTATTGTCTGGAGTTATAGTGTAGGTTCTCCACTATAGTATTGTCTGGAGTTATAGTGTAGGTGCTCCACTATAGTATTGTCTGGAGTTATAGTGTAGGTTCTCCACTATAGTATTGTCTGGAGTTATAGTGTAGGTTCTCCACTATAGTATTGTCTGGAGTTATAGTGTAGGTGCTCCACTATAGTATTGTCTGGAGTTATAGTGTAGGTGCTCCACTATAGTATTGTCTGGAGTTATAGTGTAGGTGCTCCACTATAGTATTGTCTGGAGTTATAGTGTAGGTTCTCCACTATAGTATTGTCTGGAGTTATAGTGTAGGTTCTCCACTATAGTATTGTCTGGAGTTATAGTGTAGGTGCTCCACTATAGTATTGTCTGGAGTTATAGTGTAGGTGCTCCACTATAGTATTGTCTGGAGTTATAGTGTAGGTGCTCCACTATAGTATTGTCTGGAGTTATAGTGTAGGTTCTCCACTATAGTATTGTCTGGAGTTATAGTGTAGGTTCTCCACTATAGTATTGTCTGGAGTTATAGTGTAGGTTCTCCACTATAGTATTGTCTGGAGTTATAGTGTAGGTTCTCCACTATAGTATTGTCTGGAGTTATAGTGTAGGTTCTCCACTATAGTATTGTCTGGAGTTATAGTGTAGGTTCTCCACAATAGTACTGTCTGGAGTTTTCACCTCAAACTTCTGCCTGAGTTCTTCATTCCCGTCGTCCTCCTCTGAGATGGGCACGTTGTAGTACTCGCCCTCTTCCTGGTTCAACATCTTATACCTGGGAGGGGAGAGCGAGATGTAGAGAAGAGGAGAGAAAGGTGAGAGCAGGGGTAGAGAGAGAAGGGGGAGAGGGGGTGTGAAAGAGAGCAGGGGAGAGAGGGAGGGGGAGAGAGATGGAGTGAAGGGGAGAGACGGGGGGAGAAATGTCTGAAAATAAATAGACTTAAAATAACAACGTCATTACAGTCAGTAAAGTAAACAGATTTACCCTGGCTAGCTGGCTTCTCAGCCCTTACTTGCACGAACACACACACACACACACCCAAACACACAGCTGTGCAGATGGCATTTGCTAGCCAATATTTGTTTCTCCTAAATCGTATCTAACACATAAAACAAACCCAAAAGCATGCACGGACACACATGCACAGACACAACACACACACACTCTCACACACACACACACACACAGACACATAGTTTATCAGAAGCCAATAGTCCCTCTGAGTCCAGTCCATCGGCGTGTCGGGCGGTGCTTATTAAACACAGTGGAATTTATGACCACTAGATGGCGCCTCAGGTCCTGAGCTGAGTTACAAGTTCAACATTGTAGTTGCGATTAATGATGGGTTCGTACCAGACAGTCAGAAGACAGGACAGTGCCAAGGGACCCTGTCACCCCAACCCCCCCCCCACACCCACACACACACACACTAAAACAAACCAACTAAATGTGACCCTGCACTTCTCAAAACTGATATTGTATAAAACTGATAAGAGGAGTTATTGCTTCTATAAGTATGTTTTTTATTAAAATCCAATCTAGTACCTTAGTGCCTGCTGCGCTCCCTGCAGTCTGAATAACAGACCACACACTCAGTAACACCAAATGGGTTCCCCACTCGATGTGTTTTACTGTGTTGTCCTTACCAGCCACACACAGGCGACTTGATCAGCTCGGACACGCCGAAGGACAGGGAGCCCATGAAGTCGTTCCTGGTGGTTCGGTCCCAGTCCCACACCTCCACAGAGAGCCGGCGGTCCTTATCCGAAGCCTTTAGCTTGCTAGAGTTCCACACAGGCACGTACAGAGTTAATGACAAAGACTACATTACCCACAACACACTAGTAAGTCAGACAGTAAGAGCAATGTTCCCATGGGAGCACCTCTATACAAAGCTGATGTAACATGACTGCATTCATCATAGTTAAAAAACAAACAACGAAACGGGGTCCCAGCAATATCCGAGGGGTGTGCGTCTCAACTCACAACGTGAAAGACTCGTTCCAGACGGGGTTGAGGTTGGAGCGGATGGTCTTGGTCTTCTGCTTGGTCTCGTTCTTGGGGTCGGGGATGAGCTTGAGCTTGACGTAGGGGTCGGACAGGCCGTTGGGGTCCATGGGGATGAGATTACGACCTTCGCCCACTGATGGAGAAACGACACCGTGGGTGTCGGAGGTTGAGTACAAGCTAACATTGGACAGTGGCATAGGTGACATTGACATTTGTTCACATATTCAACGTCTTGAAGGATTAAAGAAAGTAGGACACATTAAAAAAACGACCCGAGCAACAGACATGTGCACCATTCATTTTGAAATTCATAATTATCGATTTTTGTATGCATGAGTTGAAACATGATGTCAAATAAACTCTGAAATCACGAACAAACTTCAGAACTCTTCAGAACTTATCTGTATATTGACTCTTCACTTGATCCAGTTTTGCCTTATTGTGTCCCACTGCTAGTTGCACTTTTGTGTTCTGTGAATTTTTGTGTAAATGTATGTTGTCCTTCACATTTCTTCGCCGCATCTTGGCGAGGTCGACCTTGCAAATGAGAACATGTTCGCAATAGGCCTACCTGGTTAAATAAAGTTGAAATAAATAAACGTAAATAACTTCCTGCCATAACATGAAGATTATCATGGCAGACCCTTGATAGAGCAGGTGCACTGTCACTGTGTAACAGACACAAGCCTCACTGCCTCCCTCCCCGCTGTCCTGTGTTCAGCTGTGTTCAGCGCTTAGACACCAGGGACATTAACACTCCATCGGCACTCCGGAGCCGTGGAACACAGCCAACCGCGGCGAAACTCGCAGGGCATTGCCACGGAGACCGACCGTTTGAACACCCGCCTGGCCGGGCAAGCCCTTGACACCCGCAGACAGATTGTCACGTGTTCCTGTCAAACAAACAAAGAGCCGAAGAGGCGTTGTGGCGATACAAAGGCTGGGATGACCTTTGACCTAGAACATTACCCAATTGGGTACCAAAAGGAGACTGCCTACAATGGAAGACATTGGAAGAGGTGTTGATAGGAAGTATAAATGATAATATTCCGTTCAGGTAAGGCAATTAAACTGCAAAGGGTGGGAAGAATACATTTGAATTTGCCTACTTTTACCAATTATCTGGGTAAAGTAAAAAGAAAGCAATAGATTCATTAGGTTACATTTGAATTTGCCTACTTTTACCAATTATCTGGGTAAAGTAAAAAGAAAGCAATAGATTCATTAGGTTACATTTGAATTTGCCTACTTTTACCAATTATCTGGGTAAAGTAAAAAGAAAGCAATAGATTCATTAGGTTACATTTGAATTTGCCTACTTTTACCAATTATCTGGGTAAAGTAAAAAGAAAGCAATAGATTCATTAGGTTACATTTGAATTTGCCTACTTTTACCAATTATCTGGGTAAAGTAAAAAGAAAGGAATAGATTCATTAGGTTACATTTGAATTTGCCTACTTTTACCAATTATCTGGGTAAAGTAAAAAGAAAGCAATAGATTCATTAGGTTACATTTGAATTTGCCTACTTTTACCAATTATCTGGGTAAAGTAAAAAGAAAGGAATAGATTCATTAGGTTACATTTGAATTTGCCTACTTTTACCAATTATCTGGGTAAAGTAAAAAGAAAGGAATAGATTCATTAGGTTACATTTGAATTTGCCTACTTTTACCAATTATCTGGGTAAAGTAAAAAGAAAGGAATAGATTCATTAGGTTACATTTGAATTTGCCTACTTTTACCAATTATCTGGGTAAAGTAAAAAGAAAGGAATAGATTCATTAGGTTACATTTGAATTTGCCTACTTTTACCAATTATCTGGGTAAAGTAAAAAGAAAGCAATAGATTCATTAGGTTACATTTTCTGGCAGTTCTGCTTAATTAAATAGAGACAGTGGGTTAAGAGCGAGAAGAGAGTCCTTGTTAATACAGTAGGCAACACAAGAGTTCATGCTACAGCAGTAAATGTGCCCCCCCGGAGACAACGTCCCGGAGAGAGGGACCACCCTAAGCCACACCAAGCAGGGTGCATTTCCTCCTCTGGGATAATGGTATGAGTGCAAATCCAGTTAGGCGACAATTTGATAAGCCATGTGCAAATTCGCTTTTAACTGTCTGTTCCTCTCGCTAGCACCAGTGCTGGGGGATTCAGGGTTTAATCTGGTTTAGACGGCGGAAGATTGAGCGTGCTCTCAGAGGACAGAGAGGGCTGGAAGAAGGCAGTCCTAATAAGCACCCTGAACCCAATAAAGTGCACTGGGTCGAAGAAGGGCATTTGATACGGTTAATACCGTTTTGTTTTGAATGGCATCTTCCTAAATGCATCCCAGAACTGCCAACGCGTGACCACCCTATCTTGTGTGTGAATATCACATCCAGCTACCGCAGATCAGACCTGCTAATGGGATCCAAACACGTTGGCTGGGATGGAATTATTGGGGTACGGTGGAAATAAATACGTTCCAAATGGCACGCTCGACATGGGGGTTAGGGTGGCATTTGGGATACAAACGGTGAGTCGTTCCGGCCTTAAGTAAAGCAAACGTTCATACACAATGCCTCGACGTGCCAGGGTCATAGGTTAAATGTGTGGGAACGCCATGTCACCAGCCTAAATGTGAGATTACGTGCCAGGGTCATAGGTTAAAGGTGTGGGAACGCCATGTCACCAGCCTAAATGTGAGATTACGTGCCAGGGTCATAGGTTAAAGGTGTGGGAACGCCATGTCACCAGCCTAAATGTGAGATTACGTGCCAGGGTCATAGGTTAAAGGTGTGGGAACGCCATGTCACCAGCCTAAATGTGAGATTACGTGCCAGGGTCATAGGTTAAAGGTGTGGGAACACCATGTCACCAGCCTAAATGTGAGATTACGTGCCAGGGTCATAGGTTAAAGGTATGGGAACACCATGTCACCAGCCTAAATGTGAGATTACGTGCCAGGGTCATAGGTTAAAGGTGTGGGAACGCCATGTCACCAGCCTAAATGTGAGATTACGTGCCAGGGTCATAGGTTAAAGGTGTGGGAACACCATGTCACCAGCCTAAATGTGAGATTACGTGCCAGGGTCATAGGTTAGGGTCATCCGTTCGTGACAGATTACACAGTGGTTTTCAAAACAAATAAATTCATCATTTCCATTTGCTAGGAGAAACTCCTCACATAACTTTGAGTGAAAGGAGATGTTCTGTGCGGCAGTCTTATTTAAATGTCTCAACAATTTTCTGGTCGCCCACAGCATTGCAGAATAGCCAGGTTGACTCATTTTCTCTGGCTTTGTTGAGACCACAGCCTGACAGGAGCTCGATCCCCAGCCATGATGATAGGCTTCTCAAAACGTGGGCAGTACTAGTTTGCACAAAATCTCGCAAGTGCTTTTGAGGACGTTAAACAACCTTCTGCTTCTGATTGTTTTTCATAACAAGAAGAGCTATGAGGTCGCTATGAATTGTGGATATTGTGGTCAGGAGAAAACCAGGAAATGAACGAGATCTCCAGTTTACACCAGCAACATGCAAACGTGCTCCTATTTGCGTGGCGTTAGGACATTAACAACTGTGAAGGCACACAATGATGATGTTAATACCCTATTAGCGACCGCGTATCGGTAAATGGAGCAGCGGCAAATGATCCTTTAAGGGCAAAACAAATGCTAACTGTCACATGGCACAAAGGTTACATTCTGAATATTTTAAACTCCCACGGAAAAACCTGTGCACGCGAGGCACCCGCAGCCTTTTCAAGTAACCGTCTGATAAGGGCCTGAGGTTTTGACAGAGGGAGTTGGGGGGAAAACGGCATCCCATTATCTGTCAGATCTGTCTGTGAGAACGATTTTCTTTTTGTCTGCATCAGTCCATGTCCCTCTAAAAAATTGGCATGATATAGAAAACAAGCAATGAAGGAAAACACGGGTGCTTTGGTGCTGGTACAGAGGACTTATATAATATATATAACTTAAAAAATTACATTGTGAAACTGTTCTACACACCGTAAAGTCACTGTTTTGGCTTTCCGCCATATCACTACTGTATCGTTATACTGTAGCGTTCGACTAAACTCCATTTCCAATACTGACCAGTAGAGGGAACTCTAGACCCTCCAAACTAACTAAGTGGACAGGCCCTCATTAGCTACAACACGATACAACCTGATGATTGTTCTGCAACACGTGTAAATGGGCAGAACATCAGAACTGTCCTATTGAATTGCTGCATGTATGTATAAGATGCAATTGTAGCAGCCTGACCTTCCCAGCATCTCCTGAATTTGCCTTAAAAGCCCGCGTGTGTGTCTGTGTATGTATGTGTGTGTGTTTGTTTTCGCGTGCAAGACAGTGCCCGATTCATCATTGTCCTCGCAGGAACACTAGAAAATCCAAAGAGGAGAGTCCTCAATGCCACCGTTGCCCTGGATACCGGAGTCTCGAGGAAGGTCTCCTTTTAAAAAGCGCCGTGGGGTAAAACCAACAGGCATTTGTCAGCAAGTGATTACCGCTGACCTTGTCTGAGTTGATGCATTCGGAGCCGGTTGTAATCGGGTTGAGATTGTGTTGCCGTTCCCACTTAAAACTTTGTTCACGGCGTTGAAAGCATTGTTACATCCAAATGTTCACAGCAGCTGTCCAATCACAATTAGGCCGTGAAGCTCTATTTCACTGTGGGTCGAATATGAATCAGATGGAATCCCTGGATATGATCGCTCCGTTGCTGGAAATGTAAAACTTGTTGAGTATTTGAAGTGGGTGGTGAGCGCCTACGTGGGAAACAACGGTCAATTGTGCGTGAACGCCGTGCATATCGATCTGCTCCGTAGAACCGTTACCCCGGGTGCGGCTACGGCACCTCGTGACAGGCCTGGACCCGGAAGTGTCACAGGGTGACAAACGGTCGTGGCTGTGCGGCAAAGAGTCGTGCAGCGATATGGCAGAGAGGAGGGAGACTCGGAGAAATAGTGTTCAGTGGAGGCAGCCGGGACAGCCAGGGAATACCAATGGCAAGGCTGCCTGCTGGACGTCTGGAAGGTGAGAAACTGCACAGGCACCCAGATCAGATGGTCTGCTTTGCTCTCCCCGCTGAAGAGTCACTTAATGTGTGCATTCGGCTGAGGTTGTGTGTGTTTGTCTTGAGTGTTAACGTATCGACACCCGTCAAAATGTTGAAACCTTTTGACTTTTTACAAGTTATTTAAAAGTGATGATTACAACAGTGATTTAAATAGTGGGCAGGTGTTTATATCCTGTTAACGGCATTACGATTGTGGCCACGGTGGATATCGGGTAGCGCAGGCTTGTCTTACCGCACTCCAGCATCTCTTATTGGCATATTGGTCGCTTGGCACCTCGATCGGTGTTGTTGGCTGGAGAATGCACTTCCAGGTTCAGGTACCAGCGCAATAAGTTGCAATATGTGCTTCGGAGGACACATCGCCAACCAAATCACAAGTCCATTAAGCGGCCCGCAACATTTCTGGTTGCCAAGAACTTACTTTAAAACTGTGGATCTGAGGATCTCAATACCTCTCTCACTCGGAACTTCGCCGTCCAACACTCAAGGCAGACATTTTTGGCCTTCTCTCGGTTTATAAATCGAGAAATTCTCACTGCAATCCTACATCATCGTCATTTGACCGCCTCTCTATGATGGCATCATCACAGGAATAGAAGATTGTCTATTTCGATCCCCATTGGTTTCTGCCAAAACAGCGTGGTTCTAACTGAGAGTCTAACACCCCAGACGGTCCCCGTTCACACACTTTCCCGCTGAGGTCCCACTCCTGATGTTTGTGTTTACCTCTGTATCTTGAAATCCAGTCCCCCTCCCAATCCCTAAAATTAGAAATCCGGCGAGCGACATGCAGTCATTGGGTTCGTCTAAAGATAGCCAGGTGGGACGACCACGACCGGCTGTGCTGATCGCTGAGATACCAAGGCGCTAAACGTAAGCATCAAGGTTTAGTGGTGAATGTAGGCTACTACAGGAAAGCCAGTGTTGCAGGAGACGCTGGAATGTGGGAAATAGTATTACCGGTGGCAGTCCAACCATGCAGCCTGTTAGGCACAGTGGAATCTATAATGCAGACCGGACAGAAAGAAACATTTGTGTCAGTAGCGCTGGTCTGACCATGGAGAGAATGCTGCGGGTTTTGACTACAATGACTTCTCTGTGGCTCATGGATATTTGTCCTCCTCCTGGTCTCTGGTGACCTTCAAATGCACGGCCATTGTGCCCGGTATATCGGCATACTGGACACTAGGGCGGCTTGAGAGCACGTGAGTCCGATGGAGTGACCGGGGGGACAGACGGGGATCTTTGTGTATCGGCTGCGACGCCCATTTGGGCTAAATACAGGCATTGAGACGGACAGTGCAATTCGATCAACCTGGTTTCCGTTGGTGACTGAATCTTAATCGTCTCAATTAAAATCCATCCCTGAATGGGATTTTATTTTAGCCCTGGGTGATATTGGCAAAAACTGTAATTAGCGAGTTATTGAAGATGGGACACATTACAATAAGATGCAGACCTTGTGTGGGGGAAAACCCTGCCCGTTTATATCGCTGCTAACTAAAAACAGATTTCTGACTATGTAGTGGGTGGGGTAATGGAGGCAGGCTTTGGCTGCTTCACAAACAACACCTCTACTCTGTGGGCTACTTCGCTCTTCCCCATTTTGTGAGAATCCAATATCTGTACCTCAGGGATTCTGGAAATGAAATTTGCCTTGGCACAAACCACAGCGCTAGGAAAACAAAACAAACAGGATGTTTGGAGATACTGTATGTACCAGATAGTCCAATAATAGAATGTTAGAAATAAACAACGAGGCCCTTTTAAGACATACAAACATATCTTCTCATGGTGTTTGACGTGGTATAAATAATTTACAATTCTTTAAACCTCATGTGACGGAGCACATAAAACATAACCCTAACTGACAAGTTCGTGCACATGGATACGAAACCCTCCATGCTATTGAAATATGAAAGTAACAAATGATGCTGACAGACCGTACTACACAATCATTCATTAATAAGCAAAAACACAAGTACACATGTAATTAAGTAGTACCCCAAGCATCATCAGTTAGCGTCGCCACATTTGGCTGAAATAAGTTTATCTAGCCGTTCCTGTAACTGTCTGTCAGTCTCCTACTTCGACTAGAAGGGGTTCCTGCACTCACAGCACCGCTTCGTTTCTATAATGTTTGATGGCTCTCCTGCTAGCTGGCCTGCTTCAAGGGCCCAACAGCATTTAGGATATAAATCTAGGACAGGTATGTGCAGCCTCTTTATAGAAGTTGATTCAGCTCTTGGCCTGGATGTCAAGGAATGACCTGCAGCTTGCCAGTGGTTTGGGATTTTCTTGCCGGTGGTTTGGGATTTTCTTGCCGGTGGTTTGGGATTTGTAGATGATTTGTCGGACAGTGTAGTGATGTACTTAAAACTTCATGGAAATCGCTTCATAGCCACAATCCCATGACAATGGTTAGAATTTTGCTCAGACACACAAAGTTTCCAAACATGCAAAGAAAACATACTTTTTCCAGGACACACCCACAGTTGTCACTATACATGAAATGATAAATTACCAAAAAATATAAAATGTTATTATTAAGAAATATCTGGGGGGGAAAATATTCTCTGATCCCTCGATGACTTTCCCACATCACAGCAACTCCCTGTGGGCTCAACAGAGCCAAAGATCGGGAGATACGTCCCATGAAACATATTCCATCAAGTTGTTTTGCTTTCATCACACATCTAGCATAACCCTGAAGTCAGCAAGGTCCAACAATCTTGTAGAAGAGCACTTCTCCAGCTAACCGCATTGACCGGTTTGCAGCTGTTTAACCTGCAACACACCGGCACCAGAGCCTTGACGGGACAAGACACCCAGAACCAACCTCATTAAAGACTAAGATCCTAAAAGCTAGCTCTGTATAATGCACAGAACATTCAAACAATTGGCGGATCCTTTCATTCTTAATCGTCAGGAGTTTTACAATAAGGCTCTATAAGGCTCTATAAGGCTCTATAAGCACCGCCACAAAGCCTAATTGAATTGGCAACTTTTACATTAGGAAAGAGAATCTGGTGCAGGTGAAAGAAATGTACGTGAACGCCCAAAATGTACGTGAACGCCCAAAATGTACGTGAACGCACATGAATGGCAATGAGTTTTATGGTAATATGCACCGTTGTACCACAAATATAATTTCTGGGTTCCACCATGAGCCAGATAGCTAAATCATCCGGTTTAATTGTGCCTATTGTTGTAATGTCCTACTTTGTTGTGTTGTAGCCTAGAGACAAAGTTAATACACTTACAACTCCACTTATGAACAACGTGGTTAAACGATGTGTAGCTGTCATTAAAACACATTAATCCTCAATTATTTGGTACCTCCACTTCACAAACATTGCCTAGAAGCAGAAGCATTTTGCATCTAAACACTTGGTCTGGTAGAATCACGAGCGTCGACTAGAGGGGCCGTGATCATCTACAGCGTCCGCGTCTGAGCCGCAACGCGTCTGGTGAATTCCTGGCATCACCTCCGGCACCGGGGCAATTTCATCAAGCAGAACAACACTGTCTAATGATCTCTGCCGTGCAACCTATTCCGAGTCCCATATTTAACATATCGCTTTGTTGTGGACTGTTTGTTTTACTAAAGGGCTCACAGGACATTGCTCAAATGTAGTGCACTAGATAGGGAATAGGGCACCATTTCTCTGACACAACAGCCGTCTAGGGATCCCAGACAATGTGTAACACAAGAATGGAGATATATAGCCTGCAGGAGATGTTGTAGAAATGAGAAAGACACGGTCACAAAAGTAGGAGAATGAAGCCATGTTTAAGTATAATTCAAGGAACTAAGGGAGTCATGGTTGAATGAGAATCAACGGCATCTAGAGGAGAGATAAACGAAAATGAATGCTTTAATAAGACAAAAAGCAGGAGATGGTTTAAGTCAAGGGAAACATCCAAACTTGAAAGACTGTTTAAATTAAGTGCTCTGGAATGACAAAAAAGAAGAACCGAGAAAAAAGAGATGAATGAAAGGGGAAGGAGGAAAATTAAGAAAAAACTATGGTTAAGAGATTATGAGCGATTAAATAGACAAACAACACATACGTGAAGAGCGGTTTCTTAGCAGGAAATGTGAGGAAAGGAAACATAGGCAGATTAGGTGGTTGTTCCCGGTGCGGTTGTGAAAAGCAGTTTCATGAGACCAGTACACTATTCCTTACACAGGTCGCTGCCATATAATGAAAAAAGTAGTCGGTTCACATCAAATATACTTGAATCAAATTATTGTATCTTTTAATTAATGAAATGTATGACAGTTAACAAAGTGCTCTTACAAACACCCAGCCAGAAACTCAACAAAGCACGCATCCACAAGTTGATACACAGCAGCTAGAAAAACTCACCGATGGGTAAAATTTAGGAAGAAACTTAAGAGGAACCATGCTCTACGGGGTGACTAGTCCTCTACTGGCTGTGCTGGGTGAACTTATAATAGTGTAATGATAATTAAATGCATTTTTAATGGATGCAAACAGTCCAGGTCAGATACATGACCGGATTGACAGGAACAACCAGGAGCGCTAAAGGTTAGGCGGAGTGGAAGCCGGAAAACGTCAGGTATGGTCAGCTATGGTCAGCTACGTCAGGTACGGTCAGCTACGTCAGGTGCGGTCAGCTACGTCAGGTGCGGTCAGCTACATCAGGTGCGGTCAGCTACGTCAGGTGCGGTCAGCTACGTCAGGTGCGGTCAGCTACATCAGGTGCGGTCAGCTACGTCAGGTGCGGTCAGCTACGTCAGGTACGGTCAGGTACGGTCAGCTACGTCAGGTACGGTCAGGTACGGTCAGCTACGTCAGGTACGGTCAGGTACGGTCAGCTACGGTCAGCTACTGGCCTGCGACACAACCAGGAGGGCCTTTGGGAGGGTTGGCTACCTAATCTTAGAGCTTGGTAGATCCCATGGTGTGGTCCGTGGGCACATCTCCTCCTTAGTGTAAAGGAACAACGCACAAAAAATCAGACCCTGCTTCCCCGGCACAATAATCCGGCCTCGGGGCTGAGACAGGGGTTCAGTGAAACAGTGGAAACTAAATGCTGTGAACAGAGGCCCAACAACCCGGAAATCAATCCACCCAATTTACCAAGCGCCAACCAAGGGACACCAATCAACGGCAACCACCCTGGAAAGGTCTAGTATTCCTCACAGAGCTTGTTCGTATTGACGTGGACGTGGGGCAGTGACTCCAACCCCGAGTAGCAATTGGAGAGATAACATCCCAAGGGAGTTGAGAGGCGTCTGTGAACGTCAGCAGGGCCGAATGTGAAATCCAAGCCTCCATTCATCTTCATATCCCTGGGCCGGACTACGACTCAACCATAAACGTCCAAGTCCATGTAATGTGTTATAGGTTAACAATAGATATTTAGCCTTAGAGGCTAATACCAGGGTAATGTGGTCAAACTTGGTTGATCTATTTAAGTATAAAGTGTATTTCTTGATTTATCAGGACAACCTGAGGGTAGATCTTTGTAGTTATCTAATCTTGAGGTAACAAAGGCATGGATTCGTTTTTCTGCCTCACTATTTGATAGTTTCAGATTTTTGCCATATTCTGAAGTCGGAAGAATGCCATCCTTGAAGTATATTTTATATGTTCAACAAAAGTGGTCCTGAAACCGAGCCTCTAGAAACATTAAAACCTTTGATTTGATGAAAGATAAACCTCCCTTTATATGTGTAGATGACCTATCTGTTAAATATTATCTAAACAAGTCGAAAACACGTCTTCGTAGGCCAGCATGGGTTTCCCCATGCAATTGGACGGGCGCAGAACCTTTATCCAAAGCCATTAAAAGGTAATTTACCACCCTAACGAGTGCAGTCTATATGCTAAGAGTCAGAAACCGGACTGGTTTCAAGTGACACGGGTCAAAAGATTGAAGGGTCGCCATTGGCACTAGGTCAGGGCAGTTCTGCGCATTCTCGGGACAGATTTGTTTTTGAGGACAATTCCAATTTTTATTTTCTAATGTATTACTCACAGCTGTCGTGAAGACCCACTACACAAGTTGAGCGTTGCAATTTCGTCAGAATAATTCTATTCCTAGGGAGGCTTTAGTAATTGATTAAACAACCAGGTTGGGCTAACACATTGTTCACTTTAGGATTTGTCATTATGGTGCCTTTTATGTAGACTTGATGAGGAAAACCATAGATTGAAACCTGCACAAGGTAAGAATTTGTCATGAATAAAATATTTGTCTATATAATCATGATGTGTAAGTTAAATAGGCCCGGTGAGAAATAGTTAGCACCACAGACAGCTCCCCACCACTGGAATCCTGCCCGGAACAATCTTATGTAGCAACAATGCAGCCAATCCTGTTACAGCAAATCTTTAGCCAATTGGATTTGGCGATGCGAGGCTTCGCTCTGTTTGTGAACACGGATAATGCCCGGAGGTGCCATGATTCCGCAAAAAGGAACAAAAACAATTTTTCTGACAGAGGCTACAATGGCAGCTATAGATGGCAAATAAAATGTCAACTCCCCCGTTTCCCCTTATGGAAGAGCTTGTCTGGGAGCAAACAAGATTCTAGCGTAAGTTCTGGGGGAGCCAAGATGCTGGAGGACGAAGTGGTGAGCCATGTTGATCGGGTCATCCACAGACCCGTTGGCTCTGTAGACAAACTACATTGGGTCTAGTACTGGGTCAGTGATGGTCGTGAGGTGGGACAGCACCAGTTGGTCATTAAGCCCTGTGATCCTTGATTTATTGGGTACTGGGATGAAACACAGCATGTCTACAGTGATGTATTAAACATGGTATGTGAAGACAGCAGAGAGCAGATCAGCACCGTGTGTACGGTCGGACGGGGAGACTTCGTCAGGACCAGCTGCTTCCCTTGGGCTCTGTCTCTTGAATAGTCTGTTAACGTCCCTCTCCTGGTTTGAAGTCTCAATGTAGTTTCAGGGGTGGCGTTGATTGGGATGGTTGATTGTGAATGGCCCCTGATGATGAAGTTTTGTTGATGGTGTCTGGACTAATACCAATGTGGTACACTTAGCTTCATTGTTCATCTTGCTGCCATGTAACACATTTGTACAATGCAAACTGCAGGTATGGGAAAGACCATGAAACGTTTAGCCCGAGAAAGCAGTGTTTGCCAGCCCCTCCGTTGGAGTCGTGTCCTAATCCACGTGACATTAAATCTATATTCTAACACCTTTTACCCGTATTGATGTCATTACATTCAGCTCGTTCTATGATTAATATTCCACTGGCTGTGTCCAAACCATTGCACCATCCATCTCCTGCTTCCACACTTATGTGATTTGGAAAAGGGAACCAGGCTGTCGAACGAACTCAGACAGGACGAGGGGAAGGGGAGCACTGGGTAGAATTGGGACGCTTTTTCTCACTTTTACGTTTTCTTTTAAAATCCTACATGGCGTAGCTGTAAACCACTTATTTAAATGATCTGTGACATCACACAATGTGGAGGTGTCGGCATACATTTTGAACGCTCAGTATGTGCAGCGTGATGTTTGTAAAGATTTCTATTCCAACGTACTGGTGATGGACGTCTAAGGAAAGTGAGGACGATGACATCCTGTTACTTATATGATTGATTGTTTAACAGGTGGCGCAATATTAAAAACTAATATGATGAGTTTATTGGAGGTTGTATTGGAAGTTTTGTTACAGACTCAACAGGCACAACGATGAACTCAGTTGGAAATACCTTATAGACATACATTTTTTAGTGTTGATATAAATATATATAAAAAACAACATTTTTATGGACAAATACTCATATACTTTTATGGACGAATACTCATATATTATTTCCTGGACATTTTAACAGCCCCAATACCCTCTGTTTTCATAGCAACCTGTGTACAAGTCTATACACATGTCAAGCTGAAATGACCCACAAGGGATCAGATGTGCTGTCTGACGTAGTGGCTGCACATCAGCCAGAATGACACGCTGAGGGAATAGAGGCAAGTCGGTTCAATCCATTGCAAGACTTTAACTTGACTTCCCTCAGGTGTTCACGTGAATGCTAATGACGTACAACGTGCGTCTATTCCGAGTCTGTAAAGCGAATCAGTGTGGGAGACCTGCTCCGATTTGGACTTAAGGGGTTCAACGAGAACAGGGAAAACTGGCCGGAGTTATACAAACACGGACGCATGCACCAATCACAACCAAGCATGGTTCGTTAGTCTCTGTCCGTCTTCCCTGCCCACTCCAGCCTGCCTGCAATGACATTTGTCTGTGCATTTGCACAAGCATTCGTCTGGTCTTTTTGTGACTCAGCTGTTCGACCACGCTTCTCCCGGAAACCACCATTTGCGGACATACAGCGATAGGAACCATGTCACCCTATCTAATAAAACATCGGAGTCAGTGAACAAATGCCCAACCCAGGAACACAACAGCAGCATACAGTAGCTCGTAAAAACCAGAGAGTGTGGAGCCGCCGTGCTTCTGGCTCAAAAGGAGGGACGAAGGCCCCAGGGTTTCTCACAGACGAAAAACTCAACAGAACCAGTTCAGTCCAGTTTGCTCCCTACAGCACAGTTCCTGTCATACCGACTCCATCCGTCTGTCCAGAACACAAACGCCCTGCACGTTTCTGAATTCACCCGTTGCTGCGAGCATTTCGCTTCAAAGCTTATTCTGTCCCTAAAATTCCCTCTGCATCTCGCTCGTAACCATTACAGCCGTCACACACGAGTAAATTGCATCGTATCTTTATCGTGGCGTCCATCCCTCCTCCTCCGTTACAGTCCCCCCCCCCCGTCTGTGAGTTCATAGACAGTATTGGAGTTTGAGTATAAAGATGTATTCAAAAAAAGGTTCAATGTTAAAGAGGCGGAGTGCGAGCTCAGTTGGCACCTGGAGCACGGCTTTAAGTTCGCTTTCCCACAACAGGATTAAAAGGTGTGCCACCGATTTCCTCCGATCAATACACAAAACACTTAGAGCTAGTGTGACATGAGCGAGAAGAAAGAGGAGGGAGGAGGGGAATGATCTGACCAATCGACGTGTTCACCCCATCACTATGAATGGATGACATTCAGCCGCTAATAGAGGCTTACTGTATAAACAGGGAATATCAATACAGTTCTATTGCTAGCCTTCAGCCCTGGTGATGAGGAGAGGAGAAAAGGAACCATGCCTAAAGGCTTTGCTTATCTGACCCTGTCCATCCTGTGTTTGACCTTCTGGCGTACTGAATTCCTTTCCAGAAGCCAAGATAAACAGCTTGACATCATGGCAACTCAGGCTTGTTGTCACAGTGCTGGAAGGTTGAGGACGCAAACGCAGAGTTTTCCTGGGGCGTTGTGGTTTTAATTCTAATACTTCAGCTTACACAGAAAAACAAATAAGGAAGAAAGGCAGCACTCTGGTAACAACAGAAAACTGCAATTAATGATCCACACAACCCAGTGAACAGAGGGAACTTGAATACCTTACTAATGAACAGAAATGAAGAACAGGTGAAAATAACCACAAAAAACAAAGAGCGCTAATACAAAATGGTGGACAGAGATTCCCTCCTAGTCCTCCTAGTTTGACACACACGCTCAGTTAAAACCTGTAAAAAATATCACAACGATCATTGTTTTTCTCCACAGCTATCATACCTTAAAATCCAATTAAGATTAATATTTGTAAATATTACAATACCAGAAAGCAGGATGTCCGAAGAACATTCATGGAACCCTGACAACCCCCTGGTGCTTTGTGGACGTTCTAGGGACTCATTCCGGTTTGCAGCGTATGTTTGTGTCTAAGCGGTCATTTTAAGATTGGGAACGACAGAATTCATGCATAAGGTTGTATGTTTCTAAATGACTCATCTGGATCTGGGGCATCAATGCATAATCGCTTGCTAAACATTTCAGACTCCTTTTCCGGCAGTCATGTCAGTTACAACAAAATGAAGGCCATCGGCAATTGAATCGTCTTCAACCAATTCGTGTGAAAGCCTGTCACTAATGTTCTACATTTTGCTTTGCCCAATTGTGTTCTGGCCCAACCTATTGGTTTCTGGCACCAGTTGCATTGGTTAGAAATTGTCTGGTAATGTTTAAATTGTAGGTAATGTTGATCATTATGAAGAAAAGCACCGGATTCCCAGCAGAAGATTTGTCATTAAGCTGCAAACCGACAAGTCTGCGATTCTACTTTGCATGTGAGGTTCAGCCACAGCTTTGAGTGGCTCTACTATATCCCACAAGAGCTTGAAAGAGTTCTACATCCTGTTTGGCTGACAGTCCATTTCGTGTTCGGCACTCTGTGCTCTTGTCGAAATTCCAATCTGGACTGTCTGTGAACTTGAAGAGCTTGCCAGCACTGCTGAAATGAGATGAGCATTTAGTTGTAACTTCTGTTTGTTAGCACACGAGTGCCCACATGCCGAGGCCAACGAGGAATGTAAGGACAAACTGGCTGAAATAAAAAACAGTAGGGGGAGAGACATTCAATGGAACGCTCTTTGTGAGCGCGAGCGTTAGCGAAAAGATCCAGTAAAAAAACAAGGATTCGTTGGAATTAGACTGGGTTCTCTGTTAGCAACGTGCCTTGGCACTTTCCGACAGTAGCACATGCCGAGTTCCCACCCAGGAATTGGACTTGACAAACAGCTGCAGAGCACTTGAGGTTTAAGCACTAAATAGGCCATGGAATCTCGTCTTTCGAGGCATGGAGCCAATACTGTGAAAAAGCACCCACCCGTGATCCCATTGCTGTCAATGATCTGATATGACTGGGCTAGGGGTAATATCGAACGCCGATTGGCTGGTATACCAAGACCTAACGAACCAGATGGTTTCAATCCTGAATGCTGTGGTAAATGCAAGCAATAAGGCGTAAGGCATGTGTGTGTGTGTTGTATTAGCAACATATCCCACATCCAGGAGATCACATGCTCATGAACCAACTGCCAATGCAATGAAAGCAGTACCAGTGATGTCAAGTCATTCCTCCAGTATCGCGCGTCTTATAAACCGGCTGCTGGGACCCTGGATGCTGAATGGCTGACAGTTATGACAGCAGTTCAGGTCTGCTGCTCCAACTCTGTAGTAACCAGTTCATCATTTGAATAAAATGCATCTTGTGATATATTGCCAATAAACCATGACTAAGCACTGTGTTCAGGCACTCGGCGATGTGTCATGCCCAAAGACGGTTCTCCACCACGGTACGTTGGCCATATACGACAAATCCCAGAAGCGCTTCATTGCTTCATTGTAGCAGGGTTGCTTCCTATTTCTCCAATACAAAATGTTTTTGGAAAGCATTGAAGAGAACGTGGTTACTGAATAGACACAAACTGAAATGAAATTAAGCCCAACCCTGCCATAGAGCACAGCAGTAAGTGGTTCCTTCCATTGTATCTCCCCCTGTCCACTGGCACACTAACTGGGCTGTGTCCAGAACCTTCTAAACGGTCCACTGCCCCTTTCCTTTCTCTCCATCGCTTCCATGCATTTTAATCGTACTTCACGTGATGGTGGCGGTAATGACCACAGAAGAGTCACACTAGTATGTACCTGATGGTGGCGGTAATGACCACAGAAGAGTCACACTAGTATGCACCTGATGGTGGCAGTAATAAACACAGAGGAGTCACACTAGTAACTAGTATGCACTTGATGGTGGCGGTAATGACCACAGAAGAGTCACACTAGTATGCACCTGATGGTGGCAGTAATAACCACAGAAGAGTTACACTAGTACGCACCTGATGGTGGCGGTAATGACCACAGAGGAGTCACACTAGTAACTAGTTTGCACTTGATGGTGGCGGTAATGACCACAGAAGAGTCACACTAGTATGCACCTGATGGTGGCAGTAATGACCACAGAGGAGTCACACTAGTAACTAGTATGCACTTGATGGTAGCGGTAATGACCACAGAAGAGTCACACTAGTATGCACCTGATGGTGGCAGTAATGACCACAGAGGAGTCACACTAGTAACTAGTATGCACTTGATGGTAGCGGTAATGACCACAGGAGAGTCACACTAGTATGCACCTGATGGTGGCAGTAATAACCACAGAGGAGTCACACTAGTAACTAGTATGCACTTGATGGTGGCAGTAATGACCACAGAAGAGTCACACTAGTATGCACCTGATGGTGGCAGTAATAAACACAGAGGAGTCACACTAGTAACTAGTATGCACTTGATGGTGGCGGTAATGACCACAGGAGAGTCACACTAGTATGCACCTGATGGTGGCGGTAATGACCACAGGAGAGTCACACTAGTAACTAGTATGCACCTGATGGTGGCGGTAATGACCACAGGAGAGTCACACTAGTATGCACCTGATGGTGGCGGTAATGACCACAGAAGAGTCACACTAGTATGCACCTGATGGTGGCAGTAATGACCACAGAGGAGTCACACTAGTATGCACCTGATGGTGGCAGTAATGACCACAGAGGAGTCACACTAGTAACTAGTATGCACTTGATGGTAGCGGTAATGACCACAGGAGAGTCACACTAGTATGCACCTGATGGTGGCAGTAATAAACACAGAGGAGTCACACTAGTAACTAGTATGCACTTGATGGTAGCGGTAATGACCACAGAAGAGTCACACAAGTATGCACCTGATGGTGGCGGTAATGACCACAGAAGAGTCACACAAGTATGCACTTGATTTGAAAGCTTGGCAGCCAAATAGGCATCTCGACCCAATGTATTGAAGAGAAATGTTAATCAATCAAATGTTGAGCAATGTTAATCTAACAGAACGTTTCGGGATAGAAAATTGAGTATTTAGTTGAGAGGGATCACAGAATAATGGAAAACAAAGCCAAAGTGCGTTCTGGCAAGTACATGCCGTCACAATACTGACTTAGTCAAAAAAGGAACATAATTGTGTGTTGAAATTTACAGGTCCAGCCTCTAATGCTGAGGACTTCCAGAGGATCACGATAAAAACGTTTAAACGGTGCCGGGAATGTCCAAATGAAAAATGCTTTGTCTGTGGGAATAAGCCAAAAAATGTTTTAGTAGAACTCCTGTTTCTCCAGGATGGTTTACATCTCTGTGTGTTTGTAATATGTGTTCGGTGAATGTGACAGATTTTGGTGACAACTTCAAACCAAGTCAAAACGTGTATTATTTCTACCAGTCAGAGGTCAAAATGTGCCACTGTTTCTTTTGTAATTCTATTTGTCATAAACACATGCAGCAAGTTTGATTCACAATGCTGTGGTGTTCATAGTTTTTATTTCAAATAAAACTTTTTGGACGAATGGATTTGACCAAAAGTCACATTTAATTCAACATATTTATTATTTCGATACGGTTGACCGGAAGTCACTGCAGCGGGTGGTGAAAACCGGCCAGCTCATCATTGGCGCCCAGCGCGTGGCATTATCAGGGACCCCTCACAACCAAGCCATGAACTGTTTGCCCCCCTGCCATCAGGTAAGCGTTACAGATCACTTCTCACCCGCAGGCTCAGGAACAGTTTCTTCTCAACTGCTGTTAACCTGCTGAACTCTGAAACCCTTCGGTAACCTGGCACTCACACTGCTACTTATATATTTTATCTGCCATTTGCCCTCTCGTCTACACGCTTCTAACTTATTTACTTGATCTACCATTTGCACAATGCATCCTGTGGTACTCCTCTTGCTACACACTGCTAGCCAATTTTATTTTATTTTTTTTACAATGTTTACTGTTTGTACTATTAATTTACCACTTGCACATACATTTTCTGCTTGTATTGTAAGAAAAAAAAGAAAATATCAGGGGGGGAAAAATACAAAACGGGACACTTGTTTCCTCTTCGGCTCTTCTTGTGGCTCTTCTTCAAACTCCTTTCTTTTTACTTTACTTTTTTAAATTTACTTATCCATGTAAATTGCACATCCTCACAATGTACTCCATATCTTATCCATGTTAATTGCACATCCTCACACTGTACTCCATATATTATCCATGTTAATTACACATCCTCACACTGTACTCCATATCTTATCCATGTTAATTGCACATCCTCACACTGTACTCCATATATTATCCATGTTAATTGCACATCCTCACACTGTACTCAATATATTATCCATGTTAATTACACATCCTCACACTGTACTCCATATCTTATCCATGTTAATTACACATCCTCACACTGTACTCCATATATTATCCATGTTAATTACACATCCTCACACTGTACTCCATATCTTATCCATGTTAATTGCACATCCTCACACTGTACTCCATATCTTATCCATGTTAATTACACATCCTCACACTGTACTCCATATCTTATCCATGATAATTACACATCCTCACACTGTACTCCATATCTTATCCATGTTAATTGCACATCCTCACACTGTACTCCATATCTCTTTCACCGCTCTTTTGCACTTCTGGTTGGATGCAAACTGCATTTCGTTGTACTGTCCCGTATTTGTACTGTCCAATAAAAATAAAGTTGAATCTAATCTAAGTGTTTTATAACGATATTGATGTGAGAAAAAATGCAGTGCACTAAAAACCCAGTGTGGTCAGGTATAATGGAACGGTTCTCAGTCTAACTGAAACGTATTTGGTGTGACAATCCTCGACCGGAAGGGGCAACAGTGACGGCATAGCTGAGGGTCTAATATCGTTCTCAATGATTCATTATTTCTTCAAAATCCACCAATGAGACACAAACGGACACACGTCAGAAGCAAGTTGTGACTCAAAGTACATGAAGAGATAACCTTGGTGGTGGCTGAACACCCGACAGACGAACGCTTTCAGGAATGTGGAAAAAAGCTTGAAAAACACACAGGTTCTGTCGTGTCTTTACAGAAACCCTGCAGATGCATGTGTGGTGCGTTCGGCCGTGGAATAAAAAAGTGCACTATTTATTGGGAATAAGATTTCAATAGGGACAAACACACAGCATTGATGTGTGCCACAAAATGAACGGGGTTGTATCTCTGTTGGCTTGTGGAGCCATTTTAAAGCTCAATAAACTGACGGACTATCTGCTTTCTTCGGGCTTCTGTCACTCAACAACAAACCTGAGTGACAAAAGGGCCCTTGGTAAGACAACTACTTGAATTGGATTGGCTTGTTGAATTAAGGGGTTTAACAATCGAGTGCTTAGCTGACTGATTCAATATCTATAGATATAGAGAGATGGGCCTATTGCTTAAGAGTAAACAGAGCCAGGATCCTTCATAAGATTTGTGGATGTCGAGTCATGCGGTAAATGGATTTGAGGCCAGGAGTGGTTCTTTCCTCATCAGTCAACAGAACTGTGAGATGTCTGACAGGAAAAGCAGTTCGGAAACTGACGGGAAGGAAAGTTGGAGCGAAATGTCAGTCCCAAAAATCACCCTATTGCTTATAGTGCACTAGTTGGAGAACTATGAGCCCTGGTTAAAGAAAGCGCAGTACAAAGTTAATAGGGCACTATTTGGATTGTTCGGCATCAGGGGAGTGACGACAATTCCCATCCAGCTGAAAAGCACTCTCTCTCTGCAGGTGAAAGTTCATAGAAGCAATAATAATATAACTTCACCTCCCACAAAATTGCAGCAAAAGCTATTTTATCTGTATTATACGCCTAAAGGCATCCTCTGTAACATATCGAAAGAGCTAACGAAAAATCAGAAGGGGAAGTTTAGAAATCTGTAAAATAAAAAATTGATTTTGCGGAAATGAATGATTTTTAACATGGTGAAAATTTGCATAGCGGCTAGTGTAAAATTTGTAATGTCCAAGCAGAAGCTGTTACTTCTGCAATCACATGAAGTTTGCAGTTTTAGTCTTGAGAGAGTACTACTTTAATTAAAGTTTCACTTCTTGTTTGCACGTAGACTTGGTTATTTGTTTTTGTTTAATTTTTTTATGTTCAATTTGTGGAAAGGAGTTCAGTTAGAAGGTCACATGCACAGTTATAAGGTCCGAACACACTCATGTGAAATCATACAGGAGAGAAGCCAGTCAGTTGAGTTTGTGGCAAATCTTTTTACAGTGCTTGCATATTATTCTGTTCCCCCGCAAAACAAACATTTATGGGACTTATATTGGAGAAACATAGACTAATTGTTTCCGTTACTTCGCGAGTGTCCACAAGAGACTTTCTAACCCATTCCAAAATCCGCAAAAATGTTGCACTGGAAAAGCAATTGAAATTGGGGTCCATTTTGGTGACATAAAGCACCTGCCATTTCGGGATGGTGACAGGCATCTCCGGCGGCAGTTCAAATCCCTATAAAACTATAACCATATAGCGACAGTGATTCAACCCGCTGATATTAATATGATATGAATACGCAAATTGACCACGCTGATTCACAGGGCAGATGACTCAGTGCATATAACTGTAATACTGTAATTACGGGGTGTCCTGGCTGTCTAACTCCCTGCCTGCCCAAAAACACTGCTTCAGTGTTGTTTCACAATGAATACCCTAGTGTGGAGCGTACAATTGTTTCCACACAATTCTATCTCTGTTCTCTTCTTCGTTTGAGCCGATAAACAGAACACATGAGAGGTGTTGAACAGCTCTGTCCCTTCAAAATTTCTCCATTCCCCCGATGAAACAAAACCGCTTTCAAAACATGTATTATTCGTGTCGCATGCAATTTCAGATTTATCGAGTCCGGAGATTCAAAGGGGGTGCTTTCGAGTTGATGCGGTCCGGAGTCCTACCTGTGACTTTCAACTTGTCCACAGTGACCTCACACTTCAGGAAGAGGCGCCCCCTCCTCTCGGTGTGGTCTGTTCCACACATGCTGGGCACGTTCATCACACACTGATTGTGAACGTTCATATCGCAGGCTGAGGGAACACAAGACATCATTAAAACCTTTTCACAATGTTCTAATTTTATGAGATACTGATTTTGGGGTTTTCATTAGTTGTCAGTCATAATCATCAAAATAAAATTAAAAGGAATGAACACCTGAAATCAATCAGTCTGTGTGTAATGAATGTATACACTATACACGTTTGATGATATTCTAATTATATGACCAGCACCTGTATATAGGTTCCTACAAAGCAAAGGCCAACTGTTGCATATTGATATCCAAAAATATTTTTTACAGATCATGTGGAAAGTGTAGCGGCAATATTCCCGTGCTTCCTCAAATACCCATCAATACAACCAGCAATTCAAACCCCTTAAGGCTGGTTTTTGCAGATACAGCATATGCTTGGGTTTACTAACTAGGCTTAACTTATGACTGCCAAACCAGCCCATGAGGATTAATAAATCTGTTATTTTAGCAGCCTGCATCTGCCAAAATGATAATCCAAATGTAACATAATCTCAACTAATGTATGCTCCTAAACCACAACAGATTATGTACTATATACACACCATTGAATTATTGTGTTTCACGTGTCATCAAAACTAATGAGACTGATTTAAAGACCACTGGACATGTGAGTGGAGGAAAACTGAATAATTGAAATCCGTTTTTTATAATGAAAGAAATCCTTGGGCAATGACAATTATTAAATAATGCCCAATTATCCTGGCCCGAGAAAAAGAAGGCTCGTCAATAAAATGAAAAACGATCAGGCTACATTCCAGTGTCTACTCTAACAGGCCTTCCAATCTAAACGTGTCGTCAGGACGGCCCGGGACGTCAGTTTCTGTTCCGGGGAAATCACGGAACTCCCTTATTTTCTGGAATACAGCGTGGAATAGCGCGTGTGTAGAATGCATTTCCAATACGACACAGGGGGGGATAGAACCCGAGCCACCACACGATGGATGGCCGCCTGACGGTTCCAGGTGTAACCGGATGATGATGAGGAGGTACATTACTCACTGTCACACTTCATCCCCTGGTGTAGTAGTCCGTACAGGAGGGAGCCACAGTGGTCACAGAAGGTGGGGCTGCCATAGGTGTGGATCTTAAACTTGTGCTTGGTTCTGGGGTCCTGCCAAGACAAAGAGACACGCAGCAGTTTAAGTACCAACAGTAAGCATGAGACTTACAGTATTGTTCAAAAGGTTGGAGTCACAGAAAGAAAACCTCATTTGTTGTCCAGTAAAATGTTTTGTTTAATAAAATAATTCAATTTCCCATTTAAATATTTGAATTGATTGGAAGTACAGTGTAGACATTGATGATGTTGTAAATGACTATTGTAGCAGGAAACGCCAGATTTTTCATGGAATATCTCCATAGGGTACAGAGGCCCATTATTGACAACCATCAGTCCTGTGTTTCAATGGCACGTTGTGTTTTAAAAAGACAATAATGCATTAGAAAACCTGCTTGCAATTGTGTTAGTACAGAAGCTGAAAACTCCTGAGGTCAATAAAGAAGCAATAAACAGGCCTTCAATTCAGAAATTGTGGGTTTAATGACATGCTTAAATTGGCCTAAAACAAATAACTTTCTTATGAAACTCATCAGTGTACTCATGTTCTGAAAAAAAACAAGGCTAAAGCCGTTCGAAAAATTGCAAAGAAATTGAAGCTCTTTTACAACATTGTGTTCAAGAACCCTTTATAGAACACCACTAACTGGCTCTAATCAGAATAGTAAGAGGAGTGGGAGGCTCCGGTGCAGAAATGAGCAAGAGGACAAATACATTGGTGTGTCTAGTTGTCTGGAGAAAAAGACGCTTCACAGATTCTAATCAACAGCAACCATGAAGAGGTTTCTCCAGGACGCTGGCTCTACAACTCATTCTGAATAAACCTGAGAAGTCTTCTGAGTTTTCCGCTCCACCCAGGTAATCGGAAGGACCAATATCTTGAGCCACTTATCACTCAACTCCTGCGAATGTGTGCACCGCACCTCTATTGGTTCTCTGCATTCTGCATGCCTCACTTAGCCTCCCACAGGGGGGGTGTGGGGGGGTGCATATCACACAGGCAACAGGAACAGTGAATGTGAAGTAACCAACCACCTAGATGTCTGCGACCAAGTGACACCGCCACCATACACGCACGCTGCTCACAGCAGCAGAAGTGACGACAGCACTGGATTGCATGTCGAGGTTGATATGCCACGACTGGCCACACGCGTCATTGCTCAAAACCGCTCAGAAGGTCCATGACTTACTTATTCATATTCCCCACGCATTCAACGGTCTGTGATACAGCAGTTTCATCCTTTGGCCAGGAGACAGGAAGGCTGCCAGTTATTCAAAGCGCACTTGAATATTCCTGCGTTTTTCTCCATTTCAGCCGTAAGCCTCTTTCAGAAAATCCGATCCAATCTTTAAAGTGGATTTGCACTGACAACATCACGCAGACAGCCCCATTTTACCATATTAGAAGCATACACAGGGCCCCACATGCACCTGGCCCCCTGTAAAGGTGGGAACAGCTGGATGTGCTCCTCTAGTCCCAGAATGTGGAGAGTTCTACAATTATATGCTCAAAAAAGTTTGGGGCAAAAAATGTAATTTCAGTCTCTTCTAGAATAAAAAGCCTGGTTAACCAAAGCAGGGAAAGAGATAGGTGATACAGGCAACGAGAGAAATCCTGATTAATTGAAACATTTCACATAATCATGCATCAGTGAGCTTCTGATACGATGCGGTTAAACTTCTGCATGTGAGATCGAACGGCTGAGGACACGCTACTCCAGCCAAGGATTGTTGCGTGACGAAGCTGGATCAAAGCTGAAGGCTTTCATCTATGTTATTGAACCAAATCATGAGAGTATCTAATGGCTCATCGTATTTCATAGCTCGTCTGTCACAAATATTAAACCAGTTCAGAAAACTAGGATTTTCAGTTGTTTGCAGGTCAATTCCATTTTAATAGGTCAGCACGCGATCGATGAGAAAACATTACAGTTCTCGCTTAAATTAATATTGGGTATTGTAAGTCAAGTTGCATGACCTTAATCAGCTCAGGAAACAACACCAAAGAACACTGCCCGTATTAAAAACTATTTTTTAAGCAAAGACACACCAGCATGGTTTTCCAAGTGCTTTTGGATGTTTCTGATTGGTCCAGTCTCTGTCACCCATAATTCCTAAACAAAATTACAGAGAGGTAAGATGAGGTAAATATAAACCTTGGTGTGATCTGTACACGCAAAGAACCTTCAGGATCCTGCGCTACATTTGGCTTAATTTGGAGAATTACCAGAAAGCACGACATAAAGTGGCGAGAGGGAGTTAGGGGAAGCAGCAAAAGATGAACAGATACTGCCAAATCAAAATGAATGCACGGAAATTATGTGTGGTGACTAAATCACCACAAATTACTGATGTAAGGGAAAGGATTTCGGTCAGAAGGCAATGTCTGGTTGATTGTCCGAGCTCCAAAAAGCTGTTTCCGTGTTGAGGGGCAATTGAGTGCTCAGCAGGGAGGGATGATGTAATCCCTGCTGTTATTTATCCTAACGTCACAGAGACTCGCTAAGCCGCCTCACCTCTTCAGATCACCAGCTGCCTCACGTCACAGTTGGACTGGCTTGGCTCAAGCCCTCTGAAAAAACTCTAAATGTCTTACTTTCAGCTCAGTGCTTAATTGTGGTACAATACAGCAATATTCTATTAAATATGATTATTTTTTTTTATATATTAAACGTATATCCAGCTTGGACTTTAAATACTATACAGAACAATTATTGTTTATTACAACCATTAACAAACCAAATAGCTTCCAGCAGGAACTTCTAAGGACAACTTTTTTGAAAGGTCCACACAGTTTTACAAACAGTAATTATGAACTGTCCAAATGCATTTTTTTTCACTTTTAAAAATATTTGCTTTTAAGATACAGTGCATCTGGAATGTAATCAGAGCGATTCACTTTTTCCCACATTTCGTTATTGCAAAATGGAATAAATTCAGGAACAGTTTCTTCCCTACTGATGTTAACATACTGAACCACGAAACCCTTCCGTTACCTTGCACCCACACTGCTACCTAATTCATTTATCTGCCATTTGCACAAAGCAAACTGTGGGACCCCCATTGCTACCTCAGCCACTGTCATGGATTAGGACAGACTGCAACGCATCATCCACTCTGCAGAACGGACCATTGGATGTAAGCTGCCATCCCTCAAAGATCTGTTTAAAGCCAGGACACTGAGGTGGGCAACAAAAATTGAGGCAGACCCCTCCCATCCGACTAACGGACTAATCAGAACTCTCCCCAATGGCAATGAGTCTAAGGAATATGCCTCTAGCACTAGACTGCCCTTACCCCAGTCTAGTTTGATACTTGAACCAGGACAATGCTCTTTCTTTCTCTGCAATCCGCTCACTCATCTGTACATTAATCGTTTGCACTATTCAGATACACATTCGATATTTACCCAGTACATATGCCAACTAGACAGGGTCTCTTAACTGTTCGTGTTTCGCTCTGTTTGTGTACGCCTTAAAATGTGTGTTCTAAATGCTTCAGCTAAGGGTCCGAAAACTCCTTTTGTGTGTTTACAGACTTGGCAAATAAACCAGATTCTGAATTACCGATTTTAATATTAACAACGATTTAAAACGTCACAGTTTTGTAATTGTAAAGGTTTAGCTAAACCGAGTGTTTCTGTTCTCACTCTCAAATTAGGGACATTATGGTAATTCAATTACCAACTTGATCTATCCACAATCTATACGAAGAGAAACTATGTGTGGCTGATTTGGTAACAGAATTACAAGACACAAGGTAATAATTCCAAATCAGACAGAATGTTAATCATTTCCCTCAGAGTATATAAAGCTTTTTCTATTTGTTGGCTGGTATCATGGCTGTTGGATTCCTATATTGTGATGTATGTCTTGCACTGATTTATACGTTATCTGGTAGATGTTATCTAAGAGCTGTTCTGCTTAACAAGAAATCTAAGCCGTTGCTAATTCATGTTTTGGATTAAAAAAAGAAATTTGCCCCAAGCTCCGGATCTAATGGTGGTTCTCTCACGCTGCCGCAAGCAAGATCTAGGGTGTCTGTTCATAAAAGTAATTGTAAAATTATGTTTTAAAATACAGATATTTAAATAAATAAATGTATATTTAATAGAATTTAAATATTAAAATGTACATTATAATATTAAAATATATTCAAGCCCCCTGGTTAGCGGTCTGCACTGTGTGTGTTAGGTCAAAGGAGAGGGGGAGAGAGAGAGACAGCAAGACAGCGAGACACAGACTGGGTTGCCGTGCCAGCTGTAGTTACTCATGGCCTCCCACACACAGCAGATTCTGACAGATTATTCTCCGGTTTTCCCTCTTTCGCCTTGTTCCCGTCATCTAAGACACAAACAAAAAGGGAGGAGAGCTACGCTCAGTTCCGTATTACTTCCGATCGTTTCCTTTACTAGTCACATAATAAAGTGTGGGTGAAAACATGCCCGTCGACTGGGTCAGGATGTCACCTCAAATAAGAACTCACAGGAAGCACACGGGAATATACATTTCAGGTTGTTCAAATCGGTACATTGGAAAAACACGGAGAACGCGTGCACTCTGATGAAGTGGTTGTCTTTTTAGGAACCGATTGTTTTGTTTTTTTTAGCTTGTAGTGATGTCATGATGCAATGGTTGGTCGTCTTCTAGGCAGGTAAATGGATGAAGATAACGGGATTTACTGCATCACATACAGTAGCATGGAGGAAAACACAACCCTCAACACCAATTGTCTATTTCCCACCTGGGTGACTAACAGGGACCAATTTTTGCCCGGACTCTCCCACACCAGAGGGAAGAGTGCCCCTCTCCGGGTCTCCTAAAACCGGGGTCTACCATCCGGGACCGGCTACGTTTAGATTTGAAAACGAGACGGCATTAGAATGGGGCGTGGCATTCTACTGGAGTGTGTGATTACGACCCACAGGGCAATTAAGCCGGCTGTGTATGTGTGTGTGTGGGGGGGCTGTAGTTGAGCAGGGGTTACAACAGTTCCTAGGCTAGTAATGAAAGAAATTGATCCGAGTCCCCTCAGCCCTCCTACCTACTGGAATATTTCAAGCATGCATGGCTGCCATTATAACAAGAGTGATTTTGCTAATTAAGCATCTGAGGAGCAACTCATCTTCAGTTGCCTTGGAGAGAGATTGGCTTGCACTGCGCTCTGGCTCTGGCGCACTCTGGCACTGCACTCTGGCACTGCACTCTGGCACTGCACTCTGGCACTGCACTCTGGCACTGCACTCTGGCACTGCACTCTGGCACTGCACTCTGGCACTGCACTCTGGCACTGCACTCTGGCACTGCACTCTGGCACTGCACTCTGGCACTGCACTCTGGCACTGCACTCTGGCACTGCACTCTGGCACTGCACTCTGGCACTGCACTCTGGCACTGCACTCTGGCACTGCACTACTAAAACCCGTTTCAAGGAAGACCAAATCAAAAACGAATTGGCTCGACATATACAATCGTTTGTTTGTGATGACAGACTATTTGAAGTGGTTTCTCCTAACATGTAACAAAATGACAACAGTATTTCTCACTGAATATGCATTTGCTTATTACTGATTTATTGTTGAAGAGGGTAGTCTTCCTTCTTTATCCCAGTCAGAAATTAATCATTTTATTGTAAATATTAGTTGTTTACAACCAATATATACACACATATATAAATATACACAGATCATTCTTCTGAGAAATACCGCTTCAGATTGCTACATGCTGTCACGAAGAACCGTTGGCGATGAGTTTGATTTGTCTCCAACTCCACTCCAGGAAAACTCGGCCTACGAGACATGTGCCCTGTACGGTTCTACGGCAGACAGTTGACACACAGCGTGTCAGGCATTTGGGTTCAAGGCAATAGATCTGACAGGGAACGTGTGTGTCTGGAGGACTTTGGAGTGTAAAAGCGTTGTATGTGCGCGTGTGTGTGTGTGTGTGTGTGTGTGGACTCTAATTCAGGAAGGACTGTCGAAGCCGAGATCTAATTTAAATACTGTCTAGAAAAGTTCACAGAGAGTGTTTAAAAAGTGCAATCTACATGTTTTCATATCATATGTTTATTACATTGACTTTGAACTACCTAAATACTCAGTCTGGTAAAGCCACAGAAAATACAAAAATATACATTGCTGCAATCTGCATTTAGGTTTGTGTGATTTGTTACTGACTTTTATATTAATGTTTACACCAGACATATTTGTCAGTGCTTAATGATGGTTAAGTAGATGTTTACACGGCTGGAAGTTCAACACATCAGTCAATTTACTAATGTGATTGAAGTAACAACATAAAAATGTAATTTATCCATTAATGCCACACCTAATCTCATCATAACATATAGGCCTGGGCCTACAGGAAAGAACAGTTTAAGTTCAATCAAATAGTGTTGGCCTTACGATATAAATAGTTCATGCTTGTCTACAGAAGATAAAGAGCTTAAAAAATAATCGCATATTAAATCACAATATTGGTAAAAAAAAACTAAATTAGATTATTATTCTAAATCGTTCTGCCCTCGTCTCAATATTTTCTTTGTAATATCCATCGTATTGTCCCGCTTCCCTCTCTCCCCTGCTTTACTGTTGGTTGATTGACAGCAGGTGATACATTCGTTCATTCTCCCCGTCAACAGTTGGCCATTTCTCAAATCTGTGGCAAATAGGATGGTTTTTTCTTCTAAGCTCTATCACTGTCCAACCAGAACAAAGACCCTGATTCCATGCAGTGCGCTTTTGCCTTTAAGTTAGGCCATTGTACAACGGGACAATCTATTCGCCAGGGATTGTGCTTGCGATCGAGCGTATCATTGATCGGTTCCAGTTTCAGAAACTAGTGGGACGAGCCACAAATGGCGTCTAATTCAACGAAGACCACTAAAGCTGGAGTACCCACTTTAGCATTGCGGCCAAGTTGTCCTCTTTTCAAATGATCGAACAAGCTGCATATTTCAGTTCACCTCAGATCTTTTAAAAGACAGAAGTCTTTCGAACATCTATAGTGGCTATAGGCAAGTCCCCTAATTTAAGTCCACCAGTCAAGCAGTTCAATATATAAACCTACATCCACTCAATAGACAGACATGAGATAATGACTTGGAGGCAATTATAGAGAGAAAGAAATGAACAAAGGACGAGGGAGAGAAACCACAATGGCGTGCTTGGTGGGTTACTTATCCATGTGCTTGCCATCTCTTCTCCCTCTCAAAGACATACGCAATGGGCCATATTGACTCATCTAGGCAGGTTATTGGAGAAAAAAACAGCTATGCGGCTGTCCCAGCCAATCAACAGGCCTTACTGATAGCAGAGTCAGTTAGGCAACGCCTTCTGGTATTGCATTACAAACCAATCAGGGACACACAATTTCCACCAAAAGATCTCACTCATGTTATTCCTGGCAAAGATGTAGTGGTAGAGACATTCTCAATTAGTTATGGAATTAAAGCGTTCATTGCATGCTACATGATCACGGTGGATGGATGACATTTTCAAGAGAATTCTCAAAGGTTTTCAGGGCCACAATGGGATTTTGAAATTGAATGGGACAGCAGGGAGTCGCCAGGGAGTTATCTGTTTTGGCATGTGGCTGATTGATGGGCAGGTGCCTCAGCAGGAGGGCCACACAGTCAGGCATCAACAGAAGGAGGTGGGGGAGGGCCAAGAGAATGGGGGGGTGGGGTGGAGCAGAGACACGGGAGATAAAGATAGCTCCATCGGTTACAGATGGTGACTTTATAATAATGCCTTCACACACCCGCACACGCTGACCTAACAATGTTTTTCTTGCCTCACTTGTTTAAATACATTGTGCCGCCTTCACTACATTGAGAGGACGTGTGTGTGGTGTGTGTGTGTGTGTGTGTGTGTGTGTGTGGGTGGTGGGGGTTAACATATTATAAAGCACTGTAGATCTGCCCTGTAGTAGATGTTTTCCAAACACAACAACGGTTCTTTGGATGAGATCACAGGATCAATCGGGCACAGAATCCACCCATCGGCAGAATTGTCAGTTTTCCCGGGAAAATTGTAGAAGCTGGTACAAAACCTGGTTCCACTTTTGGGAGTAAAAAAGACAACAACCCAACTCCTCCGCCACACTGGTGGAACAGTAGAGAACCTCAAGATAAAGTATGTTTTCTTACCTTCTGGTGACATGCCGTTACAGAATAATTGAAGGCCTAATTATCACCTACAATACAGCACAATAAGAGCTCCAGTTGGTCAAAACCCCGAACACCAGTCTCTCACACTTCACTGACAGACCTCAGTTGACAGTTTGTCAGGGAGCCTGTTTCCCACCCTGTGTAGAAGTGCCTGGCCGCCCCACGGCCACAGCCATCACTAATCCACACCCGTCAACAAGTCTCAACCACGACAAGACAACGGCACTTTCTGAAAAAAGGTAATTATACAGCAGATCTGGTAGGAATGACAGTAAAGAGGAAGAGGGCGGAAAGATGGCGGGGTTTAGGAGAGCGGAATTGACAGAGAGAGAGAAAGAGCCGGAGAGATGGAGAGCAGGAGAGATTATTTTCCTGTCAGCAGTGTCAATTCAACTAGATCCGTTTTGTTCGAAAAGTGAGGTATAAGGTAGCGTGTGCTGTATGCACACCCTGACAGTGAAGTGAAGCTCTGTCAGTCTATGTCAGAGGACCCTTTGTTGATAGTCCCAACCTAAACAGTAGTCAAATATGTCTTCCCCCAGCTACACAAGTACCCAGCTACACAAGTACCCAGCTACACAAGTACCCAGCTACACAAGCACCCAGCTACACAAGTACCCAGCTACACAAGTACAACCCTTCAGGCAAAGCCCAAAATCTTTCAACAATAAGTAGTGACATTAACTATCAAGCAATAAAGGGCAAGGAGACATGTATGGATTCAGTAAAGATAACTTGTATATATTATTCGATCACATACACATGTCCTGGTAGACATAGTCAGTTTGTAAACCTTCCTCTTCTTGCTAGGTTAGTCTCACGCAAACACAAATTCTAGATGGTTATGCGTCGTTGTCTTCCATTAGTTGCGCCCTGACCTTTTGAATGTCAAGTGTTCAGGGCTTTGCAGCTAGCTAGTGGTGACCAGAGTCCCCCTCCTCAGCCTTCAGCGTCTTCATAATGCACATTCTGATCTGAGGCCTGGAGCGAAGGGAGTTATGGGTGAGGCGTGTATCCAGGAGAACAAACCAGAGCTATCATTTATCCAGAGACAAGCGCTACTATTTTTGTTGCATCTCACCGCCCTCCTTCATCCTGGCCTTTTCATTTTCTAAGCGGCAGGGCGGTGAGATGGAGACTAGCTGGTACCGTTAGCGTCGTTTCACATCGATGAAGTCAGGTGGCCAAGAAGGAGACGGAGATCTCCAGTTCAGCAACAGACATGATGTGATTATAATACAAAAAAACAAAGATGAGTCCTGCGACTTTTTGGCGCAGGCGGCGAGAACCGTTGGGCACTTTTACGAATGGAGAACCAGTCACAAAAAAGCTGAAACACTCAGAATGCAAGCATGCCAAATCTACAAACAGAATTTATCACTGATAACGAGACACCTGGAGATGGGAAGCTCCTGGCATTGAATAATGTTTGACAGTGTTCTTGCAATATTCTTACTGTAGACGTACAGGGAAACACGCCACTGTGCTTCCAATGCCAATGTACGCATTACTTATACCAAGACTACTAGGCTTTTATTGATGTTTTCCTCTAAACCCCTTGTGAGGGACTCCCCAATTAATTCATAAAATATCCAGATCTATTGAGCAGGTCACAGACATTCAGGCCAGACGTTTGATGCAGTAATTAACATGACGTTGTACAACACGCTCTTCACACTGGCTAAAGTAGAAAATACTCTTCACTGATTCTTTCAGGTCTGCATTTGTATGAAACCACCTTATTCACTTCCCATTGTCACATAAATGTCGTTCATACCAGACCCTGGGAAGACACCTTTTGTACGGTATATTATCACAAAGTCAGGGAATTCCACCGGAATATGTCCGAGTGTATCGTCGTCTTGGTGAGATTGACAGTGCCTGTGGGATGCTCTGGGCCGGAGCCTCAAGAATAAAAAACACTCACTAATGAGGCCTCTGCTGGGCAGGTGTGACTCCTCTCAACCCCTCCTGCATAGGGAAGTGACCCACTTTACTGCCGGTCGGCACACAAGCTTAAAAATCGGGGAGCAGGAGGGGAAATGGGGAGCAGGAGGGGAAATGGGGAGCAGGAGGGGAAATGGGGAGCTGGAGGGGAAATGGGGAGCTGGAGGGGAAATGGGGAGCTGGAGCTATATATATATATATATTGATGATATAGGGTTAGACGTGAAATGAAACATTTAAGTGACATTTAAACTAAAACAAAAAAGAGACTGTGGTAATGTTAAGAGCAGTGTGCTTGTTGTTCCAGTACTTCCATGAAAGTACCTTTTAGAACTCAAAATTAGCAATTTGTGAAAATATTAAATAACAACTTTGTCTACATTGTACACAGAGATGCACAAAATAGTTAATTTGGGGAAATAGATAATAGGTCTACTTGAAATATTGAACTATCCCTTTAAAAAATGACCTATCCATAACACATTCTGAACAATAATGCGTGATAAGGGCGTTGTTCGTGAAATGTTCGTGAAGGACACAGCCCGGCAATTTCAAAATAAACCACTGTTTCCAAACCGTGGTCATCTCAACTTCCCAGGGTGCAAAATCGAATTTCAACTAACGAACTAAGACTCAGCAACAATGAAAATAAATCTTGCTAAAGCGCTCAAGGTCTCAGTTAACAAGACGACAGCTGCATACATTTCAATGGGGTGTCACAGGGCCATATTCCCAAAGAAATAAGCACTCTTTTCAATTACACGGACTACCCACCAAGGGCTGGAAAACACAGAAATACGCTCCAACTCAAGCGACCTCGTGTGAAATCCCAACTCTAGCGTGTTAGTGACCGGAAATACAGTGCCAATTAACACAGCCTCACAGAATACGCGGGTCACCCGGCAGGTTCATTTGAATAACCGGGTGGCCCATACGCCAGAGTGTCAGTGGTGGGTCGGCATCGAGGTCGGATGGGGACGGGGAGCCTGTCGCGTCTGCCTCAAGTGAGAGCCCGGTTCACAGACCACCCGTTAAACTTGGCATCCTTTCCAGTACGCAGCGGAAGCAACGTTGAAGAATGAACAAAGAAAAAAGGTTCTTGGTTAAGGGCCTGACTTGTGATGGAAAAAAAAAAAACTGAACAAATGGGCGGAATAAATGGGCTTCCGAGACGGGCCCATATGCGAGTGTTTAATAATTAAGGCCCCGGCTCGACACCTAACGGCAGAGCCTCTCTGGAGTATTCCTGTAGACTTTAGTCATTAGTGGTGACACCGACAGTAAGGGCAGACAATTCATCTGTTCTGGGAAATTTGCTTTAAAAGTTTGGGCTTTTACTGAGAAATGAGTAGAAGAAATAAGTATCTGAAGGCTAATTACGAGTTCAGGGGAAAATGGTTTTGGCTCTGTTCCTCCCTACTGGCTACTGGCTAATAAGAAAAATAAAAACAGTCCCTGGTATGTTGGAGACCGAATAGACTTTCAGAAGAATATGAAACGTGTGTGTTTGTGTGCGTGTACAAAAATATGTCAAGGAAATCTCTGATCAGAGAGCTATTCAATGTGAGAAGTACCCATTTGAGTGATGAATTCACCTTTCTGCCCCCCTGTGAGACCCCTGGTTTACAAAGACCTGATGTCATACTTTAACGAGAAACAGAAAGCTGTATACCCAACTGGAAAGCAGCTCAATGACCATTCAGAATGTACATGTTAGTTCAGGGTGAGTGAAAACATGCAGTTAATTTGTATCCATTTTATCCCCAGTGTTTGAATATATATGGGATGATGTTACAACAGATGTAGATATAAAACTCATCTGGAAAGAGAGAAAGAAACAAACATCTAAAAGCAGTGAGAAAAGAGGGTGAGTGAGCGAGAGAGATCGATCGAGAATGACAGTGACAGACGGAGTGGAAGGAAGAGAGATGGAGCGAGAGAAAGCATAACACAGATGAGTAAAACAGCACCAGGAGAGTTGGTGTTGACGCACAGAAGGACATTTAATGACTGAAGGAAAGAGAGACAAATAGGCTTGGCCACGGATATTCGAGTCGCCCCAGTGAGTCACTCATTCACTCACCCTCCCCCGTTGGACGGCTCTCGGCAGCGACAGGTGTTAAACAGCGTGGGCGGTCCAGACGCAGACCTAGCCATCTCAGTATTCAGATTATTACTTTGATTGTGTCGTGAACACAGTCCCCCCCCCCCATCTCGCCCCTCTCCCGCACCCACACTCATTACTCTTCATCAATTCTCCACGAAAGAGCCGTTTTCCGGAACAACCCGACACATCAGACGGACTTTAAACAGAGTGATCCTCAGAGAGAAGATTTGACGGAAGCGGCAGGAATTGGTGTCGATGATACGCGCCTCACCTGGGTAGGTCCAATCCTGGACCAATGGGTAGGTCCAATCAGTGACCAATGGGTAGGTCCAATCAGTGACCAATGGGTAGGTCCAATCAGTGACCAATGGGTTGGTCCAATCAGTGACCAATGGGTAGGTCCAATCAGTGACCAATGGGTAGGTCCAATCAGTGACCAATCAGTGAATACCGTTGTTCTCAACTGACATGGGACTGATTTCCATGACAGTTTGTCGTCAAACGCCTCGACCGCATTGTATCAGTTTGGAGTCATGAGAGCCTTTCGGATTTGTTACCCGGCCCGACCACGTTATCTAATCACCTTTGACGAGGTCACCGGCATTTCTCCGCTATATTTTCTTTACAGTTTGGCAAATGTAACGGCCGCTTCATGCGTTCGAATACGGCTCAATCAGTAAGAACTCTCCCTTCCCTGTCCAGAACCACCCATAAAACGTACAAACAAGAAAAATTAACTAGGCGAGCCTAGTTTGGCAGAGCCTCATGTAGCAGTAATTGTGATGAGGCAGCTATTGAAAAGCAGCTAATTATGGGCTGGGCCAACGCCAGCTTCTTTGTGACTCCGTTCCAGTGCTAATCTGAAAAATAGCGTATGGAACACCATTTGTGCCATTTTACACATTAAATTAGAAAATGATTACTGTTGTTTGCTGGCTAATAGCAATACCGTACCTGCAATAAAAGCTTCGATCGTCAACTTGGTTTTTAAAAAATTATTTGGTTTTGGATAACTATATATAGAACAATAGACAGCAGAGGAGCCTGCACTTTCGTCTATTGCATCACAAACACAAACTGCACTCGGTCCTGCAAAACAATTGTAGAGACTGTTGCTTTAACAACTGAAACATGCCGTGGTAGAACATACACATGTTCTGTATACGACTCTGAGAACATCCATAGTGGTAAAAATGTCTATACAATTTATACATGTGTCCTATCAAGTTCTATCAAGCAAGATTAAAGAAATATATATGTTTTAGTGTCTGATGAGGCTTTTTGTGTTATGTTCTGGGGACTTTTGACAGTTTATCGTAGAGAACTTCCGTGTCTTGTGTCTACATCTTTGTCTACTGACTGATGTGTTAATTGAGGATATGCGTTGGTGTCTTATTGTCTCCTTAAGTTTCTCACGACAGCGTTCCTCTCATTGACGGAAATTAAATACATCTGAACTGCATCGGTCCCGCCCTGAATAAAAACCACACGGCCGGCTACATCAGAACCAGGAGGGGCTACATAAGGGCCTGAAAGACACTGTGACTATAAGAGTTGTGACAACACAGCTCACTGGGGTTGTGTTATGAATTATGAGACCACCCTGAGGCCGTCGTGACAACGTGTAGTCCCAGTGTGTGTAAACCCCCTGCTGGGCCTTTTTCACGGCTGTCATGCGAGCACAGCATGGCATCACCCAGACCACAACCATCTCCGTGCAGAAGGAGCATGAGAGCTAAAGCCAGGTCACACCAACAAAATATAGATATAGATATATAGATATAGATATAGATAGAAGAGTCAACATTCAAAATTGCAGACCATTGTTTTGTATGTAATATACTTAAGGGCGGAGTTGCCGGGTTGCTTCGACTATACAAACATTGCAAATACTGTATGTATGCAAAATACAAATATGAAATGAAAACCGGTACGTGAAGAATTAAACAGATAGGTTGTGTGAAAATGAATATTTCGGCCCATTATGTTTTAGGATCTGAGAAATTCATAAATCTTTTTAGATTGCAAAAAGAATGTACGTGTTCTGATTGGTCTCAGAAACTAAATGGTCCCGTCAGATTGGTCCGCATTTTAAATATTCATCATTGGCTGTCATGTGATTGGTCAAAGAAGACCATACGGAGTGACGCTGAAATGCACATTGAACAAGTGAGGCTGAAGGTTCCAGTCAGAGTCTTCAGGTAAATCGCCTCCCCTCTTTAAGTTATGCTTGTCTTCCCTTTTTTGTGTCACCCTCTGTTTGCTTGGCATTCAGCAAATTGAAGAAGAGACAGGATGCTGAGAGCACTTTCCCCTATCCATGGAGAACAAAAAAGCACAGCTGCACCCAGATAAATGCGCAACACTGATTTTCCAGCGCGTCTAATGTCGTGTCGGTCGGAGATATGGAGTGCACGTCTAGGTGTTTAGGTGCACAGGTGCACACGACATCACTGCCATGAAAGCACGGCTGACTAGCCAGCCGAGAAACATAAGGCGACTTTTCGGAAGAAAAAAAGGTCAGCGCCGTGAATATCCGGCACAAAAATATCCCCCCGTGAACTAATTACTCCCAAGGTGACAAGACACGGAGGAAAAAGAGCAATACCAAAAGACTCCGTATCCCGTGTCCTCGGGGGAAATTCCATCAGGAAGCGGCTCAGTGCTTTTTGGAGTAGTCCAGCATCTACGGAGCTCGGCGAATAAAACGAACGTCCGCCTCAAATCCCGCCTCAATAAAATGTATATATATATATATATATTACATATATAATTTTTCACTGACAAAGTGATCACCCTCATGGATGTGGTGCCATTTGGAACACGGGGACACACGTCTCCTCCCAGACAGGCCATAAGTGTGCAGAACAAGTGATCACCCTCATGGATGTGGTGCCATTTGGAACACGGGGCACACGTCTCCTCCCAGACAGGTCATAAGTGTGCAGAACAAGCGATCACCCTCATGGATGTGGTGCCATTTGGAACACGGGGGCACACGTCTCCTCCCAGACAGGCCATAAGTGTGCAGAACAAGTGATCACCCTCATGGATGTGGTGCCATTTGGAACACGGGGACACACGTCTCCTCCCAGACAGGCCATAAGTGTGCAGAACAAGTGATCACCCTCATGGATGTGGTGCCATTTGGAACACGGGGGCACACGTCTCCTCCCAGACAGGCCATAAGTGTGCAGAACAAGTGATCACCCTCATGGATGTGGTGCCATTTGGAACACGGGGGCACACGTCTCCTCCCAGACAGGCCATAAGTGTGCAGAACAAGTGATCACCCTCATGGATGTGGTGCCATTAGGAACACGGGGGCACACGTCTCCTCCCAGACAGGCCATAAGTGTGCAGAACAAGTGATCACCCTCATGGATGTGGTGCCATTTGGAACACGGGGGCACACGTCTCCTCCCAGACAGGCCATTAGCGAGCTAGACTCAGGGTCCATTATTGCTCATTAGGATTTAGAGAAGCTGTGGGTAAACAGCACCAAGGGGATCTTCCCCCGGGTTCTGTCCCGGTGCTGTTCGCCACACTCCCATGGCCTGCTGGGAAACCAACCAAACATGAGAGGAGAGTAGACAGGAGACACCACACAAGGGCTTTTTAGCTTTAAGTGTGCAGGCGTGCTCTCGTCTACATGTTTCCTTGCTAACCTGAACGCCTGTGTGTCATCGGTGTCTCTCTAATCTGGTCCATTACCAGAAGAACGTTTCTGTTCAGGTGGACCGCTGAGAAGGCAGAACCCAGGCAGAACCCATAGTCATCCAGACCCCAAATACTTCCCCTTAAGCGTCACCAAAGAGGGGGGAGTGTGAGATGGAACATTATATAAATGCTAAATACACGTTATCAGTATTTATAGGCAGAGGGAATTATCAAACACCCATTTAGGTCTGTTTTATATAAATGCTAAATACACGTTATCATTATTTATAGGCAGAGGGTATTATCAAACACCCATTTAGGTCTGTTTTATATAAATGCTAAATACACGTTATCAGTATTTATAGGCAGAGGGAATTATCAAACACCAATTTAGGTCTGTTTTATATAAATGCTAAATACACGTTATCAGTATTTATAGGCAGAGGGAATTATCAAACGCCAATTTAGGTCTGTTTTATATAAATGCTAAATAAACGTTATCAGTATTTATAGGCAGAGGGAATTATCAAACGCCCATTTAGGTCTTATCTGATTAACACTGAACTCCACTGGGAGGAAGGCCCCATCACAGCAGTTGGGAGTGATTCTCTGGTCTCCCTAATTGACACTGAACTAGATGGGGAAAAGGCCACACCTAGACTGGTTTAATAGTCTCTCCATCTGACCCGACATTGGGGAAACCGAGAAAAACATTGTGTGGTGTAGAAGACACGGCATGCCCAGGAAAATACTGCAAGACAACACTAGCTAAATCCAGTTGTAATCCGGTCGGTCTGCCTAGTAGCCTGGAGAAGTATGCTACAGTAGCAGCTGGTGATTCAAATGCGATATCATTTCCCCTATCAACGACGCAGGCTACCAGCTGACCCGACTTAGCTTTGAATTAACACGGATCATTACAATGAATTTGGTTTTCTAATTGCAAGAACATCCTGTTTTTTTATTTGACCTTTTGACCCTTATCTGACCTGACAGCAACCCAAAAATAATCTCAGTTGGACACCAGATCAATCCATCTAATAATAGATTTTACTGTCAACTAATGACTTAGTCAAGACTTGGAGCCTCTCAGGTGTGTGTGTGTGTGCGTTGTGGGTGTGTGTGTGTGTGTGTGTGTGTGCGTTGTGGGTGTGTGTGTGTGTGCGTTGTGTGGGTGTGTGTGTGTGTGTGTGTGTGTGTGCGTTGTGGGTGTGTGTGTGTGTGTGTGTGTGTGTGTGTGTGTGCGTTGTGGGTGTGTGTGTGTGTGCGCGTTGTGGGTGTGTGTGTGTGCGTGTGTGTGCGTGTGTGTGCGTGTGTGTGCGTTGTGGGTGTGTGTGTGTGTGCGTTGTGTGTGTGTGTGTGCGTTGTGTGTGTGTGTGTGTGTGTGCGTTGTGGGTGTGTGTGTGTGTGTGTGTGCGTTGTGTGTGTGCGTTGTGGGTGTGCGGTGTGTGTGTGTGTGCGCGTTGTGTGTGTGTGTGTGTGTGTGTGTGTGTGTGTGTTGTGTGTGTGTGTTGTGTGTGTGTGTGTGTGTGTGTGTGCGTTGTGTGTGTGCGTTGTGGGTGTGTGTGTGTGTGTGTGTGTGTGTGTGTTGTGTGTGTGTGTTGTGTGTGTGTGTGTGCGTTGTGTGTGTGCGTTGTGTGTGTGCGTTGTGGGTGTGTGTGTGTGTGTGTGTGTGTGCGCGTTGTGGGGCTATAAGAGATGGCAGCTGCATCAATCGTTAGAATGCTCATTTTGCTCTGAGTGATTTACCAGTGGATAAGGTCAATATATTGCGAAGATGTTTTCGTTTATGACCAAAAAGGTTTCGGTCCTCGTTAAGCTGCGCTGTGATCAACAGGCCTTTTCTTCTAAGATCATGCGAGCCGGGAAGATAAATGTAAAACTATAGACATGACTGTACTGTTCTCACAGACGTTCCAATATTTTTGTTAATTAAGATACATAGCCTGTAGGGTAGCGCTAAACATGTGGTGAAATTATTGTTGGAGATTAAATAAACCCGGTCATATACTGTGACCATTGTGAGTGGAGCAATTAAGAACTCCAATTTTCTTTTTTTAAATCCATTGAATGTATTTGTAAAATGGGCGTTTGTTGAAATTGCCTCGGTAAATTGTTTGAAAATCAATAAGACGGATTTTGCTTTAGAGTCATCACAGAGGGCTGTTATTGGTCAAGACAACATAATATCAACCCCGTTTCAACACATCAAACAAAACCAAATCCTACCTCTCAAGACAGAGTCTGACTTCGTTTCAGGCAGAGCGAGAGTGCATCGATATAAATGTGTCAGTGTTCAAACAGACCTGCACGCCGTATCCAATCAGTGACAGTGCGGCTGTGTGCAGACACGCCATCTGTCATGCCGACCAGTCTTATTGTTATCAACTGAACTGTGTGTTTACAAAGTGCAACTTTGATCATTAGCTACAAAATGCATGTCCTGATCAAACAACCATGAACTGGCAGCTGGCTGAGAGGGCGCTTCTCTATGGTTGCCTCCTGACACAGAAGAGCTTTGTAGTGGTAGGAGTGACGATGGCTTGTTTTTACATTTTTTTTTATAAATATGGTGGCTCTTTATTGGATATTAATCAGGGGAGGGAATTAGCCTAGATATACTGCGCTTGCATTGCTTGATGTTTTTCTCTAAACTCGGAGGATGGTTCTGCAGAGATCTGCAAGCAGGGTTAAAATTTTACGTTTTTCACATTTGTCAAATTTTTGCTTGTTAAGTGAGCCTCAGACTTTACTGCTGAGTAGATCGAACGGTTCAATTATAGATTTGAATATTTAGAGCTAGATCTTTATTGGTATGTCTAATTTGATACTGGAATAAAAAGCTCCCCTTGCTTGATCTCTCAATTCATCCACAGCCAGTTCCCGTGGAGGTTTTAGTCCCAGATATGTGTACGCTGATGTGTGCTTCTTTTACATCTGGATTGTATGATCATAGTCCTTGTAATTTTTTGACTGTCTGTCAGCACCCAGGTCTGGCAGAACTAATGCAGTGTTTCTAAGTGAGGCGTTTGGCCCTGTTTGTAGGTGACATTAAAACCAGATCATTTGCAAACAGCGGGCCTTTAAGTTCAGTGTCGTTGATTGTTCAAGTATTTCAGTCAATTCATTAACACAGTTGTTATTAAATAGGCTTGAGCTAAAGTCGTTACCGTTTTACTGCACATCCATAATTCTGGGTGTTTATCTCCAATTTTGACTGCACATTTGTTATTTGTGTATCTCATTAGATTAGCTCAACCCTCCAGCAAACCCTGTTTATCTCACCAATTCCATGATATCCCCTTTGTTATTAAGGCCCTGAATGCAGAATGCTTAAGATGTGTTAAATCCAATTAGAACTTTGTTTACACTCCATTCTCTTCCCACAAAAGTGTGTCTGTAGATGCTCAACAGAATGACTGACTATGAGTACCATTTGAAATAAATATCGACTAACAATAAACCAACCTTTACCTATATATTAAATCAATTGTTGGGTATTGACTATTCTGGGTACAAAACATCAAGAATAATTGTATATTACAATATACTGTACATAATGCATAGTTATTAAGCATGGTCGTATATCACAATATCCAGTATAACACACATGGTCGTATATCACAATATCCAGTATATCACACATGGTCGTATATTACAATATCCAGTATAACACACATGGTCGTATATTACAGTATATCACACATGGTCGTATATTACAGTATATCACACATGGTCGTATATTACAATATACAGTATATCACACATGGTCGTATATTATAATATACAGTATATCAAGCACGGTCGTATATTACAATATCCAGTATAACACACATGGTCGTATATTATAATATACAGTATATCAAGCACGGTCGTATATTACAATATCCAGTATAACACACATGGTTGTATATTACAGTATATCACACATGGTCGTATATTACAGTATAACACACATGGTCGTATATTACAGTATATCACACATGGTCGTATATTACAGTATATCACACATGGTCGTATATTACAATATACAGTATATCACACATGGTCGTATATTACAGTATATCACACATGGTCGTATATTATAATATACAGTATATCAAGCACGGTCGTATATTACAATATCCAGTATAACACACATGGTCGTATATTACAGTATATCACACATGGTCGTATATTACAATATACAGTATATCAAGCACGGTCGTATATTACAATATCCAGTATATCACACATGGTCGTATATTACAATATACAGTATATCAAGCACGGTCGTATATTACAATATCCAGTATAACACACATGGTCGTATATTACAATATACAGTATATCAAGCACGGTCGTATATTACAATATCCAGTATATCACACATGGTCGTATATTACAATATACAGTATATCAAGCACGGTCGTATATTACAATATCCAGTATATCACACATGGTCGTATATTACAGTATATCAAGCACGGTCGTATATTACAATATCCAGTATATCAAGCACGGTCGTATATTACAATATCCAGTATAACACACATGGTCGTATATTACAGTATATCACACATGGTCGTATATTATAATATACAGTATATCAAGCACGGTCGTATATTACAATATCCAGTATAACACACATGGTCGTATATTACAGTATATCACACATGGTCGTATATTATAATATACAGTATATCAAGCACGGTCGTATATTACAATATCCAGTATAACACACATGGTCGTATATTACAGTATATCACACTTGGTCGTATATTATAATATACAGTATGTCAAGCACGGTCGTATATTACAATATCCAGTATAACACACATGGTCGTATATTACAGTATATCACACATGGTCGTATATTACAATATACAGTATATCACACATGGTCGTATATTACAATATACAGTATATCACACATGGTCGTATATTACAGTATATCACACATGGTCGTATATTACAATATACAGTATATCACACATGGTCGTATATTACAGTATATCACACACATGGTCGTATATTACAATATACAGTATATCACACATGGTCGTATATTACAGTATATCACACATGGTCGTATATTACAATATACAGTATCACACACATGGTCGTATATTACAATATACAGTATATCACACACATGGTCGTATATTACAATATACAGTATATCACACATGGTCGTATATTACAATATACAGTATATCAAGCACGGTCGTATATTACAATATACAGTATATCACACATGGTCGTATATTACAGTATATCACACATGGTCGTATATTACAATATACAGTATATCACACATGGTCGTATATTACAGTATATCACACATGGTCGTATATTACAATATACAGTATATCACACATGGTCGTATATTACAATATACAGTATATCACACATGGTCGTATATTACAATATACAGTATATCACACACGGCCATATATTACAATATACAGTATATCACACACATGGTCGTATATTACAATATACAGTATATCACACACGGCCATATATTACAATATACAGTATATCACACACATGGTCGTATATTACAATATACAGTATATCACACACGGCCATATATTACAATATACAGTATATCACACATGGTCGTATAGTACAGTATATCACACACATGGTCGTATATATCAATATACAGTATATCACACATGGTCGTATATTACAATATACAGTATATCACACATGGTCGTATATTACAGTATATCACACACATGGTCGTATATTACAATATACAGTATATCACACATGGTCGTATATTACAATATACAGTATATCACACACGGCCGTATATTACAATATACAGTATATCACACATGGCCGTCATCTCTCATCTCATCTCATCTTCAACCGCTTATCCGGGGTCGGGTCGCGGGGGTAGCAGCTCTAGCAGGGGACCCCAAACTTCCCTTTCCCGGGCAACATTAGCCAGCTCTGACTGGGGAATCCCGAGGCGTTCCCAGGCCAGTGTGGAGATATAATCTCTCCACCTAGTCCTGGGTCTTCCCCGAGGTCTCCTCCCAGCTGGACGTGCCTGGAACACCTCTCTAGGGAGGCGCCCAGGTGGCATTCGTACAAGATGCCCGAACCACCTCAACAGCTCCTTTCTATGCAAAGGAGCAGCGGCTCTACTCCGAGTTCCTCTCGGATGACTGAGCTTCTCACCCTATCCCTAAGGGAGAGGCCAGCCACCTATCTGAGAAAACCCATTTCGGCCGCTTGTACCCGCGATCTAGTTCTTTCGGTCATGACCCAGCTTTCATGACCATAGGTGAGGGTAGGAACAAAGATTGACCGGTAGATCGAGAGCTTTGCCTTTCGGCTCAGCTCTCTTTTCGTCACAACGGTGCGGTGAAGCGAATGCAACACCGCCCCCGCTGCTCCGATCCTCCGACCAATCTCCCGCTCCATTGTTCCCTCACTCGCGAACAAGACCCCGAGGTACTTGAAGTCCTTCACTTGGAGTAAGGACTCATTCCCTACCCGGAGTAGGCACTCCACCGGTTTCCTGCTGAGAGTCATGGCCTCAGATTTAGAGGTGCTAACCCTCATCCCAGCCGCTTCACACTCGGCTGCGAACCGATCCAGTGAGTGCTGAAGGTCACCGACCGATGAGGCCATCAGGACCACATCATCCGCAAAAAGCAGTGATGTGACCATCAGCCCACCGAACGGGAACCCCTCCCCCATGACTACGCCTTGATATCCTGTCCATGAATATTACAAACAGGATTGGTGACAAAGCGCAGCCCTGGCGGAGGCCAACCCCCACCTGGAACGAATCCGACTTACTGCCGAGGACACGGACACAGCTCATGCTTTGAGCGTACAGAGATTGGATGGCCCTGAGAAGAGACCCCTCACCCCATACTCCGCAGCACCTCCCACAAAAAGATCCCGGGGTACCCGGTCATACGCCTTCTCCAGATCCACAAAACACATGTAGACTGGATGGGCATACTCCCAGGCCCCCTCCAGGATCCTTGCGAGAGTAAAGAGCTGGTCCGTGGTTCCCCGGCCAGGACGAAAACCGCATTGTTCCTCTTCAATCTGAGGTTCGACTATTGGCCGAACCCTCCTTTCCAGCACTTTGGAGTACACTTTACCAGGAGGCTGAGGAGTGTGATACCTCTGTAATTGGCACACACTCTCTGGTCCCCCTTTTTAAAGAGGGGAACCACCACCCCGGTCTGCCACTCCTCTGGCACTGTCCCAGACTTCCATGCAATGTTGAAGAGGCGTGTCAACCAAGACAGCCCTTCCCCACCCAAAGCTTTTAGCATTTCTGGACGAATCTCATCAGTCCCTGGGGCTTTGCCACTGTGGAGTTGTTTGACTACCTCAGCGACTTCCCCAGGGAAACTGACGATGACCCTCCATCAGCCTCCAGCTCTGCCTCTGTACTAGAGGGCGTGTAGGTCGGATTCAGGAGCTCCTCAAAATGCTCTTTCCAGCGCCCGATCACATCATCAGTTGAGGTCAACAGTGTCCCATCCTTACTGTACACAGCTTGGATGGTTCCCGTTTTCCCCTTCTGAGGTGCCGAACGGTTTTCCAGAAGCATTTTGGTGCCGACCGAAAGTCCTTCTCCATAGCTTCTCCAAACTTCTCCCACACCCGCTGCTTTGCCTCTGACACGGCAGCGGCTGCAGCCCTTCGGGCCTGTCGGTACCCTGCAACTGCCTCCGGAGTCCCCAGGGCTAGCATATCCCTGAAGGCCTCCTTCTTCAGTCGGACAGCTTCCTGACCACCGTGGTCCACCACGGTGTTCTAGGGTTACCACCCCTTGAGGCACCTAGGACCTTGAGACCACAGCTCACCGCCGCAGCTTCAGCAATAGAAGCTTTGAACATTGCCCACTCAGGTTCAATGCCCCCAACCTCCACAGGGATGCCTGAAAAGCTCCGCCGGAGGTGTGAGTTAAAGATCTTTCGGACAGGGGCCTCCTCCAGACGTTCCCAGTTCACCCGCACTACCCGTTTGGGCTTACCTGGTCTGTCCAAAGTCTTTCCCCACCCTCTGATCCAACTCACTACCAGATGGTGATCAGTTGACAGCTCTGCCCCTCTCTTCACCCGAGTGTCCAAAACATGCGGCCTTAGATCAGCCGATACGATTACAAAATCGATCATTGACCTTCGGCCTAGGGTGCTCTGGTACCATGTACACTTATGCGCCTCCTTATGTTCGAACATGGTGTTTGTTATAGACAATCCATGACTAGCACAGAAGTCCAATAACAAACGACCGCTCGGGTTTAGATCAGGAGGCCGTTCCTCCCAATCACGCCTCTCCAGGTGTCTCCATCGTTGCCCACATGTGCGTTGAAGTCACCCAGCAGAATGATGGAGTCCCCTACTGGAGCCCTATATAGGACTCCCTTCAGGGTCTCCAAGAAGGCTGAATACTCCAAACTGCTGTTTGGTGCATAAGCACAAACAACAGTCAGAGTTTTCCCCCCCACCACCCTTAGGCGTAGGGAGGCAAACCTCTCATCCACCGGGGTAAACTCCAACACCACCGTGCTCAGACGTGGGCTCGTGAGTATCCCCACACCAGCCCGCCGCCTCTCACCCTGGGCAACTCCAGAGAAGAACAGAGTCCAACCCCTATCCAGGAGTAAGGTTCCAGAGCCACGGTTGTGCGTAGAGGTAAGTCCCACCAGATCCAACTGGTATCGCTCCACCTCACGCACAAGTTCTGGCTCCTTCCCCCCCAGTGAGGTGACGTTCCACGTCCCCAAAGCAAGCTTCTGCCGCCCGGGTCTGATCCGTCGAGACCCCCCACCTTCACTGCCACCCATATGACAGCGCACCCGACCCCTGCGGTTGTTCCTGTGAGTGGTGGGCCCACAAGATGGAGAGGAGAGAGATGCCACGTATCTCGTTCGGGCTGTGCCCGGCCGGGCTCCGTGGCAAACCCGGCCACCAGACGCTCGCTTTCGAGCCCGCCGTCTGGGCCTGGCTCCAGACGAGGGCCCTGGGCTTCCTCCAGGCAGGGTCTCGCTCCTTTTTCCTCGATCTTTCATGGGGTCTTGGTGAACCATTCTTAGTCTGGCCCCTCGCCTGAGACCACTTTGCCTTGGGAAACCCTACCAGGAGCCGTATATTACAATATACAGTATATCACACATGGTCGTGTATATTACAGTATATCACACACGGTCGTATATTACAATATACAGTATATCACACATGGTCGTATATTACAGTATATCACACACGGCCGTATATTACAATATACAGTATATCACACATGGCCGTATATTACAATATACAGTATATCACACATGGTCGTATATTACAGTATATCACACACGGCCGTATATTACAATATACAGTATATCACACATGGTCGTATATTACAGTATATCACACACGGTCGTATATTACAATATACAGTATATCACACACGGCCGTATATTACAATATACAGTATATCACACACGGCCGTATATTACAATATACAGTATATCACACATGGTCGTATATTACAGTATATCACACACGGTCGCATATTACAATATACAGTATATCACACATGGTCGTATAATACAGTATATCACACACAGTCGTATATTACAATATACAGTATATCACACATGGCCATATATTACAGTATATCACACACGGCCGTATATTACAATATACAGTATATCACACATGGCCGTATATTACAGTATATCACACACGGCCGTATATTACAATATACAGTATATCACACATGGCCGTATATTACAGTATATCACACACGGCCGTATATTACAATATACAGTATATCACACATGGCTGTATATTACAATATACAGTATATCACACGTGGCCGTATATTACAATATACAGTATATCACACATGGCCGTATATTACAGTATATCACACACGGCCGTATATTACAATATACAGTATATCACACATGGCCGTATACGTTAGGGTATTGTAAATAAAACAGGAGATTTACTTTAAGCCAAACAAGTGTCGAATGAAGATGGACCAGGCATATTGCTCTGGGACAAGTGCTTCGCTGGAGTAATATACGTTGGCATACTTAGCAATTATACAAACACAAGTTATTACGCAGTAAGAAATAAACCAGGCATGGCATAGCAACAGACTAAATAGGACAACGATAATCGGCCCAGTATGTGATGCATCACTGTATTAGTAATAAAATGTTTTAATTATTGTGGACAGTTGGAGAAATCCTATTGAGGTGTCCTAAGATGCCAGTCCATAATAAACATTAACGAGATAAACAGTGTCAGTGGTTCACCTGGGAACACTGCACATGTCCCATTCTCATCAATTATCCCAATTACCTTTATTTCTCTTCATATAATGAACTTCAGCTTTTTGCACATGGGCATTCTGAAGTGACTCAATCCAATTTTACCCAGTATCGGATTTCTAATTTCTGCAGCCGGAACAGTCAAAAATTGAAATTGTGTGGATAAAAATCTGATCTGAATTTGGCTATGTATGTAACATGTCTCAACGACCATATTCAATGAGTCCTGTATGTAACATGTCTGAATGATCATATCCAATGAGTCCTATATGTAACAAGTCTTAACGATCATATCCAATGAGTCCTGTATGTAACATGTAACATGTCTGAACGATCATATCCAATGAGTCCTGTATGTAACATGTAACATGTCTGAATGATCATACCCAATGAGTTCTGTATGTAACATGTAACATGTCTGAAAGATCATATCCAATGAGTCCTGTGTGTAACATGTAACATGTCTGAACGATCATATCCAATGAGTCCTGTGTGTAACATGTAACATGTCTGAACGATCATATCCAATGAGTCCTGTGTGTAACATGTAACATGTCTGAACGATCATATCCAATGAGTCCTGTATGTAACATGTAACATGTCTGAACGATCATATCCAATGAGTCCTGTATGTAACATGTAACATGTCTGAACAATCATATCCAATGAGTCCTGTATGTAACATGTAACATGTCTGAACGATCATATCCAATGAGTCCTGTGTGTAACATGTAACATGTCTGAACGATCATATCCAATGAGTCCTGTATGTAACATGTAACATGTCTGAACGATCATATCCAATGAGTCCTGTATGTAACATGTAACATGTCTGAACAATCATATCCAATGAGTCCTGTATGTAACATGTAACATGTCTGAACAATCATATCCAATGAGTCCTGTATGTAACATTTTACACTATGTCATTACTTGAGTGTTCATAGTCACAACACAGGCGTAACGGATAATAAAATAACGCAGTCATCGGCGCACAGGTCAACACTCTATTTTAATGATGTGCATATTCGTCAAATCTTTTATTATCTTTTTTATTACAACATGTGCAAAGATGAAGTACTTCGGTTTCTGAAATATTTGGTTGGTTTTTGCTGTTCATTGAATTCCCGGCTCGGTTGGAAGTCACCGTCTCCGACCCTGGTCTGGGACAGGCACATGGTGTGCATGTTATTGATCCCCACCTGTGGTAATACGCCCACCCTGGGACGCAACATTACCCCAGGATAAATAGCCAATGTGTTAGTGCTGGGCCGGTACAAAACCCAGCCACAAATGGGTCATTTCCGGCACATGGGATAAAAAAAAACAATGTTTCTGGGAAGTAGAAGTAGAAATACACTTGAAATAATAAATACAGTTCGTAACAATGGAGAAGATAGTCAGCTAAAGGCACTGTGTAATTCCTCCGCGTTCTAATTAAACTGTCACAGAGGGAATGAGATAATGAATCCCTTTTATAACTTCATCTTCTCCTCTCGCGAAGTAATAGATACTGCAGGACTGAACAGCCATAGCTGTTTCAACGTACATTATAAAAAATACATACAAATTGGAAAAAGAAAAGTCTTACTGCAATAAACGGGTCCTAGCCTCTCATGGAACGGTAAAAACAGCAGACTGCAAGTGGCGACACAATGTCGAAAGAGAGAACCCTAAAGACCACTAAAGAGAACCCGGGGAACCAGTTCACTGCATGCTACGCAGGACAACTGTAGAGACAAATGTAACGCCTTCCAGCGCTACTGTGACGCTATTGTTATCTCCTCACATCGGCCACGCGTCTGTAACAGGTAACAAATGATAGAATGTCATGATCTCCTTTGTTCCATGTGACATAATTGAGTGGGTCACATGACCGTGGACCATCACAACTCACCCCTTGCGTATGATGAAACTCACCCCTTGCGCTAGCTGATACGTCAGAAACAGAGTCACAGGTCTGCACCAACCTCATGTGGGTGGGACAAAGTGACATGCAACCAGGAAATGGTTTCGTTCCAAATGGCAACCCCGTCCATAAGTGCACAAGGGAAGACGATTCGCGCACAAGGAGGGTTGTTAACGACAAGGAATTAGTCAAGCTTGTTGGAGTGAACAAGAAAAAAAACTAACAAGCCATACTGAAATAAAGCTTCCAGAATAACCAGTGAAGATATTAAGTGTCACCTATTGACAGGCACTGAAATGGAGCTGCTCTAGTCTAGTTAGCCTAGCTCTCCATCAAGCTAATTCTGTGACAGTTATGAAAAGCTCCGGCGGTGCAGTCTGGGTTCCAGTGACTGGGCTCCGTGTTTTCTGTCCCAAAGAAAGCGGGTAGAGTGTGTAGGGTGAAAGAGACACACACAGATTTAGAGACAAACTGAGTGAGAGACACACATAGTGAGAGTGTGTGGACAGGAGACTATGAACAGGAGACTTTGTGTGTGTGTGTGTGTGACCGCGCGAGAAGCAGGGAGAGAGAGAGAGAATGTAAGTGAGGATGAGATAACGAGAGCTGTAGAAAGTGAGGCCGAGAGGAGAACGAGGTCAAAGGGCAAGTGACACACACACACACACACACAAAAATAGTGGGCTAAGCAAAAGGTGTTAGTTTGAATATCCAGAGCCCAGGCAGTGAGCCTCGTTCCTGGCCTGTTGGGCCGACAGCACCCGCTGGTGTCAAGGTGGGGTTGAAGAAAAAACAGGGCAGCGTGTGCCAGAGGTCGGCATGATGTCATCATTAAGACCTGAGCGGCCACCAAGCCCCACCAAAATCAGGCATAGGGCTTGGTGTCTGGGTAGTCTCCTGGTTATGAAGAGTGGGGGAGGAAGGAACAGGCGACATGAGGTTGAGAGAGAGGGTGGGAGAGAGAGAGGATGGGAGGGAAGAGAAGGCAAAAGTCCTTCATGGCTCTGCCATTGGCTCTCTCCAACGGAGGCTGCGCCTCATCAAGCAAACCCCATTCCCCATCAATCAATCAATCAAATGTATTTTATAAAGCCCTTTTCCCAACAATGTTGTCACAAAGTGTTTTTCCAAACACCCAGCCTGAATCCGACAGAGCACACGCATCAACAAGTCGGTGCCCGTTACGGTGGGTGCCATCAACGCCCGGCAAGCCTCTCGCTCGGCGGTTCGGGCAGGAAGTACAGCAGTGTTACGCCTTCCTCCATTTCCGCTAACCTCACATTAACAACATCGACCGGAAGAAACAACAGAGGAGTCTACTGTGCATGCCTGAGACCCAAGTGCTCGCTGTGGATATAGGTGATTGTGTGCATGCGTGTCACCGTCGATCGATTGTGACACACACACGCACCCCGCGGTCCAATCTGTTGGACCGGTGAAAAACGAGCATCAATGATGCAGTAGCAGCGCGCACACGTCTGGGTTTATTCTCTAAGACCCTGCAGGACAACTAAAAGGCCCCTGCATTATTAACCAGGCTCGGTCGGCAAAACACCACAGAACACTAAAAACCCTCGCCAAGTCTCTCTCCCGGCAGCAGAGATCTAAGTGTGTTCAAATGAAGCCATTAGCAGCTATTTGCAATAACCCGCTTAATTGAACCGCAACGCGCCTCGGGATAAAGAAGTCCACAACGCCACGTGGAAAAGGGCTGACTTCGTAATTGCTCGACGCAAGCGGTTTTCCTCCGTGTGTTTCCAGGCCCGGTGCGTTGAGCCGAGGACCCGTTCTGTGGTACCCGTTTGTGCGCCGACTGCCAGAGGCCTTGGAAATGGCACTCTACTCCCTACATAGTGCACTCCGTTTGTACAGGGCAGTTAGTGAACGTCAATATAGATACAGGGGGATTGTGTCGATTCTAGGGCAGGATCCTGGCACACGGTGGGAAGTTCTTGCATCCTGGAATGCCGGTCTGGGATGGATTAATTTCAAGAGATTATCGCTTCAGCAGCAGCCGGAGCGACCGAAATGAAAGGGAGAAAACGGGAAGCCAAAGCGATATTTATTTCCCGAACAGGGAACGGGGAATAACGTAGTAACGAAAAGCAATTTGGAACACAGCCCCAATATATCGGAGTACATTATTTAGACGGGTGTATTTCACAAGGCAGATATTGGATTTGTGGCGGTCATTACGACCACGTGGACGAACTAATAAATATATCGACTGATATCGATTCGTTCTTTTTAGGCGCCGATGCATTGCTCCTACATGACACATATTGTAGAACACAGCAATAACAAACCCGGCACTGGCGAACCGCTCCCCTCCGAAGAACATATCTGTGTAGTCGATTACCATGACGAGAGCATGTTATGGACTTTCAATACAGTGGCATGCTGATTGGACCAGATTGCTGTGATGCACAAGTGAAATCACACTGCTCCCGTTATGAATTAAACACGCGGGTTGATATAGCTAGCGATTCCCGTCAACAGAGGAGATGCTCTCGTTGTTCTACTGTGTCGACGAGACAAGGATGAATGGGCCACAACCTGTCAGGAAGTCACATTAGAGAACATGTACTCACGTCTGTGTCTGGACCCTTGTCCGCCCCGGGGCAGGAGAATGTGACAAACTCATGGCACCTCTTGTGGACCACGAAACAGCAAACTGGAGAGAGAGAGAGATGCACTGTTAGAGGTGAATGATTTACTGTATCACATCAAAGCATTGAAATACTTCTCTAGTTCGTAAATATATCATAGCTTGGGCGGATGCAAATTAGCACAGGGTGTTTGTCAGATACGCCCCAGACCCGCTGAATGAAAAGGCAGGGGGGTTGGGGGGGGGGCAACAACGTCTGGGTAGCCATGTAGCCAGATGGCTCGAACAGACCATGGCAAGCCAAAGTACTGTACTATAACACCACCTCTTCACGGTCTCGCAGGCCTCACACACACGCACGCACGCACGCCCCCTCAACTGCAATTGCACACACTCCATTAAAGCAATGAAAAATACTTTGGTTGCACACATTGGTGCACAACTAGAAAAAAAAGTGTACAATCACTCCATATCTTTTGTGCATTTCGGTAACGTAGTCCAAGGCTCCCAAAATACATTTGGAATTATTTTTGAAAGTAGTTTAAGTATGTCTAGAAAATATATAGGATTTCTTAAACCTGCAGAAAAGCTTCTTCTCTTAGTATCACCTTGATCCGTTGTGACATTCAGATAACCAAATGGTGAACATGAAATGAACATCCTCCCGCCCCATCACTGCCACTGCCTCAGGGCATAAACAAACTAGCATGTTGATGTTATCCTGGGCTGCCAATGCTTTCACAATGAAAGTCGTACATCGGCAGTCAGCTAGTATGACGCATTCCTACACGGATCCGGATAACCGTCAATGTTGGAACTCTGCAGCGCCCTAAATCACAATACAAATGACCAAGGCAAATGAGCTCCGCCAGATTCAATGGATAGATAGATAGGCGCCAAATCTGTTTTACAGAGAACTAAACAGGTACTATTGCAGAGGCAAAGAATCACAAATAGATCGTACTAGAGACTGAAGCTAACGGATAATATACACGTCTATTCTTTTGAATTTGCAAGCTAATATTGAATATGTTCTTATGTTCAAATGTGTGGGTGTTTTTTCAAACGTTTGTTTCTGAAGATTAAAACATAGAGTATAGAACTAAATAATTTGCCGTTGTCTTTTTTATGCAGTAATCCATGGACACACACACACAGACACACACAGCTCTCAGAAGGATAAGAGTAAACATGACCTGGCTGCTTTATCAGTAGCTACATACACTAAGTAATGGCTGTTTTATTATGGTACACAGTAGCTGTTTGCTGTCAATCTCAGAGGCCTGTAGCTCTATTGTTGCTTCTCCACCATCTCTTCTCGTCCTTCCTACCGCTCTCTCTCTCTCTTTCTGGAATATACACGAGACTGTGACACGGCCAGCCTGACTTAATTTCTCATTTGTGTTGTTAGCCCGATGTAAATTATGTCACAGGATCAATAGCACTGATCATTTTCAGAGCATTGCAGGAGCTGTTACCATTGGTAACTGTTCACCATTTTGACCCGATAATGACCTAATAAATCACGATCTAAGTTTAGGCCACATTAAAATAGAAAATGACATGGGGCTGGTTTGGTAGCAACGTGCTACAGTAGGTTTTCAACGCAAACGCTGCAAAATGGAAAGAGTCCACGAATGAAAGAGGCTTCCTTGATTTAGCATCTTCAAGGTCTTACGTTCATAGTGATGAACGCTAAATTTGTAGCAACATCCCCTGCATTGCTACATCTCATCACCTCTCCGCATCTGAGCTAATGGCTTGCCCGGACCAGTCAATACCGCAACCCCAGTGAATCACGCTACAGCTGCCACCCACTGAAAAAACAGACGCCCCATGAATCCAAATCATGAATTACTGAGTGCCCCAGGTCTGCTGTACGGTCATCGAATAAACTGACACATGGATTTACAAGGGGACTCATTGTTCTGAACCGTCACTACGCCTCGGAGCGAGTAACCGGTTTGAGTAACCAATGGGTTACTCGGACCGGTTACAAACGTCAATGCTTCCCAAACAACAGGGTATGGTCTAGATGCAGTTCAAAGGTTCAGATGAAGACCATTTTAATTCAATGCTTCCCAAACAACAGGGTATGGTCTAGATGAAGTTCACAGGTTCAGATGAAGACCATTCTAATTCAATGCTTCCCAAACAACAGGGTATGGTCTAGATGCAGTTCAAAGGTTCAGATGAAGACCATTTTAATTCAATGCTTCCCAAACAACAGGGTATGGTCTAGATGAAGTTCAAAGGTTCAGATGAAGACCATTTTAATTCAATGCTTCCCAAACAACAGGGTATGGTCTAGATGCAGTTCAAAGGTTCAGATGAAGACCATTCTAATTCAATGCTTCCCAAACAACAGGGTATGGTCTAGATGAAGTTCAAAGGTTCAGATGAAGACCATTCTAATTCAATGCTTCCCAAACAACAGGGTATGGTCTAGATGAAGTTCACAGGTTCAGATGAAGACCATTCTAACTCAATGCTTCCCAAACAACAGGGTATGGTCTAGATGCAGTTCAAAGGTTCAGATGAAGACCATTCTAATTCAATGCTTCCCAAACAACAGGGTATGGTCTAGATGAAGTTCACAGGTTTAGATGAAGACCATTCTAACTCAATGCTTCCCAAACAACAGGGTATGGTCTAGATGCAGTTCACAGGTTTAGATGAAGACCATTCTAATTCAATGCTTCCCAAACAACAGGGTATGGTCTAGATGCAGTTCACAGGTTCAGATGAAGACCATTCTAATTCAATGCTTCCCAAACAACAGGGTATGGTCTAGATGCAGTTCACAGGTTCAGATGAAGACCATTCTAATTCAATGCTTCCCAAACAACAGGGTATGGTCTAGATGAAGTTCACAGGTTCAGATGAAGACCATTCTAATTCAATGCTTTCCAAACAACAGGGTATGGTCTAGATGCAGTTCAAAGGTTCAGATGAAGACCATTTTAATTCAATGCTTTCCAAACAACAGGGTATGGTCTAGATGCAGTTCAAAGGTTCAGATGAAGACCATTTTAATTCAATGCTTCCCAAACAACAGGGTATGGTCTAGATGCAGTTCAAAGGTTCAGATGAAGACCATTCTAATTCAATGCTTCCCAAACAACAGGGTATGGTCTAGATGCAGTTCAAAGGTTCAGATGAAGACCATTCTAATTCAATGCTTCCCAAACAACAGGGTATGGTCTAGATGAAGTTCACAGGTTCAGATGAAGACCATTCTAATTCAATGCTTTCCAAACAACAGGGTATGGTCTAGATGCAGTTCAAAGGTTCAGATGAAGACCATTTTAATTCAATGCTTTCCAAACAACAGGGTATGGTCTAGATGCAGTTCAAAGGTTCAGATGAAGACCATTTTAATTCAATGCTTCCCAAACAACAGGGTATGGTCTAGATGAAGTTCACAGGTTCAGATGAAGACCATTCTAATTCAATGCTTCCCAAACAACAGGGTATGGTCTAGATGCAGTTCAAAGGTTCAGATGAAGACCATTCTAATTCAATGCTTCCCAAACAACAGGGTATGGTCTAGATGCAGTTCAAAGGTTCAGATGAAGACCATTTTAATTCAATGCTTCCCAAACAACAGGGTATGGTCTAGATGAAGTTCACAGGTTCAGATGAAGACCATTCTAATTCAATGCTTCCCAAACAACAGGGTATGGTCTAGATGCAGTTCAAAGGTTCAGATGAAGACCATTCTAATTCAATGCTTCCCAAACAACAGGGTATGGTCTAGATGCAGTTCAAAGGTTCAGATGAAGACCATTCTAATTCAATGCTTCCCAAACAACAGGGTATGGTCTAGATGAAGTTCACAGGTTCAGATGAAGACCATTCTAATTCAATGCTTTCCAAACAACAGGGTATGGTCTAGATGCAGTTCAAAGGTTCAGATGAAGACCATTTTAATTCAATGCTTTCCAAACAACAGGGTATGGTCTAGATGCAGTTCAAAGGTTCAGATGAAGACCATTTTAATTCAATGCTTCCCAAACAACAGGGTATGGTCTAGATGAAGTTCACAGGTTCAGATGAAGACCATTCTAATTCAATGCTTCCCAAACAACAGGGTATGGTCTAGATGCAGTTCAAAGGTTCAGATGAAGACCATTCTAATTCAATGCTTCCCAAACAACAGGGTATGGTCTAGATGCAGTTCAAAGGTTCAGATGAAGACCATTCTAATTCAATGCTTCCCAAACAACAGGGTATGGTCTAGATGCAGTTCAAAGGTTCAGATGAAGACCATTCTAATTCAATGCTTCCCAAACAACAGGGTATGGTCTAGATGCAGTTCAAAGGTTCAGATGAAGACCATTCTAATTCAATGCTTCCCAAACAACAGGGTATGGTCTAGATGCAGTTCAAAGGTTCAGATGAAGACCATTCTAATTCAATGCTTCCCAAACAACAGGGTATGGTCTAGATGCAGTTCACAGGTTTAGATGAAGACCATTCTAACTCAATGCTTCCCAAACAACAGGGTATGGTCTAGATGCAGTTCACAGGTTCAGATGAAGACCATTCTAACTCAATGCACCCATATCAGTTACTCAGTTCAGTAAAACCCGCTCCTCCAGAAGAAACCGGGTCATCGGGGACAATGGGACATTGAAGCAGCTCGCCAAATATACCACCTGTCCCGGAGTCATTCGCTGCATCTTCATGAACGCGTGCGCGCACAGGGGAACTTTCCTCACAAGGATGAAAGAAAAAGGGCAAAAGGTTGAAGATGAAATGCATTAAACGACCATGGTTTCCGAGTGTTTCAACTCTAGCCATTTACTGAGCTTTCCTCCAAACCGTTGCCCGCTGGAATAGATGGATAGATAGGGCCGGGTGTCTTCCTCAGAAGCCTGCCCTCCAGCTAACTAGACACACTGGTCTGTTATGGACCAGAAAGAGCACTTAAAGCGTCGCCACTCATCGATCACCAAGCACCACCATTAAGGCTCCAAAAGAATAGACAATCATTAATGCGACTGCACCCCTGCCAACGTAATGGGCTCCATTTTGCAGACGGGGGAACTGTATTGAGCAATGATCAGAAGCTAATTGTATGACTGTAATGAGCCGCTCCATGGTTCTGTAAGATGGGATGGGCAGCTTCTGGATCAGTAAACCTCCACAGCTAAACAAATGCCAACGCGATTTGGCGCAGAGATCCGAAGCAGCCAGTGCCATGTATCGGGTTGGCAGGGCTGCGTTTGGATCCGAACAAGAACCACAGCGAACAATGGTGGACTGACTTTTCGGCTGTACGTGGAGTAGCTGCGAATCGAGAAGTCCTTTCGAAAGAGGGACCATTCACGAGGGGTTCACGTAATCCGGGAGAAGAAAGTGGGCCAGTGCAAAATACAAAGGAGAGAGCGTTCGAGAAACACAGAGGGGAGGTGTAATGTTGACTTTTAATGGGAACGGAAAAGAGTGGGAAACATCTCACTATGACCTTATTATTTAACACGGAGTGCACCATGAATTATTGAGAGGCCACAATCTAATGTACATTTTAAAATCAATACTTATTACATCTTCAAATAGCCCCGCAGCAGCAGAACAAAGGACCCACTCTGGCTGGCTTTTTATCTGGACTCTAACATCCCACTCTTCCACAGAATGCGCCTGGAATTTAATCAAACCCATGTCATACATACCATATTATACAAACCACGCGTAAATCATGTTTTACAACCCATACTACAAAAGCAGACTATTCTTTTGTCTTAACAGTTCAATGTGGACTCAATGTGTTTCAGTAATCCTGTGTTGTGCAATGAGGACTTAGAGGCTGGATTGGGAAATGATTTGGAGTTGATCAAGCTATGTAGACTAGCTGCAATTCGATTATTTTCACGAAGTACACGGCTTTCAATAAACGAGCAAAGCTTTCATCATTGACCTATTGCAAGCAACAAATCAGAGTGCCCCATGTACTACATCATTCAACCTTAATCTTAGACATCCCACCAATAGTTTCATCCTGGTTCACAGACAGACGCGCACTAAATGGCATTCGCTGAACAATCATGTGACGTTCAAAATTGCGAACCGGGAAGAACTGGGACCGTGAGTACAAATGGGGGTCCATAACGGAAGAATGGCGGCGGGAGAGGCTGTGGCAGTAAACCAATGTCGACCCAGACGTGGAAGTTCGGAGGAACTGTGGACGAGACCGGGTCGGACATTTCAATTTAGTGGGTTGTGTTCAACGTGGACTCAAGTGTCCGAGAATCTGCAATAATCTTCATGGCAATAGGTCAAAAACACTGTGACGGACAAACATAACGAGAGCAATTCCAATTACCATAGCAACAACGAGGACGGCTAATGAAACGGCGGGAGTCATAATAAAATAATCAGGATTGTGTCAATGGGAAAGACGGAAATAGTATTACGATTGATGATAATCACCGAAATGTTCAGTGGTCAGTATGTCATGCCATAATGACAAGTCACAAACAACTTTAGCGGTGGCAGCGTGCTAATATTGTTCAATCCAATCTGCGCCTCCATAAAAGTGTCAACAGAGTGGATGATGGAAGGGGCATATCCATCATGTGATCCCATGGAGCGGTTATTTAACTGGAAAAGTTAATGAACTAAGTCAGATATTATTGTGCTCCGTGATTCATTCCCTGTCGGTTCTGGTCAACTAAGATTTCTCTCTTTTTGAATAAGTACTGTGGTGGAGCAGAATCAATAGGTTACGGATTTGACTCAACCCTGTTAGCACATAATCGACTAATTTTATATAACGCATATGACGTGGCATTGTAGAAGGCACATTTTTGATTGGCCTGCTAGAGTTTGCATTATTTTGCTCTAACAGGTTATCTATAATATTAGAGAAATCAACAGCCATCAAGTTCATCTTTGCTGATTTTTGTAAAATGATACTTTATAATAACAAGGCAGAATTATGGTTTGTTGAGTATAGCAAGTCTCTGGGTTGAGTTGTCAACTAGGAAAAGTAGCTAGCTACTTTAATATATTTCTACGGGCAGATGAATACATTTCCACATGCAATTAAAGCCATAGTAAAAAACACCATATGGATAAACTCTGAAAATTTGCGTTCCGGGTTTTCTACCAGAGAAAAGACCCTCAATAATTATCCTTAATTAACGTGCCTGTGGCTTCGTTTGGATATTAACCTATCAGAGCAAGAATAATAAAAATCCATGAGAGTAGTTTCAACATTTGGTTTTCAATGAGGAAATGGGACACAGGTTGAGGGTAACTGTATCTACACAAGTCGAAGCAGACTCCTCAGAGAGAGGCAGGTCAGCTCCACATTCACCTTATAACCACAGACTCAATTTACACAGGTGGGTTTTGAATACAGGGAATGTACTCTGGAAGAAATTCATGCAAATATTAACATGTCCAGTTGTCAATCAAACTTGCATAATCCATGATTATTAAAAAATATGTGCTTGGACCGCACTGGGCTTATTTTCAGAACCCAGAACGATGAGTAATTACAATTAAGCCATAAAACCAGTATCTGGGATGCAGCAGTCCCTAGTCTTCATCAACCAGAAAAGCCTCGTTTTGGACCATAAGCTGAAATAGTAGAGCAACTATCATGGAGAGCTTCGGTGAATTATACATTTTTTCATGCTGACTATTAAACCAACCATCACTAAAAAGGGTTAGGTTACACCCCGTCATGTTGTGCTACACGGGCAAATTGTTTGTATCATATTTCACATGAATATCATGGTTGCTGTTTGACCGGGTTCAGACGGTACCTCCACAGTTCACTCCATTTTAGACTGCTCTGCTCTGTTGACTGGACGAGCCCCTTGAAGGAGGTTAGTGTGTAAACTGTGATTCATCTCAGAGCAGCTTAGCTTCAAGTCACCATCCCTGACCCATTAGCCACGAGATGGAATTCCCTTAAAAGAAGCATGCATGTCTGACAGGAGTGTGCAGTTTGAAAAGTGAAGTTTCATCTTGCTCCAAGCATGGCTTTTGGAGGCCTGGCCAGGGTTTATGTCATGGTTGGGTAACATGGGCCGGGGGGAGAGTCGCTGCTTCACTGTGAAAACGACATCTACAGCAGTTTCTCCGTGCTTTTCTAAAGTACGACCGCACACACATACGCGCACGCACACAGCTGACAGAAAACACTGAACACACAAAGACACAACAAGTGTTTCAAACTAGGCGATCAGTGTTGTTCGGGTTTAATTAACACTTGTCATCACCAACTCAATCGATGAGCAGACATTAAAGACTCCAGATATCCAAGGCATGGTCATAAGGAGGCCGGGCCGTAGGGAAGAGGGATGGGCACGCATACGTACGGGAAAGGTGGGCCGTTTCCAAGGCAACAGGCAAGAGCAACGTGATAATCATAAGAAATTAAAGAGCTCATAGCGCTCACAGGGGAGAAGCGCGTGCACTCGCATACGTTTCAATGTGAAGGGGTAGCTGCGACTAACAGTGAGTGCGCGCATGCATGTGTTTGTGAATGTGTGCCAAACACACCAGGGTCAGCCATCATTGGAGCTCTCCGTTTACAAAGATGAGATATCGACTTCCTGTTAAGCAACGCTCAGCTATGATGGAGTTGAAAGCGAAGTTAAGACGAGTGGCATTAATGAAACTTCACTTTCTCTTAAGAGTGTCGTCTCAATGACAGCCATTTAGAACGGAGGTGAAGGAGAGGGAATTCCGCTTCACATGAAGCACAAAGTGCCTGTCGAAAAAAAACATTAGAGACACGAAGGACTCTGAAGACGTTAAACACATTTAAACGGAAAGGAAGACTCTGTCCCGTTGGGAATGGAGACACTCTTCCTGTATTGCTCCGATCAATTGCAGTCATTCATCAACCTGAGCAATAAACAATTGGTGTAGCACAGGTCTGAAGCAGCTAATGCATTTTTGGTGACAGGATATTGTATTTTTGTAATTAATTTTGTTTTTAGATGAATACGTGCATACGTTAAGCGTTCTTCGCTCAGTGTTCTGGGAGAGCTTGAAACACAAACAGACTTGACGCTTGAGGACGACATTCCTGTGTAAACTTGAAGTGTGTAAACTTCAACCGAGGAACTTTTTTTTGTCAACCGAAAAGGATACATCTCAGCAGAGCAGGGTCACTCCAAACGTTTCTTACAACATATTTCAAATTGGCATGTTCCACATCATCTCTTTTCGTTAATCTGCTTTGGTCCGTGTTCTGCGTTAAATGTTCTGTGTCAATTCACTTTAAAGGGCTAAAGCTGTCAACTTCTAGATGTAGACGATTACGGAGCCCGGTGGCAAGCTTAGTCATGGCCCTAACCCATGACGGAGGTGCCTGACATGTGTCAACACATTGTTATGGTCGCTCCACAAACGAGCCTCACAGGTGCAATAAAATAAGAATAAAATCACCTTCCAGTCCTGATGCATAAAGAAGCTCGTCAGAGGAATATGCATTGCTTTGAATAACACCTTCCTTTCAAAAATTAAGACTGTAATTGAACTGCAACACGCATTACCTTTACAAGCGAAACCAATGTATTAAACATTGTTTGTTATTCTATATTACTATTTGGCTAGAATTAGATAAATACATTAGATGCACACACTCAGAAAGAGCTCAGATTTATCCATATTTACAAGTATTGTTAAGTTGAAAAAGTGGATATGGCACTGTGGCAATGGACTGACAGTACTTTGTCAACGTTGTAGAGTTCATAGGGCCAACATAGAGGAACCTCATAGGCGTGACACCGAACGAAGGAAGGAAGCCAGATCTCGTAACAAGCTTGTAGATGGAACCAGTAGGTAGAAAGCGAGTGTGAGGCGCATGGAAGAGGATGGGCCAGACGCATTAATCATCTGCCTATTGAAACGGGAGTGGCCAATGGCGTCAAATGCCGCGGACACAATGGTGCCATGGTAACAAAGGAGCACAGGGGAGAATCTTGAACCAGGGTAAAGGCCAGCGTTTATGAGGGGTCCTATTAATCATTAATAATGCTGAAAAGATATCTTCACAAAGGGCTCAGAGATGAAACATATCACCTTGAAAGAAAAAAACATGTCTTAGCGATATAAAGTCTTTGTTTCGCAGCAACATGCAAAGGCTACAGAGAGACAGCACCGATGTGATGCACTTACTGAAAAAGTGGTTGATTTATCTTCCCTTTTTAGGGTGGTATAGCCGTCCGAGATTATTTTGGGACAAACTCTTTGTGAATGCACGACGAAAAAACTAGAACGTTTCTGCCTTAAACAAAACTAAAATCTTAAAATTGGGCAGACACCAGTCACTAAAACAACACCTATACTTTCATAGCACAAATGTTCTTGATTGAGGGTAGCATTTGAACAGGTTCAACTCCCAGATAGGGAGTTTAGCTGGCCCCTAACACTTAAGCCTACAGCTTGTAGATGCATAACCAGTCCAATATTAGACCTTGGTTTGATATGTTTGGACCTGGAGCAAATGCATGGTCAGTATTCAGGAAATCAATTAAGACACACAGCGGACGATGGAGTTGGAACAAATCACCTTCTGGAACAATGTCAGAATTCTTTTAACAACCCTTTGTTCCTCTGAATTTGCCGGGGACATAAGACAGTGAATTTCTTTGTCCATGTTTGACGACACCTGACTCGGGCAGGGAGTGGGTTGGATAAAAAGGTCAATATAGGTTGCTACTGAAAGCCAATGTTCCACGAGGCCAAACAGTGTTGTCTCACCTGCACAGTTTACAAACACCCAACAAAACACCGAAGCTTAAATAGAAACGACTTGGTGTCTTCTTGAAAGAAAGCCCCTTCGAGTGTGATGTGTCACAGGTTTTTGTATGCTTCAGTAGTATCTGATTGGGTGGGCTTGGGTTATCGGCTTCGTTAGTCCACTTAACAGCCTTACAGTCTTAATGTGTTCACTCTGTGTCAGGGACAAACATCTGCCAGCGAGGGCCTGTAGCGCTGCGCTGGCAAATTTCATGGCATCTGTGGCGCCAGCAGCTAGCGGCCCAGTGCTAAGTGAGGACGTCGTTCTGAGCTCTCGCACAACAGACGAGTTGCCGACGTGTGAACATGTGTTCCGCTATGGGCAGGTGGTGGGCTGACAGCTCTCATCGAAGCCCCAGGCCACGGTTGGTTCTGAGACCGATGATTAGTACGAACGGGTCCTGCGTGGCTGACTTCACACTTAAAACACAGAGGTCGTGGTTTGCCAACCACGGGAGACATGTTTGAGAAAGTACAAACTCCTGTAAGTCACTTTGGATAAATGAAAAGACGCCTGAAAGGGCAAAACATTTGGAATAATACTGCCAAAACAAATGGAAAAGCAAACAGAGCAACTGCTGCTGCCGCACAACTCTACTAACTCAATTAACATTTCCAACAGCAGCGTGAACTTACACCAGCCTCCAGGTCACTACAGAGTTAGAACCTCGCAGCGTTAGACATCACCCTGAGGCCATATCAAATGTTAATGACTTACTTAACAGAGTCAATTTCGGAGAAAATGTTTTTCATGTCATTTTCATGGGATCAAAAAATACATCTACATTTAATAACTGAGCAGAAACACACGTTGAGAACAGACGGCACGTTCAAATCAACTGATTAGCAATTGGCAAATGTAAGTCCTAAAAACGATCGCCAAACAAATGCTCTTTAAAGCGATAAGTTGACAGATGTTATTGTTATGTTGATAGAGGCTGCTATCCTAGCCCCAAACGTAGTCCGGCTCCCCCATTAAGATGCCACGACAGAGTAGGAACGTAGGCTTCGGGCATTGCCTGAGGGCAGGAATGAAAATCACTTGTTGCTCCGTAGTGAAGAACCATAGCCCGGGAGCAGATTCAAGCTCCAACAAACAGCCAGTGTAGCGTGCGAACAAGCGAAGGGGACATGGATCTGGAAGGGCGGAACGCCAGGCGGGCGACTGCAATATGAGGTGCAGGGGTATGGTTTCTCTCTCCAAATAGCTGGTGCTCCTGAACAGTGCAGCGGTAAACTCACTACCTCATTTAGCTGTGTCATCACGAGACCATGCCCTGCTGGTGGATAAGCCCACGGTCAACACAGACTGAAATCATTCGGTTTGTGTCTGAATTTGGGGGGGGGGGGCAGCGGTTGTAATGAAATAAAAATGCAGCGCCTAGTCACTCTCTGACAATGCCTTGAGGCGGGTTTGGTGTCTGGGAGCTCAAAGGGGAGAGAATACTTTTTATCGCATGAGGTTTTTGGATTTTTTAGCACAACATAATGACACAAACACGTGTTTTACTTGGAACATAAATTACACTGCAATGGCTTGAAATTTGTTGTTTTGTATCTTAAACCTCTTTGACAGGACCTTTTTACTAAAAACACTGTATAAAGGTGTAAAAATATATTATCATTAATATTATTAAAACGTGCCTAGGTAAACACAATAATGTGTGGTGACCTTAAAACCCTGTGGCCACTATTGTTTTTTTTCCAGAATAATAGGGCGAGAGAATGGAAAAGATTGGCCAATCAAAAAAAAAGGTTATCTGGGATGGATTCAATAGCGCTGCTTCAAAGCAACTTCATTACAAAGAACACGTCCACTCTCTCTCTGCATGAAAGGGGATGCATGTACATTCTGATTGGGCTGGACGTGGTTCTCAATATTAAGCCCTTCCATACATGGAAACATCTCATCGAAATCAGAGTTGAGGAGAATAACCTGAAAGATATATCATGAAACATCTCTGCAGCACTGAGAGCAAATCATGCCGAAAACGCTGCATACTGATGCATTTCCATTGCTGCTGATTCTGTTGGCATCATGCTGGGGTTTGCCTCCACCTCATAGCAGAAGGCTTAAAATGACCACGTTACTCGTCTTTGGTTCCAAAGGAAGCTCTTTAATGTCTGCAGAGCTGAAGTGGACCAAAGGGAGCATGGGAAACATTTCAGCATGAAAACATGTAGGCCTGAGGTGAAACATGGCCAGTGCAGTCATTTGTCCCTTTACTCTAGTGTCCCTGCTAACCAGCGTATATTTATATCTGTATCCTGTGAGACTTTCACACATGCCTTTAAAACAAGAGCCAATAACAAAACTCACCATCACATGATATCTTAATGACTCGGCGACCTTGGCAACAAGCTTTGCCGGTCAATTCGCAAACACTTTAACACAGGATTGATGGTTTCTGATAATGGACAAGAAAACACAAGATGTATTCAATGCACCGGACCACAGAAAAATACAAAACAAAAATAATCAACTGTATTGACAAATGGCCAATAGATAAAACAAACAATGTTTCCTCTTATCATTACACAATTAAAGTGTTGCTATTAACCAGTCTGGTAATCCGGTATCCAGAAAGATGTTTTTCTAATATCCAATGAAAAAAAAACTCTTTGCGAGTGAGCTTTTCAATTATCTTTTGAATGCAATTGCTGCACATAATGATCAGGTTTCAAATTCACAGACCACACTCAGAGCACACGATAATCCGGTTTCTAATTCACAGACCACACTCAGAGCACACGATAATCCGGTTTCTAATTCACAGACCACACGATAATCAGGTTTATTCGCCAAGTCTGTTTAAACACACAAGGAATTTGTTCTGACCTCTAGGTGCAGCAGTCAGACACACATTTTAAAACGTACACAAAGAGAGGGCAAAACACGTAACACGAACTGTCTAACAAGAGAGACCATGCCAAGTTGGCATATGTATTGGGTAACAATAAAATATGGTATAAGTATCTGAATAGTGCAAAGGAGCCATGTCTAGATGTGTGAGCAGATTGCAAAGAGAGAGAGAGCAATGTCCTGGTTCAAATTGTGAAAAACAGCAATACAGTTACAGTATACAGTTGTATATACAGTTGTGCAAAAGAAGAACAATGTCTAGTTATAGTTCAGGATGTCAATTGAGGTTTTTCATATATAACAGCCGATAGTGTCCAGAATGGGAATCTGGGGGGGGGTATTCCATAGTCTCACGTCTGTGAGGAAGAAGCTGTTTTTGTGGCGAGTGGTCTTGGTCTTGATAGACCTCTGCGGTCTGCCAGAGGGGAGAGTTCTGAATTGGTCGTTAGGAGGGGTCTGCGTCAATCTTCGCTGCCCGGCTCAGTGACCTGGCTTTGAACAGTTCTTTGAGGGACGACATCTTACATCCAATGGTCTTTATCCTTGACAGTGGCTGCAGCGTACCAGACGGTGATGGAGGAGGACAGGATGGACTCAATGATGGCTGTGTGGGCATTAATCATCATTGGACGTTGGCAGTTTGTTCTTTTTGAGCTGAAGTCCATCATTGAGCTCCAAGTTGTTGAGACGGCACAAGGACGCGCGTAGGGCTGGGATTATGATGTTGAATGCAGAGCTGAAGTCCACAAACAGGATTCTAGCATAGGTTCCAGGGGATGTAGTCAAGACGCTGGAGAATGAAGTGGAGAGCCATGTTGATCGGGTGATGAGCAGTATTATAGATTGATTCTCATTAAAATTTGGAATAAATAAATATAATAAATAAAAAATTTAGGTCAAGATATGTGCACAATTTGTCCATTAAAATAGCTGAAATAGACCAATTTGACATGGAACACACAAACATCTTAGAACCTCAACAAACACCTAGGGCATAGACTTAAAATATACAGATTGCCTGTTCTGGCAAGTGAAATGTATATGGTTCGCCTTAATAGGTTTAAGCAAATAAAAGGCTTATCCAGAAAAAGAAGGAAAAGTTCCAGTTAAAGTTGGAACCTACAGTCGTTGGTCGCACTTCCGTTGTTTTTTGTTGCTCTCTTACCGGACATATAAGAATCTCAAAATCGTGTAAAAATTGTGTTCGTAGTACCTAATATCAGTGGCGGGCCGTGCATTTCATACCTAGGCCTTCAGTGGTGTCCCACCCGAATTAATCCACCTTGTAATTCCAACATTATGACGCCACGACTATAAACCATCAATATTATAGAGAAACGCAGTACAACAGGCTGTTGCCTCAGACAGGTATCTCATGCAGCGATGCAGCCTGACCTTTTCGTTGTGGAGCTCCGTTTCCCTGCGCATATGTTCATTGAGCTGTAGATCCACTCGAGTTTCCACAAAAGTTTTCAAAAGCACCGTTGCTTGTAAATGTCCGGCCATGCTTTGGTGTCTCGCTGCTGCTTTGGTTAGACAACTCAAGTTTGCAAACCCAGTGTGGCTCCAAACACCAAATCCATCTACTGTAAATAACATGCATTCCCAGCAATACAATTTGCAGTGTACTTCTGCTCGGAGGCTGTGAGCTAAGGGTACTGCTCGTAGTTATTGCAATGAGAGTGTCGAGTAAACCCTTTCCCCGGCTGGGACAGGCTAGCTAACTTCGGGGTTGTCCGACCTTTCCTTATGATGTCCCGCTTTTCTTGAAAAGTCCGTTTTGGAAATTGCTTTGCGAGATAATGTCTTCTGTCAGCCATTGTGGTATTTAATCGCTACATTAATATGTTTTATACTGTACAGATGCCGTTTGCGGTTTGTTCTGACCAGTAGTAATAGTACGGGTTCTGACCATCCAATCAAAGAACATGAAAAGTCTGACGTTATTCTAAGCCTGCTAGATGGCCCCAGTGTCGCCATCTCGAAATCTGATTGGTTGAATTAATCTGATTGAGTATCTGATTGGTTAAAGAGCACCGTTACATTGCCATTCATTTTGAAGCTACAGGCGCCTGCACGATTGATTCTGAAGGCCTTAAGGCAGATTTCTTTGACGTGGCAACACATGATGGCTGAAATATGATAAAAGCTCTAAAATAAAAATACACTACTGGAAGCAGCGCGACCCAGAAAAAAAGCTATGAGAATAGACTATTGGGAATAATTTAATACACATTCACGGGAAAAATATATTACAATGCAAGCCAGGGACTCTGATAGTGTTTAGGCCAGCAGAGAAGGCCTTGCTGGCCCTGACGGCACTGCCTAATATACTCGTTGAATTACTCTTTAGCAAGCCCATGTTTGGACATTTCTTTACACTCGGTACATATTCGGCACTTCGACTTGTGACATGATGCTTGTGAATCCTCACCCAAATGTGTACAGGGAAGTGACAATACTCGCCTGGATCCAAATCGGTCCTGTAATCAAGCTACAGTATCACATCCTACCCACGTCCTATTCTGCCAAAACCCGTTAAAGCAGTTAGAAACATCCGTTTCCAGTCGAGGACGTCACTCCTCACAAATGAGACCAGGCCACGTACAGCCCGGCGGGCACAGCTGGGTTGGTCAGCTGGCTATGCCCGTTGTCGTCTCACCTGATGTTTTTTTAATGGTATTTGATTGTAATATTGGCGGTGACCCAGGCGACCATGTCCAATAGCCTGGGGATGAGTGGGAACGAGGTAGTGCGGGAAAGACGAGAGATGGAGGAAGAAGATAAAACGAGGAGCACGAGGGAGCGAGATGGACAGTGAGATAAAGCAGGAGTGAGACACACAGACACAGAGAGTGGAGTTCTGCTGAGGGATTAGGAATTACTTTTACCTCCAATTCTCTGATTGGGAATCTGGATGGTCCAATTAAACAGTAGAACAGGGAGCAGTCAGCCAGGCAATCACACCTCAATGCGAGGATGCTACTGGTTAAGCAATTCACTTCAGAGAGAAGCCTTAGGTTCCTGCCAAGATTCATTTCTAGATTGAGACTCATAGGTGGATATAGATATATAATTATTAATATATTATATTGCCAACTAGCAATGACGATTAAGGATCTAATGAATAGCTGGCGGTGACCAGGACCATTTAAATGAAGAATTGGGTCTAGGATTCGGAACTAAACAAAATAAATGTCCCTTTAGAAACAATTCCTTTTTTATGGGAAACATGCTTAAGGCTTTGTTCCCTCAGTAAAAGACTGATGAGTCCATGAGATTTTAGCCAGGTGCATTTAGGTGAGGACTCGAGAGACACATGATTTGGACTCAAGTCACACCTGCGTCACAAATATGAAGACTTGCGATTCAACTGACTAACACCATGACTCGTGATTTCACTTCGACGTTTGACACACACTTACCACATACCCTCCCAAAGCCCAAATATTTAAAACAATGCTGTTAAAGCCTGCACCGCATTGTGAAAGACAAATATTGGTCTTGGAATGCATACTGAGGTATTTTCCATTTTATAATCACCTGTGTGGCCGCACCCCGAGAACTCAGTGTCAATGCAACATGCCCAGAACTCAGTGTCAATGCAACATGCCCAGAACTCAGTGTCAATGCAACATGCCCAGAACACACTGTGGTGTCCTTTTGCTTCCTGGGCAACACAATTGCCCAGGACCTCAAGAGGGAGCTGAACATCACCTCTTTCCTAAAGGAAGCGCAACAGAGGATGTACTTCCTGTCGCAGCACAAGAAGAACAAACTGTCAAATACTGTCAAAGACTATGAAGACTTTTCACTGCCATCATTGTGTCCATCCTGACCTCCTCAACCACTGTCTGCCATCATCCGCACTGCAGAGCGGGTCATTGGCTGCAATTGCCCATCTCTAAGCGACCTACACACCTCCAGGATGCTGAGAAGGGCAGCAAAGATTGAGGCCGGTCACTCTTACCTTTAAAACCATCAGGATATGCCCCTCAAAACCAAACTGACTATAGCCTGCTCTCCACATTCACATTTACTCAGAATACTTACTGTACATTTGCACATTAAATATTTACATATTTCAGTATTTTATTGTAGTCTATTGTTGTTTGTGCTTTATTAAGTGTGTATTAACTGTTGCAATAACTGGCCAGAACAAATTCCATGTTTGATGTAAACTTACTTGGCAACCAAAGTGTTTTTGATTCTGATTCTTACACATTTAACAAAGAACAAATACCTGGTCATTCTCATGTCAAGATAAGATCTGGTCCACAGATAAATCAACAGCCCGATGGTCTGTTAATTACGTACTTATCAACCAAGTCATCATAGCATACTAACTGATACTAAAAAACTATTAAGAAAAATTAAAAACATACAAATGCCAACTTTATTTAAAATAGTGTGAATATAAAAACATCATACTTTGGTTGTCAGTTTTTACATTTCCACCACAGCATAAACTCCTCAAATAACGAATAGCAGTTGTACATTATGTCATTTTAAACATTCATGATTTGCATAAATTTACCATACTAACTATTACTGTAATAAAGTTTGGTTAAGCACACATTATGAGGACTCAAAACACAAAACTTTTAGGACTTCAGACTACTTGGGGCTTGATTTAAGACTTGAGTAAAAACTTGAGACTTATTTGTGACTGTTAAAACCATGACTCGTAAAACAATGTCTTGGGCCCACCTCGCCCAAACATCATTACGGGAAGAATTCAGCATTCAGAGGCAAACATCTCCATTCTTTACTTGGTCTGACTGAAACTGCCTCTAACCAAATAAGCTTGTTTAGTAGGTAGCGGTAGCACGATGCAACACAAAAACCGCCGTCAAAGTAGAGTTTGGCGTTACATCCCTGCCCTACTGCAGAACCTGTTCACTACACATCAGCCAAACATGCCGTGCCGTGTTTCCTGGCACCGCTGCCAAATTCTGCCCGTCAACAGGACAGTCAAATAAATGGGCGCCAGGTGAGTCTCGGCACATCATATCGCTTTATTAACCCGCACATGACCCCCCACCCACCCTTTCTAATTTAACTTTAGTTTAGATGGTGGCTGAAGATTTGTCTGAGATTAATCTTGATAATCATGGGTAATGCTGTTTAAGTAGATAGAGACCTAGGTTCCTGCAAATCACTATATCCTCTCTCCCATGCTACCCTCAGGCTCACACAACCTAATGTGTAACACTCCATATTAGAAAACCTATTTTACGACAAACCTTCTCTTGTAGAGACCTAAAGCTTATTGGCAATAGGTAACAATACCAACGAAATGTCCACAATAAATAGTAATTGTCCGGTTTCAAAAACATGTTTCCTAATTTCCCCATCAAAAACATTCTCAAATATTTTGAAATGCTGTGAATCCAAAACAGAAGACTGCGTTTCTCACATACCCAAGCTCATATGCTTTTTTTTAAGTTGGGAGACTAACTCCCAAAGGGTTTCCAACAAGGCTATGTAAATAAACTCTTTTCCGAGGAGTCGTCTCTAGGGCGTTTGGGTTTTCATATAAACGGCCAAAGAAACTAAAAGACACCAGGGAGGTTTGGAAACCTGACAACAGCCTCCCAGACTGATTCAGCCCACTACCACCACACGTACCCACAGAGAGGGGGGGAGAGAGAGGGGGGGAGAGAGAGGGGGAGAGAGAGGGGGAGAGAGGGGGAGAGAGAGGGGGAGAGAGAGGGGGAGAGAGAGGGGGGAGAGAGGGGGAGAGAGAGGGGGAGAGAGAGGGGGGAGAGAGGGGGAGAGAGAGGGGGAGAGAGAGGGGGGAGAGAGAGGGGGGGAGAGAGAGGGGGGAGAGAGAGGGGGAGAGAGGGGGAGAGAGGGGGAGAGGGGGAGAGAGGGGGAGAGAGGGGGAGAGAGGGGGAGAGAGGGGGAGAGAGGGGGAGAGAGGGGGAGAGGGGGAGGGGGAGGGGGAGGGGGAGAGAAAAAGAGGGAGAGAGAGAGAGGGGGAGGGAGAGCTAGAAGGAAGCCTTGTTACTACATTAAGTAAACACACACACACACACCCTCCAGTTTCAACGTCATCCCCTCCGTTTTAGAACTAAAAATAGACATGGGAGATTAATGGGTGTGGTTGTTGGGTCGGCGTTTGTGCGGATGTGCGTGGGCACACGTGTGTGTGTGTTTTGTATGTACACATAATGGACGGCACAAAATGAGGCCAGTAAAAAATGAGCCTTTAACCCAGTTTGCGTTTGAAGCTATAAGGTTTAATCCGGGGCACGAGTTAGCGCCAGCAAGTGAACATGGCAAGCGGCGGACGATGGCGGACGGGTCGTTTCATTACAACAGAAAGGCAGCAGGCGGGATAGGGGCAGCGCCACGGCCCTTATGACAGCACGGCCGAGACGGGGCGTTGGGCTGTTTCTCAGCAGCTAATGATGTTGCACGGTGCCCCGAGGGAGTGGAAAGAAAACAAGTAAGCAATTCCACACGCATGCAAACCACACTGTTTGTGAACTAAACCGGAGAGATCCATTTACGTACACACGCACGCACACGCATACAGGACCAGTCGATATCCTGGATCATGTCCGTCATGAGGAAGAGGACCATTATCATTGCGTGCGTGCGTGCGTGCGTGCTGTTGGTCGGTGCTTTTGCTTGTGTGCGCGCGCATCTGTCGATGTCTATGTGTGTGTAACCTCAGTGTGTTCCACTTAGATTAATCAGTCTTGGCATAATGACGGACAAAACAAAGCTAATGGATACGGTTACAAAGCTCTGTGCCAAAGCCCACCCGTGCCACCCAATTCAAAGTGGTTTTGTCACATGTTCTGCATCCACTATAATATGATTACCTGCGGGATAAAATCAATTCTAAATACTGTATATAGAAGTAAGAACGATTTGGCACTGGTAAAGAATATTGAACAAGATCATTGATCCACAGCGTGATTTGTGAAAGAAATAAACCAGAATGAAATGCAATTTCTTATGTCAAGCGAATTCCATATTTGAAATGGGTAGGTAAAGATTTTCTGAAGCAAAATAATTTGCAGGATGCAGGACGACCAACGAGAGCGTGTGAGAGACGACCAGATGAAGGCATTAAAGGGACCGGATGTATTTGTTGGTATAATGAGGGCCAGACGTGTATCAGTGGTAAGACATTACCCGGCAGGTTGGAGCCATGGTATAATGAGGACCTGACGTGTATCAGTGGTAAGACATTACCCGGCAGGTTGGAGTCATGGGATAATGAGGACCTGACGTGTATCAGTGGTAAGACATTACCCGCCAGGTTGGAGTCATGGTATAATGAGGACCTGACGTGTATCAGTGGTAAGACATTACCCGGCAGGTTGGAGTCATGGGATAATGAGGACCCGACGTGTATCAGTGGTAAGACATTACCCGGCAGGTTGGAGTCATGGGATAATGAGGACCTGACGTGTATCAGTGGTAAGACATTACCCGGCAGGTTGGAGCCATGGGATAATGAGGACCTGACGTGTATTAGTGGTAAGACATTACCCGGCAGGTTGGAGTCATGGGATAATGAGGACCTGACGTGTATCAGTGGTAAGACATTACCCGGCAGGTTGGAGTCATGGGATAATGAGGACCTGACGTGTATCAGTGGTAAGACATTACCCGGCAGGTTGGAGCCATGGGATAATGAGGACCTGACGTGTATCAGTGGTAAGACATTACCCGGCAGGTTGGAGCCATGGTATAATGAGGACCTGACGTGTATCAGTGGTAAGACATTACCCGGCAGGTTGGAGTCATGGGATAATGAGGACCTGACGTGTATCAGTGGTAAGACATTACCCGGCAGGTTGGAGCCATGGTATAATGAGGACCCGACGTGTATCAGTGGTAAGACATTACCCGGCAGGTTGGAGCCATGGTATAATGAGGACCCGACGTGTATCAGTGGTAAGACATTACCCGGCAGGTTGGAGCCATGGGATAATGAGGACCTGACGTGTATCAGTGGTAAGACATTACCCGGCAGGTTGGAGCCATGGTATAATGAGGACCTGACGTGTATCAGTGGTAAGACTTTACCCGGCAGGTAGGTTCAGTATCTCCACTGAGGTTGATATGTTCACTTCTGCTATTAATACTCCACTGTTGGAGAGGCCATATGGCTTCACAGACCAGGACAGAGTGAGATTGCGGTACAGGGTTGAAGAGGCTGTATAGGGTTGAGCAAGCTGTGCAGGGGTAAGGACGCTCTATTAGGGGCCAGGCCGCGGTATAGGGGCCAGGCCGCGGTATAGGGGCCAGGCTGCGGTATAGGGGTGAGGCCTCAAACCTCTTCTAGGGAACCCCAGCTATCTCACAATTTTGGCGTAGTTTAGAATGACCTCAATAAAGTAGTCAAGGCTTGATAATTAGTTGACCAGATGATTCAGGTTTGCCGGCTCTGAAATATATCTAAGCCAGGGAATGACAGGGGTAAACAATTGTTAATGTGTGGTGGTGGTGGGGGGCTGTGGATTCACATATTATAAGGATCAATCAATGATGCCCAGCTAACACAGGAGGTTAGTTTTTTTTAACTTAATTGGAGTGATATAACGTTCCCTACATCTGGGTTGTCCCAACACGGCGATTTTGGAAGGTGTCAGACCGAAGCAGTTAATGGACAATCAATTGTTACCTGCCCGTTAAGCTCATATACTTTGGGCTGCTGTTATTCACTGCGTCAAAAACCTGAGGTAGCAAAAATCCCCCCCCCGCCCCAATCCATCACAACCAAATGCGCAAGCCTAGGGCCGACACCTAAACAGCAGGACATATTTCAGCGAAAAGTGCGATAGGAGGTATTGCTTGAGTTGCCAGAGAGAAGGATAGAAACAACAACGCTTATATCGTCTTGCAGATTTTATTTTCCATTTTACCCATTTGCCCCAAATTTAAGACTTTGGCTGCGGACTCGAGGCAAATCTGTGGATTTGGGGGGAGGCTGCGGACTCGGGGGAGGGGGGGGTGAGATGATGTCTTTAGGTTCGATTGACTTTTAAACTTGAGTGAGACATTAAATCACAGCTCAACCACCACTATATTTTCTATTCGTGTCAGAGCTTTGCGCTCATCCAGACAACTTCAACATAACCACTGAACCAGATAAGAATCCACTTACTGACCCAATGAACCATATGGCTAGACAGAACATTACCCTGCGTAACAGTGGCAGACAGAGAGAGACAGAGAGATAGTGAAACAGAGAGACAGAAAGAGAGTGAGACAGAGAGAGAGTGAGAGAGAGAGAGAGAGAGTGAGACAGAGAGAGAGTGAGACAGAGAGACAGACAGACAGAGAGATGGAGACAGAGGGAGAGAGAGATGGAGACAGAGGGAGAGACAGAGAGAGAGACAGAGAGAGAGACAGAGGGAGAGACAGAGGGAGAGACAGAGGGAGAGACAGAGGGAGAGACGGAGAGAGAGACGGAGAGGGAGACGGAGAGGGAGACGGAGAGGGAGACGGAGAGGGAGACGGAGAGGGAGACGGAGAGGGAGACGGAGAGGGAGACGGAGAGGGAGAGGGAGAGGGAGACGGAGAGGGAGACGGAGAGGGAGACGGAGAGAGGGAGACGGAGAGGGAGACGGAGAGGGAGACGGAGAGGGAGACGGAGAGGGAGACGGAGAGGGAGACGGAGAGGGAGACGGAGAGGGAGACGGAGAGGGAGACGGAGAGGGAGAGGGAGACGGAGAGGGAGAGGGAGACGGAGAGGGAGACGGAGAGGGAGACGGAGAGGGAGACGGAGAGGGAGACGGAGAGGGAGACGGAGAGGGAGACGGAGAGGGAGACGGAGAGGGAGACGGAGAGGGAGACGGAGAGGAGACGGAGAGGGAGACGGAGAGGGAGACGGAGAGGGAGACGGAGAGGGAGACGGAGAGGGAGACGGAGAGGGAGACGGAGAGGGAGACGGAGAGGGAGACGGAGAGGGAGACGGAGAGGGAGACGGAGAGGGAGACGGAGACGGAGAGGGAGACGGAGAGGGAGACGGAGAGGGAGACGGAAAAGAGGGAGACTGAGAGGAGACTGAGAGGGAGACGGAGAGGGAGACGGAGACGGAGAGGGAGACAGAGAGGGAGACAGAGAGGGAGACAGAGAGGGAGACAGAGAGGGAGACAGAGAGGGAGACAGAGAGGGAGACAGAGAGGGAGAGGGAGAGGGAGACAGAGAGGGAGACAGAGAGGGAGACAGAGAGGGAGACAGAGAGGGAGACAGAGAGGGAGACAGAGAGAGAGAGGCAATTAGGAGAAACTATTTCGATGAGGAAGTGAACTCGTAATGAGATTACGAACAGTATGTGCGAGATGACACCAACCCGACCCAGAGGCTGTACCAGCAGTCACCCTGGCTAAGCTCAGCTCAAAATGTTGAAGGTTCCCGGAATAATCTATTTGACCGCATTTAGGACACGCGAGCAGAGACGTGGCTGGGGGGAACATTTTATGGTCATGTCATCTCCCGAGCACCTGCCCGAGTAAAACATGCTAATGTCAAATGAAACACCAGACCGCCGCAACCGAACGCGGTGACAACGCGGCCTCCTGGGTCGCTTTCGTGGAAGTATGTCAGCAGATGCCGCCACGCCGAGACGACATGCAGGGGAACGAGCCTGACAGTTGTGTGACGTGGTTTTCTAAACCCAGTCGACTGCGAGAACTAAAACAAGAGAACTAAACGGAAGGCAGATGGGAGGAATCAACCTTGGGAACGGAGTCAACAAGCGACCACATCCTTTTTGCAAAGAGAGTTACACTGCGGGACAGAGAATAGAATTCACTTTGTAGAAGTCCTCGTGCAAAGTCTGCGAGCTCACATGATACCGGCATATTGAGATGATTCAGCCATTGGCACATACTTGAAACAAACACTTAACATATTCCTTCAGCTCTGACAAGGTCGGGTGCAACTTTTTGGCAGTTATCATCCAGTGTGCAGCCTATACATAGTGCCTACAAGCGTTTTTCAAAGTAGGGCCTAAGATTGCACTGCTTTCGGGGAGCAGGTTTTGTTCAAACCATAACAGAACTTGTGAACAAGTTCAGAGAAACATCATATGGTTTCTAATGAACAGATGGTGTTAAGGCTAACTTCTTCAACACGTCTTGGCGCGATATGATTCCTATCGTTGTGGGAACCGTTTTCTTAAACCAGCCAACACAGAGGGTTAGACTCTTTAAGCTCCTTGGAGTGATATAACGTTGCCAACATCTGGAAACGACTGGGTTGATATAACGTTGCCAACATCTGGAAACGACTGGGTCTGACATCTCACCAGCGTCGTTCTGGTGAGATGTCAGACCCAAGCGGTCGCTGGGTGAGTGTTATGGAAACGTAACAGAGTGAATGAAATAAATGTGCTTGCATTGCCAAAATGAAGAATAGGTCGGGTGTCGCTTTCTTGATGCAAAAGTACCGAGTCAGTTCCCAGGGAAGGAGATGCGTGTTAGGGGGACAACCACTGGGCGAAGAACGAAGACGTTAGAAGAGCAACCGGCTTGAGATACGGCGTGTCCCGCGGAATGGAGTTATGTCAGCTGAAGGAGATTTACTGTTTGTTATCAGGAATGGAACGGTGGCTGACAGACTAATTCTGACAGGAAGGGCGGCTAACAGGAAGATTTTTCAAATACCTCAGGGTATTTATTTGAATGTTACAACACTTTGTTTTCGAGATTCCATCCAGAGTTGATTGAGGAAAGCCCAGAGACTTCTGATGTGGTGTGCAGGACGTGTGCTCATGTAAAGGTGTTTGTGCACATAGTGCTGCCAGTGCTCCATCTGAACGTGTGTTCAGTACAGATGGTAAGGCTGTTATTCCACTCTGCAGCCTCTTAAAACCAGAAACGGTGAACATGTTAGTATTTCTGGCGGGAAACCTTGACACTTAAACTTGTTTTGAGTTGTAAACACTGTCTGTCTTTGTAAAACTGTGACGCAAGTAGTCCTATCTAAAAGCATTGGTGTCGTCTATTTTTATCTATCTATTAAAATATGTTTTGGGTTTTGGTATATTTCATTTAGTTCCTGTAAAAGGCATAATTTGTTGTGTTTTTTGCAGATTACATTCTTGAATACCAAACCTACAGCCAAACAACTGAACACCAGTACATATTTCAGCAAAGGGAAAACAAGTAGAGACTGTGCCGTTAGCGCAGTCGTTTACAGTGAAATTCAAGCTGAACAAACAATATACGGTATTCCTTGAGTTTAGTCAAATCTCTGAAATATCGTATGAATGCCAAATAGACTTGTGCTACAACTTTCTAGCTTAATTTACTACTTGGTTGATTACACACAAATTGGCATCTTTGTGCAACAAACATTAATTGAAATATGATGTACGTGTTTGACTTTTCAGATTTAGCACTCTGCTTGAAAATGTTAAGCTTAAATATTTGACCTTACATGCCAAAAGTCCACTCTTAAAGTTCTACGACCAAAATACTGAAACAGGTTCAGTATTGGTTCCGCACTATTCAAGTCCTAGTCACTATTCAGTCCTGAGCATTAACAACAAGAACCAAAGTGAAACATTATCTGAATGGCTGAGTAGAGAAGTGCAGTGAAACAATTTAATCAATCAACACGTCCACGTCCACGTCCTTGTCCACGCACGCACACACACGCACACACACACGCACACACACACGCACACAGCAACTACAATGCAGGTTCTTCTAGAACCTTTGGCGAAATTGAACGACCCACTGTCTGCAAGCAGCACACCAAAATAGGGTTTTGTTCAACCTTTGAGGCCACAGAAGAAGCACTGTATCCTGGGAATATAATGTCTGTAGAGGGTGTTAGAATAGTGTGTCGTCTAAACACCATTGGTTAGCACACACCCATTACACACACACACACACACACAAACAGCATTAGTGTAAACCTCCAGTAGAACGTGTAATGCCTACATTGCGAGGGGAAAGGGAACATATATTTTATTAGCACTTGAAGGATGACATGACTTGTGTCCCCCTCAACATGCTATAGAAACCCATCTGACAAGAGTCACACTGGCAAGACCTGTAGCGAGAAAATGGTGCTTATTCTGAAAACGAAACCTGGACCCGTGGAAAGACTCAACAGGACCTTGTTGTCCAGCGTCGTTTTTGGCTTTCATTTTATTTTTATAGTTCTCGTCATTGTGTTTTTTTCGCCGACTGAACAAATACCATTAAAAACGCGGTCAATGAGAAGAAAGGTTTATAGCCTTAGAAAAACATTCCGTATCAGCGGGTGTCTGTCTCTTCCCTACAAGTCAGTGACTCTTGCCAAAACAATAGTGCTATCTGACGATTCTTATTACCCAGGACCACCCTGGGCAAAGTTCAGCCAGAGCCATAAAGTAGCCTGACCCTGTGAACCCTGAGGGTGAGGCTTACTACTGCCTCTACTTTCTCTCAACGATCCCAGGTTTCTCCTAGAGTTTTGTGCGTTCATCAGAAACACACGTTTATATCGACGTCCTGAGAAACACTGTGAGTAACAGGATCAGCCATTAAATGAACTACATATACCTGATCCTGTATTATCTGTATATAGACTATCCTACTTTATCCTGTATTGCCTTGTTATGTCCCAATGCTATTTGCACTCTTGTATTCTGTGTATTTATTGTGTAAATGTATGTTGTCCTGCACATTTATTCGCCTTATCTTGGCCAGGTCGCCGTTGCCATTGAGAATGTGTTCTCAATCGGCCTACCTGATTAAATAAAGGTTAAATAAAATAAATAAATCACAAGGAAAGGTATTGTGAACATAGGGATCTAATAGGAACCGATACCGTATATACAGAATTTATAGTCCCAGAAAGACAGCTTCCACAAAAGTGATGAACGGCGTATAAACTGGCAACAGAATGCCTAATTCAGAAAGTAGCCAATTGATTTTCTACCCTTCAAACCAAAGTGTATTTTGGCTCCGGGCGAGACCTATTTATGGTGAAAGGTGTGTACCGCACACTCACATAAGAGGTGATTAAACGCTACATTCTCCTCCCAACTCCGGTTCAAACCGCAGGCCGTCTGTGTGTCAGAATACTACACAGTTAGTTGCTAACTCTGTGCTGGCAGTTGATTAAAAAGCCTAGTCTACACAGTCAAATGCCGCAATGAATTAATGAATCGTGGAAAGAATGAAACTGCAGCAATGACAGGCTGACAAACACAGAGATAGGATTGTGTTTTAATATTATTGTTTCGCCCAGGGTGCTTTTCTAGTGGTGCCACATTTCCAACACACGGTATAACCTAAGGAACCATGTTAGTGTACTACATTAGGAGACGGAAGCCATTTGGGCCACAACATTGTTGTGACACACCGAACTCAAACCGCAAGACTTCGGTTTGCACTTGCAGAGGTGTTTCACCGTGTGATTTGGCCTACGCACCGGTGCCAGACTGAAGTCACTTCCAGTGTTGCTTAAAAAGTCAAAGACAAACGATTAGGACTGAAATATTCCCTCCAACACATCAGCTGCGTAGCCAACAGTACGTGACAGAACATGCTTTTTTAGCAGCTTCATTGTGGTCTAATCCGTCATCTACTACAGCATGTATAGCGTTAATGAAAACTCACAGCTGCAACTGGTTTAATAACGTATCTCAGTCGGTATCCTTTCCATCTGACGGCCAATAAAATATATTTTTCCCATGGCAGTAGCTCTGCAACCGCCTGGTCAAACCAGGATGTTATCTTAACAGCCACTTAGGCTAATCCTAAAAAGCTACACGCCCCAGTGTATTAGCACTAATGAGCGAGGTGGACTAATGCTAAAAAGCTTGACGCCCCAGCGTATTAGCACTAATGAGCCAAGTGGGCTAATGCTAATAAGCTTGACGCCCCAGTGTTTTAGAGCAAGCGAGGTGGGCTAATGCTAATAAGCTCTACGCCCCAGTGTATTAGAGGTACCGAGCTTGGTGGGCTAATGCTAATAAGCTCTACGCCCCAGTGTATTAGAGCAACCGAGCTTGGTGGGCTAATGCTAATAAGCTCTACGCCCCAGTGTATTAGAGGTACCGAGCTTGGTGGGCTAATGCTAATAAGCTCCACGCCCCAGTGTATTAGAGCAACCGAGCAAGGTGGGCTAATGCTAATAAGCTCTACGCCCCAGTGTATTAGAGGTACCGAGCTTGGTGGGCTAATGCTAATAAGCTCTACGCCCCAGTGTATTAGAGGTACCGAGCTTGGTGGGCTAATGCTAATAAGCTCCACGCCCCAGTGTATTAGAGCAACCGAGCAAGGTGGGCTAATGCTAATAAGCTCCATGCCCCAGTGTATTAGAGCAACTGAGCGAGGTGGGCTAACACTAATAAGCTCCACGCCCCAGTGTATTAGAGCATGCGAGGTGGAAGTATGCTAATAAGCTCCACAACAAAGTGTATTAGTGATAATAAGGGAGGTGTGCCAATGCAGCTAGTTGACATCTAACCCCAAGCCGGTTTCATTTAGATTATGGATACACTATGTACGAGGAAATTAAGGAGGAATAGGGGGTTATACTGCAGACGAAAGGTTACATTTCAATCCCTAGATCAGTTGGAAGTGAACTCTGACCCAAGCTCTGGCTAAAACAAGTCTTATACCACACACACAGACACAAAACAGAGTGAGCCCTTCTGACATGGAGTCCTCCATTTTCAATCCGAATTACTTCCTACTGCCTTCCTACTTCCTAGGAAAGCAACATTCCACAATCCTTGAACAAAATGAAGTATTATACAGAATAGTGTGCCATTTTAAGTGTGTGACCAGGGCTTTTACATGCTAAAAGAAGGCTATTGATTTCCCCGTTGGACCCAATTGGGAAACCCTGTTCAGTCTGTCCCTTTCAGCGGAGGAGCTGCAACCTGGATGAGTTTTCAGGTGGGAGTCATATTTGAATGTCAGCAGACAGTGGGGAGTGAGCCCCAGATAAAGGCTGGTTTGATGTGCTGGCCACGTGCTCTTTGAGACGCTGACATTTTGGGTCTTTCTTGCTCGTACTGTTTTCTATTATTTTATAAATACATTTCTCACTCCGAGGTGCGTGAGAGATAGGCTTTAGATAACCGGCTAACAGGCGTGTGTGCGGACAGTCTGATGTCGCTCATTTCGATGATGAATGATGCCAAAGCAACAACCCAACGCTTCCGGGGCGGTCGGTCATGAGGCGCGGGTTGAACACAGGGTCTGGGATATCCTATAGGGATTCAGATCCTGTCAATTTAGAATGGAATTGACCCGCCCGAGGCCAAATACGAAATGATGGAGAAGGTAGCCAGCGGACAGATACTACCTCTGGACCCAACCTGGCCAGTGCAATGGTGTCAGTGAGATGTTTCCGGAATAGAGTGAAGGGGTCAGCGGGAGGCTGCAGACTGTCTGCGTCTGTTTCATCAGCAGGAATGAGCCGGGCCCCGTTCTGCCTGTTCGCCTCATCAGCACCGTATTACAACTCGCCAATGAGCCTCAGGCACCAATCCTCCATGGAACTACATTTCCCAGGGAAAATTGAATTAGTGGGCTGATTTAGAGTAGCGCTCAAGAACCTGAGAGCACAACATTGGCAGAAGGATGTGGATATAGGCAATGAAGCAAACGAGAGAGGGAACAGAGTATATTTACAGACGAAACCGTGGACAAGAGATCAGATCTATTCTTAGACCCCGGTCTTCCATAACCCGATAAAAAAAAGATTTGAGAAATCCATGGTGGGGAAGAAAAAGCTTGTTTTTCCACAGAGATTTTGAAGAGGTTTGCCAAACCTTTGCAATTGCTGTGGTAAATTAATGGCAAATTCTGCATCGCAGTCATGAAATCTACATCCTAAAATCTGCCACGGTCCAAAGACACTGACACACACACACGCCGGTTTAATGGGTTAGTGTTAATGGTAAACAAAATGTTGGGACAAAATACACAAACATGACTAATGTTAAACTGTAATTGTACACAATGGGCCGAACGGGACTTGAGGAGTGAGAGAGAAAGTCGGAGAGAAATGACCGGTTAACAAGAAAAAAGAGCAAAGGGAAAAAGTCTGATTGAGGAACTAACGACAGGTAAAGACAAACGGTAACGATGGCACATTTCGCTGAACAACCGTGATGTCGGTTCACCCACAGTCTAATGAGGTGGGCGGAGCCCGTGTCACAGAAAACACCTTTGTGCTGCGGTGACAGTTTGATAAAGCATGCTCAAAGGTTTCATGTAGGGATGCACCGACTGGGAAATTCTGGACCGATACCGATGTTTAACATAACAATTTGGCCGATGCCGATGTTTTTTATTTTTGTTATTTATTCCTTCTTTTGTGCCACGGAAACATACAAGTTTTTCGGCTCTTGTACTTTATTGACGGTCCCTAACTATAAGCACACGGAGGTTTCTGTCCGCCGATCACCCGGTGTACTAACGCGGATTTGCCGGTTTAGAGACGGATCCGGCTCCGAGTCACCTGCAGTCTGGGTCCCGGAGGTGACTGTAACGCGGATTTGCCGGTTTAGAGATGGATCCGGCTCCGAGTCACCTGTAGTCTGGGTCCCGGAGGTGACTGTAACGCGGATTTGCCGGTTTAGAAACGGATCTGGCACGGAGTCACCTGTAGTCTGGGTCCCGGAGGTGACTGTAAAGCGGATTTGCCGGTTTAGAGATGGATCCGGCTCCGAGTCACCTGTAGTCTGGGTCCCGGAGGTGACTGTAACGCGGATTTGCCGGTTTAGAGATGGATCCGGCTCCGAGTCACCTGCTGTCTGGGGTGGCTGCTTGCGGGAAAACCGGACCTGATCTCGGGCTCCGAATATCCGTTGAATATCCAATATCGAATATCCAACCAACTTTACCTCGGTCTGAGATGAAGCAAATATATTTGTGCGGGAATCTCGCACTATAAAAAGTAACCTTGCGGGAATGTTTAAATTATGCGCAATCCCCGCAATCCCGCACCGAAATTCAAGCCCTGATATAAACAAGCCAAACTTGCCCGACATACTTTTTTACTGGCCCCGGGCCATCGGTTATGTCGAACACTGCCGTCTCAGGGCTGTCACAGAGGGGATGACATCTGCAGCTGATGCTTCTGATGAGCCAACTTCTCTCGTCAATTGTTCAAATGGGGAGAGGAGTGTTATAAAGTTTTCAATTAATTGCCACTGGTGCGCACTGAGAGTGGCCGGGAGGTCGTAGTCTGCAGCATATGTAGCAAGTGCGCGCTTATGTTCCAGCAAGCTCTCCAAAAAAAGTTTCTCCTGAGCACAGCGTTCATGACACATATAAACATCGGCGAATGTCATTTTTATTTCCCGATGGCCGTTAACGAGGCAAATATCAGCCGATACCGATGTTCAGCCGATGCTGAACCCTAGTTTCATGACAGCAGTGACTCTGAAATGACAAAATGAGCCCTTGTTAGAGCAGAATACACGTATCAAGAGGCCTAATTTAACGCTCTGACGGCCTGTACGGGGCATCAATAAAGAGAAGGCTCCAGCTAATTACCCTGCGTTCCTGTTAAGTGCCAATCGGTACACTGACAATACGCCCTGTGGTATTTCATAGCGATTTGGGAATTGATTGTTTTTATTGCGAAAGATGGTGATTGACGTTCCGAAGTGATCAGCGTTTTAATAAGCTGGAAAATCAATGGTAGATAGTAATCAGAAATCTGTACATTAGGAAAACGGGTAGATCGATATTTTAACGTGTTGTGTTGTGCTTTTCAACCTTGTCAAGTATTGAGACATGCAGGGGTTTTACCAGTCTGAGATTTTCTGTATTTAGCCTTAAGCTTCATCATATTACTGTCCCCAAAAGCCTGAATATCTATCCACTACTCAAAATGCACACATTTTATGGGTCCAGTAAATCTATCAACTTTGCCACAGGAAACCAATCAAAACTGAGTTTGTAGGCCGTCAACCCTCCCTTTCCCCTGACCATCCCTTGCGCTTTGCTAAGTTTTTGCGCTGAGGTTATCGCAGGGTCGGAACAGAGGCCTGGGCAGAGGGATGAAACGCATAATGCAGGGTGGTTATGTGCTCAGGCCAAAGAAAACACAGCTTGGAATGTTCTGCAAAGTTTACAAGAGGGTCGTATCCATTACTAGACTGAAGAATCTCCTGTGGTGGTCAATGCCACAGTCAAAGCCCTGACAGTCCACCAGGAACAAAAAAGTCAAGACCAATTTTTGAGCAGTGTCCAATTTACAGACACCAACTGGCTATGGGTGAATAAAGTGACAAGGTCCCTGCGATCTGCGGCTGCCTTTCAGGTCTTGGTAAATGGTCTGAGGTAAAATGTGTGTACCTGAAAGCACACATGCTTTAATAATGCATATTACAATTTGCACAAGCTTCCTGGCGTTTCGCAAATGAGCCACGAGACTACATAACCATGCTCCCAACAACGGCGATTTAAATTAAGTTCAACAACCACCCGACCTGCTAGGCTGTGGTAATTGACTACGACAACAGGCCTGTGTGTGTGAGCTTTTATGAAGACCAAAGGTTGCTTCAAAAAGCTGCTTTCATCTTATCTTTGCCGCCACTTTACAGAGATGCACTTATCATACTATTGCTTTCGTTGACCTGACAAACGCAGCACGCCGTTGTCACGTTCGTTACGCCAAACTGCCGCACGTACGCAAGCCATACAGTGTAGACTCGAACCAAACATGTTACCACCGTTTTAGAGGGTGATATCATGATTGTAAGATTTCAAGAGGGGAAAAGGCTACGGGTTTTAGCACAACGCAACACAGATGTATTCAAGCAATATGAAGCAGCAGCCAGTGTTAGCACACACCAAAGAAAAGCTAACGAGTGAGGAGTGCCTACTCAATAGGCATCTGCAAACTGCAGGACGTTTGCTAGTGTCAAGTCTTTGCACGGCAGGATGGATGTGAAATCCAACACCCAATCTCACTCGTTTTGTGCACGGACACTTGTTACATTGTATTATTGCCCTCACCTGTTTCCCTAATCACTATACTTATTTTCGTTCCTCGTTTCCCAGTGCGTCTTGTCGGTCTTTGTTTGGTGTAAGCCTATATTACGTTTTGCTTATATCCTGTCTTGTTGAGTGTTCATTTTGTTACAGTGTATATTTCTATTAATAAAAGTCCTTTGTTGTCTTGCGCTTGTGTCCGACGTACAATGTTCTGACAATTAGAGACAGACTAAAAGCTATAGCAATTAATGACAAAATCCCCAACATTGATGGCACTTGACGACCAGCCATTATCCATGGTAGAAGACCAAAGATATCACCAGCTAATGGCGCATTTGGAGTCAACAAAATGTCAGATATAACAGTATATATCCGTGCATTCATTTAGTTTATTATGAGAACTATTAAGTAATTATTTCTTTAATTATTATGATAAATGTTTGATAGGCTTTCTGTTGATTGTAATGCAGCCCTCAAAGAGGCCTGTAAGCGTGCAAACAGAGTAGAACAAGTCACGTGTGGGAAGGTTTTACTAAAGTTAAAACAACAAATTATGCCATCTGTAATGCGTGCAAGGCGGAACTTGCTTTTCATGGGAGCACAACGTGCATGCTACAACATTTAACAATGCACGAGATGCAAACTGTGAGAAATGACTGTGCTCCAACTAGGGGTGAGCGGTATGACCAAAATTCTATTTCACGGTATGAGTGATTTTTTTTCACGGTAACGATATATATATCACGATATAGTTATTTACTTGTCGTTTTTCTGGAAATTTGACAAATAGGGCTTTATATATTAAGCAAAATTTAAATACTGTAAGAAAAGTACTTAAGTTAAAGATAGTGATAAATTAATAACTACTTATTATTATTATTATTTATTATCATAGAAGACGGTGGCCAAAACACTGTAAACGTGTCCAGTCATTTAGTTGCAGCGCTCTGATATTGTTTGTGGCATTATCAGCGGTGACGCAACTTGACGCTCCTCTCCCATGACTAAAGCGCTTCCTTTAAGCTTTGCGCAATCATCTCTCCAGTGTGATCTTCGGAAAAGTAGAATGTCTGCAGACATCGACCGCACAATGTCCAGTCATTTATGAAGTGGACTGTTAAGCTCATATACGGCTGTGTAGTTCGGCTCGTCCACAAATCAGTTGTCGTTGCAAAGTATGAAACATTGCCAAGCTCCTCTTCAGGTTTGCCTCTGCATTCCCCGTACAATCGTGGCAACCCAAATTCGACTAAAGTGCTTGCGGCTTGGTATCACATATCTCGGATCAAGGGTTTTGATCAGGTCTCGAAATCCCTTCTTTTCCACAGTGTAAACTGGCGCCCTGTCTTTACAGATATACTTAGTAATCGCCTGTGTTATTTCTTTCCATCTCTTTGAGCTTTTATCATACGCGATGCCTTTACCACAGCGTCTCGTTCAGTGTCAAGCACGTTGCACGTGAGTTAACCACGCCCACTTATTTGCATGTCGCGGTATCACGGAATTAAAAAATCTGTCACGGTTGACATTTTCTTCCGCGGTAACGATATATACCGTCATATCGCCCAGCCCTAGCTCCAACTATAACTAGCAATTTATTTGGCTATCAATTATCAGAAGCAGGCGATTACTGAATATCGAATAAGTCAAAAAAATCCCCATTGTGCATTATCAATCACGAGTTTGATACTCAGCCGTGGCTGGCGATGAAGACAACAAAACAGTGAAAAGCTGGTCTGCCTGACCTTTTTAGAGAAAGCCGTTGCCTTGACAGAGTCCCGGTTTTAACAATGACCTCGCATCTTGTCTCTGATTCTAGTTCAGGGATTATACAGGGATTAAACTACGGGCAGGATTGAGTAGGGCGAACTGTGGTTAGGTTAATACATCCAAGTCACAGACCAACAGCACAGACTCGCTGTAGAACGGCTCTGGACTGGCGTGGTGACGACCCCACATATATCCGACAATGACCTGTCTAACGTGTGCACTAAAACCCCTGTACACTTCAAAGTATGCACTATTGACTGAAAGCCGATATAACAAATATGCCTGTCAAACAACCTGTCAGGAAAAGAGCACTATTACAACTACTGCCACGGCAGTAGACTGGTAGGCATGCAGTGCTCTGTGGTCTGGATATAAAAGTAGACTGGCTCACGTTTCACTTTGTCAACAAGTCCTATGCTATTTTCTAGTCAGGTGCAATGCTGTTAAAAAACAACCCGCTAAATGGAAAACTGGTTTGACAAAACCTTCCCAAAAACCGGTTTTGCAGTCCTGCAATGTTCATTCACAAGACTATGCTCGCATTAAAGCCGGATTTTCACTGTTAATGCACAGCTGCTTTGTATTAAAAAACTCTGCAAACTCCTCTGCATCTAGGCAGTACACACACACATGCATGCATGCATGCATATATATATATATATATATATATGTATGAATGAATGTAACTTTTGTATGTACTCAACACTCTTAAAAACAAAGTCAAACTCAATGTTTTGACGGACACAACAAAATCCAAATGTTTTGTTTTAAAACCATCTCAACCATTTAAAACTTGTGCAAATTTATAGCTGGGTATTCATCATTGGCTTGTGAATAACAGCAACTTGGCATCAGACGGGTCAAACAACTTGCCCATCATCGCCACCCACAGAGCCATGCCACACTGAAGGGGCCCGGAGAGAAAGCAGTTGGCACCTCAACCGGCAGCTCATTTGACGTGACCAGTTTTTGACATTTCAATATAAATGTACTTTTAATAGATCTTTTTCCTTCCACGCCGACAGGTGAAACTTGCGCTAACTGCAATTGTGTTTCGAGAACTCCAACCACAGCTGCGTCCTTTATTTCTACATCCGGAACAAGGTCAGGCAATTCCGGATGGGAATGAGAAAGTGACAGATACTCTAGGAGGCTAAGCATACATGCCAGAAATGAAATACACCAAAACCAGCCAATAAGCTGACTTAAAGGACTAGTGCAGTCAAAAACAGTTTGGTTTGCTTACTGGTCTGAAAGTGTGATTCCAAACAGAACTATGCAACGGACCTGAGGCATTCAAGGGCCAAAGGCCCAGGGAAAATAGATAATATATTAACATAATTTCCAAGCAATTTAAATAAATATTCTCAACTAATGGACACTACTGCATGTGGACTATTTACAAACCTCTGACTACAATCAATAAAATCCTAAAGGTTTTATATTGGTGTAAAAATAGTGCACATCACATAAACATTGTGATAAAATTCTAACAAAACATACCACCCGTTTACTTCAGCCAGAAAGCACCACTTATTAGTTTAACCATTTATTATAGACTAGCACAAACATAATTTTACAGGTATTGGCATTGATCTTGCACCTCTGGGGTAACACATTGTTTAACATGCATGTGTTTATGATACTACAAATAACAACATCAGCACTATAATATAATTGAAATACCCATAAAGGACAAAACAACCCAGAATCCAACAGGCATGTGTGGTGGGTGAGTTCACACCCGCCAGCTGGTAAGACCAGCACACATCAGGCTGAAAGAGTAACCGGACAATTTGCCTAAATAGCCAGTAAAAATTCTAATATTGTGATAGGAGTGATCCCTGGCATCCGCAGATACGCCGCTGACCAACGACTGACTCAAACTTCCTGACTGAACTCAGATCAGGACGAGGTGATCAGAACAAGGCACGATAACATTAAATGAGGCGTACTTTGAGACCCTGTCCAATAGGAGCAGCTGAGCCTGCTGCCACGGCAATCACAGTGCACATATCAGACAGATTGGAGTGGGATCAAGTTCCAGGATTGACCAAATAAAAAAAGACAAATCTGAAGAAAAGATGTCCCAAGGCCTTTCAGTGCAAAGTCCAAGACATGTTGCTAATTATTGTAATATTTTTTGTTTCCAGGTTTCCGAGAAGGATATTACCTAGAGAAAAGCAGGGCCCGTCATAGTGATTTCATTTGAAGACAACGAAAGAGGCCATAGAATTGCTCTGGGCTATGAAATACATTTTCCTTTGAGAGTCTGGAGTTCTTCAACAGTAAAGCCGACAGTGATACGACACGAATCCCTCCCACTGAGTCAAATCAATGCTGTTCGAACAAAGCCTCATCGCTGTAAATGTGTACAATATCACAATGAGACCCCTCTTTCACACGTCATTGTACTATTCACTGAGCATTCGTTTGACGTTGCAGTCTGTATCCTGTCTGTATTCCATTGCGGTCGCCTAATAATAACACTGTATCATTTTTTGTGAAAAGGATCTTTGTGGAGAAAATGAAACCCGAAAACCAATTGTATTTCTTCTGTCATTACACTAAAATGGGACTCGTGGATTAAATAGATACAACTTCACTCTGTTCCTGTCATTTAAAAAAAACAAAAACACCGTTCTTCCATTAGATAATGATGTGATCAAAAACCAAAAGTCTGGGCAATTAAAGTCCAGATTATAGTGTAATTTCGAGTCTGGTACATTAGTCTGCACTCAAACGTCTATCTAATACACAGTTAATGCTTTCAGACAGTAATACCCCTCTCTCATCTTTCTGTTAATGTTTTAGGGCCGAACTGCGTTTCATATGGATTACATAACTGGAATCTCCCTATGTCACCCACTGTGCCAGGTTAACGTGGCACTAGTCAGATGGGTGCACTCAAGCAACCTCTGTTCCAAAGCTGATGCCAGTCATTAACCCAGGGAGATCAAATGATAAGCTGACGAGAGAAATCAGAGACGTCACAGAATGGGCGAATAGTTGTCGCGACTTTGCCACAGCCTACAGTTAGTCTTGATCACGTGACCTGTCGGGGGAAAACTCCAGGTCCAGGTGAGATGGGGTCAAATAAAAAAATATGATTTTGGACCCCGCACTTGTATAACGATAAAGTCAATTTAAATTAATGGCTGTTGAACCATGTCACATGTTGTTTAACAATGTGATGGCGGAAAAAATAAGCAATCACAGGAATTTCATCATCGTCATGGACGTTCACTAATGTAAGCTAAGGCGGAGGACGTTTTGTTAGGCCTTCGTGTTTGAAGGTGAAATATGGCAGATGTGAAAGCAAACCAGGCTTTGCGCCACACGAGGACATGATGGGGTTTAGCCGCCTCAGTAGTATTTTCTGCCCCTCCCCCCCAGTACTGGTTTAAAATACCCTATAAAAAAATAGCACAAAAAAGTTAACTCTCCCTGGACCCTCCATCGGGCCTGAAGTGGTGGTAAAACGAACACACAGGTGAGGAAGTGAGAGAAAACACAAGAGGGTAAATTGGAGAGAGTGAGAGGCACTCAACTAGACTTAAGTCTGCCAACAGGTGTACATTGCAGAGATTGATATAAAACAGCAGACAGCCCAAACGGCAACAACGACATTCCTCTCCAAAGCCCCTCAGAGCCACAGAAAGCTGAGTGCTAGCTGGTAATTAATAGAGATTGGGGAAGCTGCTTGGATTAGCACCCTATTGGCACTGCTAATACTGGGGAATGTGCAAAGCTAGGCTAGGCTAAACTAGGCAAAGATAAGCTACTGTTGGCTGCAATATACTGACAGATTAAAAGACCATGTTATGCCACAGATGGACAGGGAATCTTTCAATAAATTACACTAGACAAAAGCTGTTTAGAGCGAATCGAGACTTGAGTGTAGGTAGGTGTCACCCAATGTCTTTCCCCTGTGTAAACTGGTTTCCTTTTCACCATGAACGCAGCCCCGGACCTGTCTTGTCAATTATCATTCACACCAGGACACCATCATCAATAAATAAGTGTCATAAGTTCTCTGGGTTCCCCATGTCTCTGCTTCATTGTAAAATGTCAGTCCTTGAAGTCGCTGAGTGTTGTTTATGTTAGACCTGTTTTTGGAATGTTAGTAAGTCACATCATTAAGCACATTTTTTCCCATTACTGTGTATATGTTTCTCTTTCCGCCGTTTGTTTATATTCATAAAAAACCCACAAACGATATTCCGCCTGCGTTTGTTTCCTCCATTCCACACTACACCATGGATCGTGATGGTAGGACTTTTGATCACAGAAACATACCAGAATGAGCAGAGAATTCAGCCAGAGCGTTTGGTAAAGAGAGGCTGCCTAATTATTAAAATATTTACTTTTTTCGTGGCTAAATAATACGAGTTGGCTGTCAGCACGGCGCCGTCTGCACCGAACCCAGAAACATGGTCGCTATGACCTCTAAATCAAGAAGAGAAGTTGTTTTCAATTTATTGGCTTGTTTTAGACATTAGTCATGCCAATGTTTTGTTTGCTACTTGAACAGACTGTGTGGAAATGGCATTTCCGCATCTCAATATGTCCCTGTTTTTCCAAAAACGATTTTAATGGCTAATTCTGTTCTACCCATAATGAGACATCACTTAGAGCTGGTAAATACCACTTAGAATTAACTTTTGAACCGTGCGACATGTTAAGGTTATTCATAGTTCCGATTGCACTGCCAGCAGTTCAATTAGAGTAAATTACCAGTGGAAGCAAACCACCTGGTCCAGTAGCTGTTCTATATAGCGCCTAATGAAGTGGTCATCTTTTTGTACCGCTCTTTAAATATAAGAACATAAGAATTTCTAGTAGCTAGTTCAACAACATGTTTAGTACTGCTCTACAAGTGATCTGTAAACTTTTGAGGATCTGTGCATGTTTGTGTGTCATCTGTGTATGGACTTGATCTACATTGTCATGCATTCACATACGGCCTTTGGCCAGTCAGTACTGGCTCAAATTTTATTTACAGATGCCTTATCTTAATTCCATCATCCTGTTTAAAGCAATTATCCTGTTCGGCAGGAAATGCAAACTAGCGTGTTTATTGTCAAATGAGAATTCTAACGTCTTTAGTTTCTACTTAAAATGACCGAATTAGTGAGAAGCTTCAAAATGATGAAGATTTCTTCAACAATATTAAATCTAGTTTTTTAATGTAGAGACATTCAGCAAAGGTACTTAACGGACCATTAGATACAAATATACCACTTTCATTCTAAATGTTCATTGTTGCTGCTACATGTTTCACAAGTGAACCCGGTATTTCACAATTTCCTCTCTCCCGGGGCTTCCTCCGAACTAGCTTAACTTCCCCACGGTATGCGACCAAAAAAGGAAAATGTTGGTCTAATCTGTTCAAATTCAAATTACAATGAATTGGCTCCAGACGCGGCGTAAAATGAGGACAACGAATGAAAACTGAAGAAGTCAACGAACAGGCAGGCAACCGTTTAAGTAAGGGCCTATGGGCCATCAATACAAGACGGCAAATCTAATGTCTCACCAATGGATATTAATGGAGAAGATTGAAGTCACAAGGCCGTGATTTTGCCTAATTAAAACTTTGGCATAGATATTTGACAAACATTATAGACTTTTAACTAGAAGAACATAACCTTGCTTTAAACCACAGAACAGAAACGCTAGGCTTGTACGTTATATCTAATTTGCATGTGCCTTTTGAGTTAATCCGAGCTGGACCCCCAAAAAAATGTCACAGCAAGGAACTTGCTTGGTCAATTCGAAGTGGTCAGGCTGATGAACCAGAACTGAATACCGTAATCATTGAAATCTCAATACTCTGCATAGGCCTCTATAAAACCTCAGAGCCATGTTTATTCACATGGAATTTAAATGAATTGTACAGTTTATTGTAGAACTTTTACCAATGTGATGGTATTGTTGTCTGTGCTGTCATCAGGCAACACGTCGCTAAACAAAAATGTACGACAGAAGGGATATTCAACGGTTACCATAAAAGACCGGGAGCCTGTCGGTTTTCTGTTATTTATACCTCATCCATAATTACAGTTTAGTCTTGCGATGAGAATGCTTACTTTCCCGATCATTAGTCAGACATTGTAGAGAAGCGTGGTCCGACACTAAAGCACAGAGCCATGCCGAGAGTCTGTAGTCTGAGGAAAACCGGGATTACTGGTAGTGGATATAGTGGCACGGGAGACCACGAAAGAAATCGAAGACGTGAAGAAGTGTTTCGCAGCGTGTCAGCATTAAATGCTAGCAGTGCAATGCAGTTGACAGAGGAGTCAAGTGCTTTCTGATGTGGGACATCATATGGCATTTGGCAAGACTCACCAGGTGTTTTCCCAGCAACATGAAGTTCTAGAAGGGATTACCTCATAGTATTGATCACTGTTGAGCTAAACCCTTATAAGCTTATATCTAGGGAGCTTAGTGCAGGCCAACAGTTCCTAATTCATGTAATCCACTAATGGAAAGAGTTAGATTAAATTTGATTCTATTAAAAGCTGCTGTTACACAACAGATATGGCGTAAGCTGCGTTACATTGACTCTCGAAAGTATTCACCCCCTTTGGACTTATTCACTTATCCATTTTATTGTATTGTAGGAAAATGTCTATGAAAAACAAAATCGGAAATTGTTCTAATAAATTACAAATAAGAAAGCAGAAAATTAGTAATTACTTAAGTATTCACCCGCTTAGCCATGACACATGATATTCACAGTGTATTATAATAAACCTCTTCTAATACAAGCCAAATAAGCAAACGTAAGATGACTAATTAAAGACGAGCCTTTCATAAAACTTGAGGCCAAGCGTCATTTGATTGACCGCTAGCTGCTTCTGAACAATATCTCCGCCAACACCCGCAAAACAAGAGACACTGATATGTCCAGTGTCCCAATTCATCCTTAATGCTAACACTGTCTCCACAACCTAATTCTGTTATGACCATCTTGCCACCTGCTAAGTAACATCGGGACGACAGAACAAGCCCCGGTACAGAGACGGCCCGGCCCGGGCAGCCAGCTTCCTTAAGCTACACTGTCCAGACAGATTTGCCTTCAATGGGCAAGGCTAACACATCAAAGGAACTGGCTAGGAGGACTAGCCTCCGGCACTTTGCTTGTGGAAAAATATACTCCAGCAAATGGAGCGGGTCATCTGATGTATGATGTAGACAATGTCAATATATATATATTTTTTTAAGTATAACTAGCAAGACTACAAAGCAGACCGTGGAGCTGAGTTTCTCTGAAATGGCAGTGGCCTGAAAAAGCCATCAGTCTGCCTTATTCCTGTCACTTATCACTCCTTTTATCTTCAATGGTGTCCTGGGAAGTAAACTTCACGAGCAAAAACAAGCACAGAACAAACACCGTTTGATTTTTCAGGCTAACAACCGCTAGAGAAGTGATTCTGAACAACGATAATGCCTATTCTTGGAATTGCCGGGTCAATTTTGGCTTTTCGTCCTTTCAGTGTTGGATAGCTTGACAAGTCAGCAGGTTTTCCAGAACGTGCATTAAGCAGTCAATGAAAATAATAGGGAAGTGGCTACCGATATTATATTGTCTTTAGGGGGAATTTAAAACAGGTTTAGAGAAAGAGTTTGATGATCAGGTCAAGTTGGCTTCTCTTTAACATATTAACAAATTTCCGACAAACTAAGCACACATGCTTATGCCAGCGATTTGTTTACTGGGGAAATAAGGCTCACGTCAACAACAGGCATAACATGTCTGTCACCAACTTGCTTTTTGCTAAAATACGAGCGTTATTAGGTAACATTTAATAGCCCGTATCCCCTCGGTCGACCTCATCCATACAAATGTGTAGCGTCGCACAATGGGTCACATATCAAACAGCCTATTTGAATTACACAATAGGTCAAGGGGTTCCTAGTGATTTAATAGTCTCATTTTGAAGCAGTGTGGCCAGATTTACTGATGACAATGAGAGGACTTTTAGGACCCTCTTTGTCTTGTAAGGTACCTGTCAGTTTGATACAGCTCGATCTCCCAGTGGACTGAATGTCACAGAGTGGCACCACCAGTCGCGGTCAGCTGGAAGGGGAACAGTGGCACTCAGAATTGGGGTCAATACATTTCCATTAGTTTAATGTCAAAACCAAACCAAACACGGTGTAATTGAAAATCACTAAAGAATAATCAAACTAATGTTAAAGAATAATCAAACTAATGTTAAAGAATAATCAAACTAATGTTAAAGAATAATCAAACTAATGTTAAAGAATAATCAAACTAATGTTTGATTATTTTAGATCGACCTAATGTGAAATGGAATTGACATCGGCGGGCAGATCAAACACATTTTGCGGATATAATGATGGGAACTCTTGTCTCGTCTGCTTTTCTAACATTGCTCCTCATCAATAACAAAGACATAAGTAGGTACAAGCTCCCTTGCCGCTATCATTTTTAGAGATCTTGTTTCGAAAGGTGAAATAGAAAAACACACATCAGCTCTGTTGGACCAACAGCCATAATCCACACAGATTAATGGAGTGGGCTCGGATGAACCAGTTGTAAGTGAAAGCCAATCACAATCCATTTTACAGGTATCCTGGCTTCTGCTGAGACACATAGCCCAAATTGCCCCGGCTACGCTTTAGCCTAGCTCTTGGGCCATTGGTGTGTACGTATGGCCCATTTTCCTAGTGGGTAAAAAGAAAACGCTGTAACCATCTCACATTCTAACGAGGTATTATGGTATGTGGAATATCCACAGTCCACATGCAGCATATTGAACTAGGCATGAGCGGTAAATTGAAAAATGCATATATCAATATATTAAAGACTTTTCTAAATTACGTTTTAAAGGATGTGTTCAATTTTAACAAACTCTAGGGCAATTCTTAAGATTGTAGCACTGAAAACAAATTCCTTACAGTGCACTTAAGAGTATAAGAGTTTAAATAATGTTTAACTTAAAATTATAGTTTTAAATGAATATTACCTCAAATTGAATCAAAAGGGGAACACTGGCCCAAAAAAGTTGTCAGCTCATGTTTGTTGATGTGGCCGTGTTGAAGAGAACAGACAATTTACATAACTTGCAAATGGTCTTAGAATTGCAGACAACCTTTTCATTGTTTTCTGACTTTACTGGGAAACCTACTGGGAAATTGACACACATGCAATGTAAATGTGAATCCTCAATTACAATTACAATGATGGAAGTTTTGCCTCCCAAAAGAGCTTGTCTTCGATTCACCTAACCGTTGGAAATTTGGGAATAATTTTGAAATACTCGTCCATTGAAATAACATAAAATTGATGAGATATAGTGTAGACATTGTTAATGTTAATTACCATTGTAGCTGAAAAAATATCAACATACAGTGGATATAAAAAGTCTACACCCCTTAAAATGCCAGGTTATTGTGATGTGAAAAAATGATTTTTTTCCACCATTAATGTGACCTATAACCTTAACAGTTCAATAGAAAAATAACTGAAATCTTTGAAGGGGAAAAATGTGTCTATTGGCATGATACATCTTAACTCGCCAATATTTGCAAGTCAATATTTCTTCATAAGAAACGGCTTCCATCTTGCCACCCAACCCCATAGCAATTCAATTGAATTGTTCATGATATAGATCAGATTAAAGGTGGAATAAGTTCTGACATTAACACAAAAACCTAGGATGTGTAGACTTTTTAGATCCACTGTATCGAGGCCCATTATCAGCACCCACAGTGTTCCAATGGCATGTTGTGTTCGTTAATACATGTTTCTTATTTTTTAAACTCTAATGGATCACTAGAAATCCCTTTTGAAATTATGTTAGCACAGCAGAAGAAAGGTGTGCTGATTAGAGGCAATCAAATTGGCCTTCTTTAGACTGGTTCAGCAATTTTTGGTTTGATTACAGGAAAAATCTTTCTTCTGAAACCTGTCACACTTCTTGTCTGGAGTAATGAAGGCTGTGGAAAATTGCTAATTAGGAAAAATCGTGTGCACATTTTTTATGGCAGTTTGTTTTTAGCCTCACGATGCATTTTGCAGAATTTTTAATCTGTGAAATTTTATGCTTCTGTATGTTGTTTGTTTGTTCTATGTCGTTTTTACAATACTAAAATAAATGTATCAAACAGCTTTTTATACTCTGTTTAAGCTTAAAGATAAAGCAAGAGATCAATACCTAAAATGGGTATTGAACTTGTACTTATACTTTAAATAATAGTATTCTCTAAAACATTAACCCACAACCGGAATAGTGCAAAAAAAGTGTGTTTAATTATTGCCCAGCCTTAGTGGGAACCAAAGTAAGCTGCACTGAGTTGAGGGGGAATATAGATCTTGATGTCCAGCTACTTGACTACAGTAGATCACTTGGCTGGATCTGTAAGGAGAGTTGCTACTCAATCTCCCTGCATAATACACAATGGCAGGAAAGGACAGATTCTCTGGGTTGTCGACAGCCGACGAAAAAGCCTGATGGGCATTTAGGGTAAGTTGCTTTAGTCCTGTGGGTTTGCTGATGGAGCATTTGCCCCGTGAATCCCCCGAAGCCCATGTGTTCATACATCTATTCTGCCCCATTACACCTGCTACCATCAGTGCAACACCGGCTCAAGCCCATGGTGTAATCCACCAGGAAACGCTTAAAGGAAGTGTACGGCTAGAGAGTGGATTGGATGACTAACCCCATGGACACACACACAGACACCCACACAGTGTACACGCAAGATCTGGATTCAATGACCAGTTATAACCTATAAGCTCAGGACACATTCGAATGTCCTCTGTGTTCCGTAGGCGAGAGCAAGAGGGGCTGGTGACCTCTGTTGTATACCTATGGAAGAGGGTATGTAGCAGGCAAGGGCTCTGGCGATCTGCCAGGGAGAGGACAGCCCTACTGTGAACGCCCAATCTACAGACACAGGGTGCTGGATAAGCACTGATTAAAGGAATGGCCCAGTGCGTTGACATCGGCATTCCACAGTTCCAGAGGGATTCCTTCACACTGGTTGGTCGACACGGAAACAATTGTTTGTCATCATATGAAACAATCGTTTTCACATTATTGGCATATTTCTGTTGCTCTGGTTAGCTACACACGCACCACAGCTGAAGTGATTTTCCGGAAAAACAAACAACCGTTTAGAATATTTTAAAAGCAGAATAAAAATTGTTATCTCACTTTTAAGTAAGGTTAGTTAGTTAAACTACCCCTACCTGGTTGTTTAACCCATCTGATCTAAGAATGCACTTGGGCCTGAGAACCACCTGAGACCACCTGACTGAACAACTGCTAGTCTGTCCTACTGGAAAAGTTAATTTCCAAGTAAATAACAAGTGCTGTGAAAGAGAGATGCAGTGAGCAGGGATTGGACGTATCCAACTTTTTAAAGAAATTAACAAAATGCTTACAACACCTGTTGCTAGGCGCTCTCCCATCCAACTACTAACCAGGCCTGACCCTGCTTAGGGGAAGATCTATTCCATGTAGGGTTCAATACAACACAGCGTTCGGGTTAGGAGGGTCAAGACAACTTCACACAAATATAATTGAATCTAAACTCTCTGCAGACGAATGGTTCCCTTAACATAGCATGGAATGCTTTCATAGGAGTTAACCATTATCTGTAATGTACAAACACTCCCCGTGCGTGATTACATTCACGGGATATGAAAAGTCAACAGCACCCACAAGTTCAGGGATTCCCAAAAAATGTGGGCTGCTGTGAGAACAAATTTAGCAAATTATACATCCCTGAGGTAACTACTTGTGTGCTTCTGTCCATAAAGCCCATGAAGTAATGAGTCTTCTCAAATAACCATTATAAATAGACCAAGTACACACTCAGGTCAAAGTGGCCCTGGATGGGAACCACTGGAGTAGTTACATCTGTAGTACCAAGCATGTATAGAAGCAATTCAAAAAGCTGCTTGGTTACTAATACTTTCATTCCGAGAATAAAATAAGTTCTTGGCTAAATTCTAACCGTCAAAATCTCTAGTAAGAATGTTACCATGACCCGAACAAGAATTACTCCATCCCTCTGAATGGTGGTCAACAGGGGTCAACAGCAAGCCAGATAGGTATCTGGGTGCCTGTGGGAGGTGGGGCGGGGAATAGATCACACCTGCTAAAGGCTAGTCAAGGACACATGGTGACATTTACCTTTCCGTCCTCTGTCAACACGCCTTTTTATTGAGTGTCACAGTGCCGGATGTGCAGGAGGATGCCTTTAGCACTGTCTAAACACGCCTGGAGGGCAGGAGCGTGATCCAAGAGCGGCTGGCGAGGCCACTGCAGAACACGGGGTCGGCAGGGAGTGCGAGTTGTTGTCACATCTTCTCCGGGTCAATGTTTAGCTTTAGCATGGCCGAGCATGTCCGCAAACACAAGGAAGGAACACCGGCAGACTGGAATACGGAATATTGATTATAGTACCTGTTCACTGGAAAAGACAGGGGTTTGTCGTTGTTGTTTTGGTCTTGATTAAGTGACTTTGACGATTTATGATCCAAAACCGGTGAGAGAAAAAAAAAAACACTCCCACGTTATTTAAAGCTATCCAACTATTACACAGTGGGTTCAGGTCGCTCGTTCGTCATACATATCCATGCACTGAGAATTATCGTTCTGATAACCATCGGAGGATTGCTCTCTCTGCAATCTGCAGAGCACATTGGAAGGCCTTAGGCAAAATCCACTACCACTTGTGAAAGGCGGCCCAATTGAACCCTTCCATCAAGCCTTGAAACCACCCAGACACTCCTACCGGAGCCCCATCGCCCTGTCAATGCTCAATTTTTACAAGATAAAACATATTACAATTCCCATCGAAATTGGAGCTGGAGTTGCCTGTGCACAGAACATGCTGAACACATTTTCATGGTATCATTAATTTACATAACGCGCTTGACATCAAATCTAGATAAAATGAAAGGCAACCAACATCAGTGACATCACTTAACATAAATCACATGGGCCTATGGCAGAGGATGAGTTCAGCGAGTGACTTACGCACTACCGAATCAGAATGAAAAATTCAAAACAGTAAAATGCTTCAAAAACAGATGAAAAAAAATGTAGTTTAAAATTTTATTATCCTCTGACTGTCCAATAAACATTGAAAGCAAGCTAGTCGCCATGTGCATATTTCCATTTCTCTAGATAAAACAATCGCTGTGATACATCCATTTATTCTCTTCGTCGTCTCATTATGTCCACATGGAATGGCGTGGAAACAGAAACTGCATGATGACTAATCACAGTGATTGGCAAAGGCGGCGTCTCACATGGTGACTGAGCCTCTGCCATTAAGCCATTAAGTCTGATTCTCCTTCAGTTTTACCTCAGTATTTACTGAACCGTTTAATTGGTGAGGGTGAGTAACACGGTAGTGACATAACTCCTGCTCAGCTGTGACCGCAAGGTGAGGTGTCAGTTTACACACACACACAAACACACACTAGTTGATTTATGACGGGACTTTGGGCAAGTCCTGAAAACGAAATAATACATTATTTTAGCTCCTTATGAGTGGACGCCCACAACACAACATAGGTAGACATTTGAACTATGGTGATATTCATAATTCAGTCTAGATATTTTACAGAAAACTAACGTGACTTAAGATTCGGCCAACAGACGAAGAACCCCAAAATGGTAATCTTTTATTTCTAAATATATACTACTTCAATATTGGCATATATAATAGCTGTTCTTTCTGTGTTCCCATTATACCACAAAAAATAGTAACTGATTTAAATGTTTATGTATTAAAATGCATTTGATAAATTAATTACATGTTCTCTAATTTTTCTGTACGTTTGGTGTTTCATGTGGACCCCAGGAAGAGAGTCATGATGAGTCACTTAATATATATCCTTATTCAATACAAACCCCCCTGCTTGATTCAATCCTCACTTCAAAGGAGACATTTTAACACTGTATTAGAAGAGGCATTTTATTTTAGACATTGAAACTTGAATAGCGGGAGTGTTAGCTACTCGACTTCACATCGAAGCAGGCGTTATTTATTGAATGCACGCTCAAGGCATTTTTGCATCCTGAATCGACTTAGGGAAAAAAATACTGAGAGAACAGAGTCCTGAGTAACGATGCTGAATCACGCCGAATTCACAGAGCAACAGTACAGTTGGTCGCATGTCTGACTCACTGACATTTGCTCGCCCCTGCCAAGTGCTGCTCTCATACAGTTCAGTTAGGCCAGGGAGACGCTAGAGAACCAAATCGATGGTCTCCTGATCAACTCCTGCCACATAAATCCAAATGGTCCAGCAGACCCGACAGCAAAAAATTGCGGCACATACAGTTTTCAGTTGACGGCTCTCACAAGTTCGCGGACAAATCTGTTAAATATATTGTCGCCAGTAATGCCAAGTGCTAGCAGAGATCCAAGCAAATGTGAGCCATATCCCAAAAATGTATGATTAAAATGATGCTTTCCTAGGCCTACCCACATCATGATCCCTTCACACAATCACAAAAGCTAGCCGCTTAGAAATCTGAGTGAATGACAGCATTTTGACAGTTTTTTAAATCATTGAATAAGTCATGCTGCTACCGACTTGCCTAGCCAGGCGTAGCATACTTAAAGACAGCCTAGTGACTGTAAAACCAGTGATATTGCTCAATGGAGAACATCGCTGTGAATTGAACGCAGACTGAGATTCCTCCCGCTAGAGAGGCAACAGCTAACACCTGCTCAAATGGCACACAGCTGCATCCGCTGCTACGCTGACCCTCCTAGGACTGTTATGCATCTCTCCAGTCCAATTCAACCGCTAACCTGAGCGTAGGAGAGTGTTCTTAAAACAGCACACGGTGACCACATGTCAAGCAGCGCCTCTGATAGCCGCAGTGAAAGTGACAGCATCCCCAGCGAGAGGTTGGTCTCGGCGTTGCAACGTGTAGCGAGCGAGACAGGCGCTTACAAGGGCTACGGGTTGAATTTAAAATTAGCGGGATGTGATCATTGCAATGCCTCGCCTTGATTGAAACACAAGAGGGTTTTCTCGTCTAATGTGAAAGTTCAGGTAAACACTAAGAGCTTATGAGCAAACTGCAAGCCGCTAACCAAGACGCCCTGGAAAACATAAAAGAGGCCAAGTATCTGTATCGAATGGCAGTTCACGGGGCTCACAGGCTCGGCTGCTTCAATTGTTTGCCTGAAAGTCAAACCGCTGATCATTTTAACAACTGCTTTCAATGACAGAGTTGGTAATTGAATAGGCCCGTACATCTCAGTTGAAACTTTCATTGAAGACTCAAAATCACATAAATCGAAATCTATATCCTGAAAAATATTACAAAACAATATTGTACACAAAGAGTAAATAGTAATTTTTTCATGTCGATTAATCAATCAAACCAATTTATTTTATAAAGCCCTTTTTACAACAAAGTTGTCACAATTGCTTTTCCAAACACTCCGCCTGTATCCGACAGAGGTAAACCAATGAGATGTTTGTACCTTTTGGAAGAAATATAACAAGAAATGTTGATAAACCTGGAAAAGTTTCTAAGGTAAGTCATTGGCAGTAACACTTATCCGTGGATCTCAGAAAAAGTGGGCGGAGTGTGTGAAACACCTATTTCGGGTCTTGGAAAACGGCTATAAAATGAGCATCTACATACAGACACTTTCTCTTACACACACACACTCACTCACTCTACACTCACTCTACACTCACTCTACACTCACTCTACACTCACTCTACACTCACTCTACACTCACTCTACACTCACTCTACACTCACTCTACACTCACTCTACACTCACTCTACACTCACTCTACACTCACTCTACACTCACTCTACACTCACTCTACACTCACTCATTCCAGGAAAGAGGCTTGACAAGCAGCAGGAGACCAAAATCCATCTCTGGCAAGTGTTTGTCCTGACTCCTGATACACCAGCAAATGGACACCTCTTGGCTACCATTTAAACAGGCTTCTCAGAAGACATCCGTTCAGAAAGGCTGACTCTCAAGCAACGGCTCAATGATCACAGGTTAACGTCACGCTGGCCGGCTGAAGCATCAGCACTTAACACAAGTGCCAGACTCTCACGGCTGGCTGGCAAGATCCCCACTTTCCACATTAAACTGCCATTCAAATTTAACAGAGGATGGAATACATCTAAGGGGGACACCGTGCACGCACAGATCAACATGTATAACCGTTGTCACTCATCACATCACTTTCACAGTCATCTGTCAAGAGAACGGATGCATCGGAACATTGAATTGTGCATATACAGCTGAAGTATTTAGGAAAATAGGATTATGTTTTAGTATAAACATATCAGCAGGGCTATTGCGTTCAATATCAACATATCCCCGCGTTTAGTGTCAACATGTAAAGAAAGAAAGTAGAGAGAACAAAAAGGCGAACAGTATGTTACCCAGTTTTTCAACAACAACAAAAAGCTATTAGCTTTTAGTGTACTCCATAGTGAAATAGGCTACCTTTGCTTCTCTAACACTAGTTACTTACTTAAAACTAAAATAAACTTCCAGCCAGTTTGGCTTTGCTTGGGTTTCTGCATGTTATCATTTCATCAAGTCCAACACAACCTTATTTAAAATACTCACAATCTAGTGAAAGTGATGGCTGATTACGTAAATAGATTTAGAAAACAACTTGCATTCTATAGCCCTCATCTAACCCGTGTCACTATGTTTTTTTAGGGACATAACAAGCCTTTTCACTGCACAAGCACATAGCCTAGGCTGAACTACACAACTTCCCCTATTAACCACACGGTGCACTAATTTTGACCCAGGTCCTCAGTCAAAAGTAGTGCAATATTTAGATTCCAACAGGGGGACATTTGGTCCTGAGCCAGAAAAGGCCTCATGGCGGATCATATTTCGGTTTCCTTTTCAAGGTCTATTTGAACTTTGGCATCCATGCGATTGCAACGTACAATATGATTTCATACAGTGTCAGTCTGGTTAGTCAGCTGGGAATATTTCTATTGATTAATTTCTACATTAAGCATTTGACAAGTGGTCCCTGAAACATCTACGTCGGTTTTTCCAAGAGCTGAGGGCGACGCAAATTGGACCTAATTAAAAGTCCTTTGTATTACTAAATACCTTAATCACAGACAAACTTCAAACCGTCAACAGCTGAATCTGAAGACACTGTATCACCAGTATTTGCAGCATAAAAGTCACTAGGACTTCTAGAAATGTAGATTATTAAAATGTTAAACCTCATCTCAAACAATGTTTTGTTTTGGAGAGGTGGGAAAACGAACATAAATACATATGTATCTGCATGAATGAGTAAATAATGCTTGGTGGACTGTAGTAGAGGAACTGGACAATGATTCATTGCATTTTACCTTGGCACTGGAATCCTTGCTTTCCAAATCCCCTGTGAAAAAGGAAAGGAAGAGTTTAGTCATCAGCATAACAGAAACACACATGAAGAAACCAGAACCAACTAGCCGTTTCTGAAGAAGAACATACAGCTAGAAAAGTGACTAAAGCCCAAATTCATAGGGTTGTTTTTTTAGAATCATAACATCCCTAATATTTTTTAGGCCAAAGTTGTAATAGAAGTATTATTTCCACTTACTATTAAAACGTTGTAGCAATGAATGTTAAGTATGAAACACAAACTCTAAACAGGGGGGCGTCAACAGAGGTCAATCCGACGACACCCGGAATAGATTAACATAAGTTAAATGGGCAATAAAAATATGTATCAGATGTAAGAGAGTTTTGGTAAACACAACTATTACAATTGGTTTCAAATTTACCAGAGCATAAACTATCCAACCAGACCTCTCAGCTTTCAGCTCACACATTGACACATGGTATCAAGTTACAGTACAGTAAATGTAAGTGCTATGGGCATTACATTTGCATGCAAAATCACAGATTCAATGTCTCACAGCAATGAGACACAGAAGATGAATGCACCTTTTGATGGGTACAAAATGCAGAACTGAACAAGTGGACTTATCACAACCAATATACATACTGGACACTGTTAAAGGACAGTGTCTAGTATGTATACTGTCAAAGGACTTGAAAGTATTAGGTAGAAACGTGGATTGATATGTATATAAAAAAGCCTGGCAGTACACAAAAAAACACTAGTTAAGATGATGCGATTTTCCAGAGAGAATTACGTACGTTTGTTGTTGTTAAACCGAACACTTGAATGCAGAAAAGGAAAGACATAAGTGACCTACACTGATGTATGATTGTTGCTGCCAGATGTGGTTGTTCCAGCATCAAAACAAGTGACATCCTGATTATTTACACACCAGAGTCCCAACAGATTTTAGAGAATGTGCAATAAACAAAAACATCACCCGGTAAACAGCAGTTTTCATGCAAATACACCTTCTTCCAGAAAAAGAAGAGGTGTATTGTCAGTAATAACCCTAACCCTGACTCAAGTTAACAGATAGGTCATACTCAATATACACTTTTTACAACAGTGCTTTGCCAAACGGCATATCAGAAACCAGCGCATCAAACAATTAAGTAGATGAAGGGGTATGTAGACAATAATTGCAGACCGAATAAGAAAATAAAAATAAACATATATATATTTTTTTACATCTACGACAAATTCAACACGAGCGCACACAAAATCATGTGGTATATTATTCATTTGGGTTAAGGAAGATTGTATTGTAATGTCCATTTCTTGTCAATGTAACAATGTGAAGCACATGTTTCACCAATGCTTTAAAATGTATTGCATGACTCAGTGAAGATTGGCTGACAGATGTGAGAGGAGAGAGGGGCTCACTGAGCGCTTTTGATAAGCCGGGAACATCATGGACAGAAATGCGTTATTTATTACACACACATACCCACATAACCCGAACCACACATACCCACATAACCCGAACCCCACATACCCACCTTACCCGAAACACACATACCCACCTTACCAGAACCACACATACCCACCTTACCCCACATACCCAGCTTACCCGAACCACACATACCCACCTCACCCGAACCACACATACCCACCTCACCCGAACCACACATACCCACATAACCCGAACCACACATACCCACATAACCCGAACCCCACATACCCACCTTACCCGAAACACACATACCCACCTTACCAGAACCACACATACCCACCTTACCCCACATACCCACCTTACCCGAACCACACATACCCACCTCACCCGAACCACACATACCCACCTCACCCGAACCACACATACCCACCTTACCCCACATACCCACCTTACCCGAACCACACATACCCACCTCACCCGAACCACACATACCCACCTTACCCCACATACCCACCTCACCCGAAACACACATACCCACCTTACCCCACATACCCACCTTACCCGAACCACACATACCCACCTTACCCGAACCACACATACCCACCTAACCCGAACCACACATACCCACCTCACCCGAACCACACATACCCACCTTACCCGAACCACACATACCCACCTTACCCGAACCCCACATACCCACCTTACACAAACCCCACATACCCACCTTACACAAACCCCACATACCCACCCAACCCGAACCCCACATACCCACCCAACCCGAACCCCACATACCGACCCAACCCGAACCCCACATACCCACCCAACCCGAACCCCACATACCCACCTAACCCGAACCCCACATACCCACCTAACCCCACATACCCACCTTACCCGAACCCCACATACCCACCTAACCCGAACCACACATACCCACCTAACCCGAACCAGACATACTCACCTAACCCAAACCCCACATACCCACCTTACACAAACCCCACATACCCACCTAACCCGAACCACACATACTCACCTAACCCAAACCCCACATACCCACCTAACCCGAATCGAACGGAGGATCTCTACGTACCTTGGGAAAATGACGTCTGATCTCCAATTAAGTTAATTAACAATAACCAGTACTGCGGTTTCATGGGGAAATTAGTACACTACTTTTATTTGTGGACGCATGTAATCCCCCAGTTAGACTACTTGTATCCATCTGGGGAACATTACAGGCATTACAACTAAATGTAAAACTAAATGTAAATGTAAATGTAAATTACAACTAAAAGTTTCCTTTAACAAGTGTCATCATCAGTTTTGGTTCTGACATATTTCCAGCAAGTGAATGACGGTAACGTAACGGTGTGTCAGTTGGGGAAAATGACACAACCAGGGAAAGTGACGGTTAGAGACGCCTCCAAATGTTCAACAGGCAGTTATGTAGAAACAGTCCGGGGAGGAAAAGCTCTTACCAGATGAAGTCGGTGCAGTGGCTGCAAAAAGTCGGCTGCTTAAAAAACCTCGCAATGAACTTGTGGTCCTTCACTTCGTGGACGTTTTTCTGCCTCAAAGCACCTTTGCGAGCAAACCCTTTCGCGACGTCTCCGGTCTCCTCGTTTAATTGCGTGACGTCAGCCATAGCCAAATAGCAACGGTTTTTGCCCTCTATCTAATTAATATTATGTGTGAAAGCTTTTTTCACTGTGCATGAACAGCAAGTTCTACCTAGGTCCTCTCCCTTGCTGTCGCTACAACTACTTACTGACTGACAGCTCCAGTGAGGGCTTCGCTTCCTTCTATGACTTGGACTGACGTCACCACCATGCTAATCTTGGTGGGAGGGGCCATGGAACTGTCTAATGGAATTTGATAGCTTCTAGCGCCACCAAGTGGTGGACATCCGGTGGTCAATTCAACCATACGGAAAAATAATATTACATTCTGAGTAGTAGCATAACAGTGTAGCCTAGTACTTATAGTCCAATACGTTTAGTTTGACCGCAGCAATGTATTGGATAGTTGGCTATGGTTAAAACCTTGTGTCTGAACCAATCAGGAACAGTCATATTGGAACGGCCTACCAATGAGACAATGACATCCTCTTCTTGAGGATGCTTAACCGCAATGTGAAGCTGCAACCACAATAATTGGAAATATAGAGAATTTGACCTTTGTTATATTAGAGTTGACCCAACCCCATAATTTTTCGTTTTAATATAACAGTAGTTTAATTAGTTTTAGTCACTTGGCAAATACCAACCCGTGTTGTCGTGTTACATCATGTCAATGTTGCAAACAAAAGGAGTAATAAGATATACATTTCTAACATAAAGTTGTCATACATTACACTAATGGGGATTCAATGTTTTGATCCCTTCGTTTTTCCAGCGTAGAGAATGTATTAAATAACCTTGGAAAAACATTATGGAAGTTCTGAATGATTGAAAATTATATATTTTGAATAGAAATTCATAAGAAAGATCACTGCATATCGGGTCCACTGTCCTCCCATAGAGAGCACACCAGAGGCGCCCCAAAACAGTTTTTTGGGGGAGCTAACTGGGTGTTCTGGGAGGATTGATGAGGATAGCCTACGCACTTGGACGTTAAAAAAAGTTTAATAATAATGAGACAATTATTCCTAAGAAAATAGATGTTGAAGACAAAACATGCACCCTTGTTAAAAAGTTTGGGGTCACATAGAATGTATTTCAAAAGAGCTAATTTTGTATCCATTAAAATAACACAGAATTGGTCAGAAATACGGTGTAGACATTGCTAATGTTGTAATTAACTATTGTAGCTGAAAAGGGCAGATTATTTTATGGAATATCTACATAGAAATATATACAGGCCCATTATCAGCAACCATCAGTCCTGTATTTCAATTTGTTGTGTTTGCCATTCCATGTTTATCATTTAAACGGCAAGCACAGCTGTTGTGGTAATTAACGACACAATACAACTGTTCTTCTTTAGGTAGGTTGAGTATCTGGAGCATCAGAAATTGTAGGTTTGATTACATGCTCAAAATAGTCATATACAAAGAACTTTCTTGTGAAACATCAGCACTTTCTTGTTTTGAGAAATAATCCATATTCTATATCTATATTCTATGTGGAAAATTTTCAAGACACTGAAAATCTTGTATAACGCTCTTTGCTACTAAAGAGAAGTGGGCGGTCCCGGTGCCGAGGTGACATCTCTTTAGATTACCTCATCAAATGAACAACTAGAATGCCAAAGGTTTGCATAGGCTGTAGTTGCTGCATGTGGATGTTGGACACAATTATTATTTCAAATAAAGATCATTATTTCTAATCTTGACCAATGACTACATTTCCTATCAATGTTGCTACATTTTCTATTTAAACTAATTGAATCTATCTTTTCCCGGAAAACATGGACATTTCTATGTGACCCCAACCTTTTGAAGAAGAATGATTAGTATTAGCGTCATTTGCATTGTATTCAGGCATCCATAATATCATTTCCGTCAATGATTTATTAAGCAAAACAAATGATGCATGTAAATGCATGTACATACAGCTTAGTACAAAATATGTTTTTTTTGTACAGAGGAAATTAAGTGGGGGGGTAGTTCTGAATTGGAAACCAGCCATTTGCCAGCCAGATCACTGACCTTAAACCCCAAAATAGTGGAGTAGGAGGGTCAATAGGGTCTTCAGGGTCTGGTAATCAGCAGACAAATCTACAGTTTTTCCTTTTTAACTACAGATTGGAAGCAAAATGCAGAACATGTAAAGGGGGCACAAACATTCAACGACAACTGAATGCACTTTGCTCCACGCCAGATTACCCAACATTGGTCAGGTTCATGTTCACTTATTAGTGGATTGCAGTTAGGACTCGCAATTTCAATACTGCAAAAGTCTGTGTGGGGGTGTGGTATGTCACAGGCCAATTGTGACCGACTTTCTCAACTTGTCTTATTACCAAGGTGACTGAAAGTTATTAACATGGTCCTTACTTGTTTAGAAGGCTACACTGTCCTGTGACCTCCTTATATCCTAAAGCACCCGCTTACGCATACTTAACGTTATAATGATTAGAGCATCATGTTATCAATTCATCGATGTAACAGACTGGTAGGCAGGACTTAAGCACAGGATGAACAAAGAGCATGTATTAACAAAAATAATACTATAACAAAAGAAACATCAAAGAACTAGACAAGACACAAGCAACCGTAACAAAAGGCTTACGCCAAACAAAGACTGACCGGGAAAAGGGGAACTTAAGTTAGGACAGTGATTAGGGAGACAGGTGAGAGCAAATAACAACGGAACAAGTTTTCAAAACCCAAATGAGGAAATCTTACTGGCATGACAATCTTGCCAGGTTGTGACAATCAATGTGTAACAAAGGGTTTGAAAAGGCCGCAATTACCATTTTCTCCTGTTAGGTGATTAAACTTCTTTATTTTTACAAAACTAGTACAAATAGTGAAATGTAAATCGCTAAAAAGGCATTTTCAACTGAATTTCCTTTCAGGGAAGTACAATAAAACACAAAAAAAAAATACTGCATTCCCTTTATATACTTTATATACTTTATTTATTGAAATTCTCAAATAACTTTTCATAAAACAATTTTCTCAGTTGTTGAAATACATTTCACTATCGCTAAATCCTGATGAATATTTGAAAATAATAAAATGCAAAACCAACCAAATTAGGAAAAATAGGATCAACTGTATCTTTTTGAGTGCAAACCTTTTACACACTTTCACTTATTTAATTACACAGATGTCTGCTCACCAACCAAAAGCTCCAGATGAAACGATGTACTACAGTGAGTGGACCACCCCCAGGTGTGGATTTGCCATGCGTAGATTTGCCATTCCATGCTGCTTTCCCGTCAACCTTCAAGCCGTGTTTATCGGCCGCAAAGGTTACGGAGATGGCTCTGGGCATCTCGATGGTGTCAGATCAAGACAGCGAACGAATGCCCCCTGGCATTTCTGTGCTTGTGTTGTCCCTGTGTTGCCTCTAATTGGGGAGCCTATTTAAGTGGCCATTTTGCCATTCACTGGGTGGTTGTATGTTATGTGTATCATGGCTTTGGCTGCTGTTGTTTTGTTTGCTGTTTTGTTCAGTAACTTCCATTAAATAACCTTCATGTTTTCACATTAGCTCTGCACCTACGTCTCATCTCAACCCAACCGTGACACAGGTGTCATGTTAAGCAGAGAGTTGAAAAAACCTTGTGTTTCAGGCTCCTAACAAAGCCTTATTCTACAGATACTACCTATTCTACCTATAATAAAAGCTCTTTCTCATTGACTGGGTCTGTGAGTCTTGATGCAAATTACTCCACTATTACATCAAATAATTAAAGGAAAAGTGATAAAAGAAATGACAAGTAAAGTAGATTGCCTTTATCCATATATCTGTAATTTCTTGTTGAAATCACAATCCTTTGACTAATAACAATTAAGAAAATGTAACAATTGCCTGATCTAACCTTTAAACTAAATTCTTACATTAATTAATCCGTTTTTTTTTTTTTCTGTATCACTAATACGTTTTCACATTCTGTGTCTCTGGGTTCTTGCAGTGTGTACTGCATGTACACAATCCTTCAACTCAAAGTAAATATGCATGTGCTTCGAACTTTGGGCCCAATCAATGGAAGCGTACTTCAATGGATCTGATTGGATCAGTCTATTTCGGCATTTAGCCCTGAGCGGCCACATCCACCACAATCACAGAGACAAGAGACACAGTTCTTCTCCAACTCAAACAAGATGAACCCAAATCTGGCATTTCTGCTTCTCTGTCTGCTGTCTTTGTATACGGCAGTGACATCGAAAAAAGGTAAATCTTTCAGTGACAATTTTCAGTGTTATATCGTCCTTTCTGATATATTGTGCAGTGTGTTTTCACAGGCGTTCACTTGCCTTTTCAGACATTACTGGTAACTAAGTGCCAACTGTATTTGGTTGAATGTTGTGCACGTATTTACAAACAAATGCACAAAAAACATTATGGTCCTCACATGCTTCATTTTGTCTCCAGTATGTGGCCGTCCACCCGTGACTGATGGTATAGATCAGCTGGGGCTAAAGCGTGTGTATGAGGTTGGAGAAGAAGTAAACCTAGGGTGTGAGCGTGGATACACTCCCAAGAGCGCCAAGACGGCTAGGATCACATGCTCGGCTTCAGGAGAGTGGACCAAACTTGACCTTGTGTGTTCTCGTAAGTTCCTGCCCGTCAACGCACTGAACGATATCCAAAGCACAGAAGCGCCAATGGAATGACACAGATTGTCCTTGGTCTTTTTTTAGGGCTTTAAGTGTTACTCACTAACGGCAAGTCAGTGTTAGCAGGCAGCAAGTACATCCATATAAAGGAGTTCCATTAACAATGAGTGCATGTCGTCCATTTCTGACACAGCGAAGATGTGCCCACTTCCGAAGCCGATGCAGAGGCCAGGGTTTGTTGAGGTGCCATACAAGAGCGTCCTCAACTTCTCCTGTGACAGCGGGTAAGAGAATCATAAACGTATGGATTATATACTCACACAATTAACACATATGTGTATATCAGGCCATTAAAAGTTAGTGTTCAGTGCAAAGGCTAGGGGAGCCTGGTAAAGACGCATCACTCATTTCATTTAATAAACCATTGCACCACAATATACCATGAGATCGGAAGTACAGACACAAGTGCCCAGCAATAAACGAAAGCGCTGTGACATAAAAGAAAATAGTTGACTAAGACAGAAGGAACCGAGAGTTACGCATACGATTAATCATTAAACCATGTGTGAAAGATAAGGAGGACAAGGCGAGAGAGTAGAGGATAAATAGGGCGTTGGGTTCATGGCCAGGCAAGTGCAGGAAAGGGGCGTTGGGTCGTGGCAGCTAGAAGACCTGCAACAGCAAGCAGAATTGGTGTCACGAATGGGAAGACGAACACAAGCGCAGGCTCGACGAAGGACATTTATTAAATAAAAATGGAGCTATAACTGAGAAACACAAATTAAGACAAGACATAGGCAAACGTAACGTAAGCAAACAAGGGATTTCACGGGCACAATTAGGCAGGGTCCCTGGTAAAGTGTACTCCAAAGTGCTGGAAAGGAGGGTTCGGCCAATAGTCGAACCTCAGATTGAAGAGGAACAATGCGGTTTTCCCTGGCCGGGGAACCACAGACCAGCTCTTTACTCTCGCAAGGATCCTGGAGGGGGCCTGGGAGTATGCCCATCCAGTCTACATGTGTTTTGTGGATCTGGAGAAGGCGTATGACCGGGTACCCCGGGATCTTTTGTGGGAGGTGCTGCGGGAGTATGGGGTGAGGGGGTCTCTTCTCAGGGCCATCCAATCTCTGTACGCTCAAAGCATGAGCTGTGTCCGTGTCCTCGGCAGTAAGTCGGATTCGTTCCAGGTGGGGGTTGGCCTCCGCCAGGGCTGCGCTTTGTCACCAATCCTGTTTGTTATATTCATGGACAGGATATCAAGGCGTAGTCATGGGGGGGAGGGGTTCCCGTTCGGTGGGCTGATGGTCACATCACTGCTTTTTGCGGATGATGTGGTCCTGATGGCCTCATCGGTCGGTGACCTTCAGCACTCACTGGATCGGTTCGCAGCCGAGTGTGAAGCGGCTGGGATGAGGGTTAGCACCTCTAAATCTGAGGCCATGACTCTCAGCAGGAAACCGGTGGAGTGCCTACTCCGGGTAGGGAATGAGTCCTTACTCCAAGTGAAGGAGTTCAAGTACCTCGGGGTCTTGTTCGCGAGTGAGGGAACAATGGAGCGGGAGATTGGTCGGAGGATCGGAGCAGCGGGGGCGGTGCCAACCAGAGGTGACACCGTGCCAACCAGTTTCCAGAGATGGCATACTGGCAATATACAACACTGATATTGACAGATGTTGTAGCCTCCATACGACCAAATAGGAAGCATAAAGTGCTCTAAAATGTTCTGGTAGACGGCTGCGCTGACTCTGGACTTAATAAAGCACAGTGGACCAACACCAGCAGATGACATGGCTCTCCAAACCAACACAGACTGTGGAATTTGGGGTTTTCATAAGCTGTACGCAATAATCATTGAAATTATATCAAATAAAGGCTTGAAATATCTCACTTTGCATGTAGTGAGTCTATATAATATATAGGGCTGCAACCAACGATTATTTTTATAATCGATTAATCTGTCGATTATTTTTTCGATTAATCGATGAATCGGATAAAAACTAAAAAGCATTAATATCCAACCCTTTACTGAAAAACAGAACTGACAGTGCAATTCACAGGGCAAAAAATGTTCAGAAAGTGCGCAAACAGGTTGCTCTTTGAACATCCCTGAGCTAATGAATAATAAAAAGTGCAAAACAATGTTGATTTTTATTAATGACATATAAAGAAAAATACAATTCAGAAAACTTGAAATGATTTGTTTGAACCTCAGAACTTATTCTCTACACCACACTCACGTACAGTCACAAAACTCTCACTCACAGACGCACACACAAACTCTACGCATCAAGGACTCCAACGTGTTTCCGTTTAAGGTGCTGTATCATCACCGTGGTGCTCCCGTGCCATGTCATGTCGCTTTTGCATATCTTGCAATTAACACACTTTTTTTAATGTATTTACTTAGTGTGAAATGCTCCCACACTTTGGATGACTTCGGTCGAACTGATTTTGCCGACTCCGCAATCAAAACAATGTTACAGCTCCGCACCGCACTCAACTCAATTGCTTTTATCTCCGCGACTGAGTGGCGTGTCGATAATGAACTTTTTTAATTATCAATTTTTATCGATTCGTTGTTGCAGCCCTAATAATATATTAGTTTCACCTTTTAAGTTGAAAAAATTAAATAAATGAACTTTAGCATGATATGCTAATTATCTGAGTTGCACCTGTATAGGCCATGTACCCTGCCCCCTTACGCATTATTGTTTTTCAGATATGTCATGACGGGTGCCAACGAAAGCGTTTGTTTGCACGACGGTACCCTCAGCGCGTCGATGCCCACATGCACTTGTACGTTTCTTTACTCTACCTCATCAATGTCGACTCACGTAGGTTTACTTCCGACTGGCACGCTTGACGTGTAAAGATCATAACTACGTTCTTTTCCCTGCAGCTGTGAGTTGTCCTCTGCCTCAAGCGCCAAAATACGGGAAAATTGTCTACGATGATAAAAAGTTTACCGGTGTCGAAACCCAATATGGGCAGAGTTGGACATACGAGTGTTTGCCGTCAAGGGCTCCCATTGGCAATGAGAGAGGGTCATGCCTGGCAAGCGGAAATGTGACAGAGACACCGGTATGTGAGGGTGAGTTCAGCATCGGAAGCTTCAAACAAAATAGCCAGAAGAATTTCTCAGCCATTTCTGTTATATTTTATTTTGGGTAATATTATCTAATATTATCTATTTTCTTTTGGGACTGTTACCCCAATATTCCCGTTCCAATACAAATTCCGATTCATTGTTAGCTGTTTTGAGTTTAGCTAAGCACCGGGCATAGGTTTGTAAATCAGTTGGGTATTTAAGGTCCCCGGAAAGGTTCACGGTTGTTGGTTACCGTTACGTGTTGTTGTGGGTGAGTGTTCTTGTCAAGTCGTGTACTGTGTTTAGAAAAAGTTCAAGTTGCTTTGTGTAAACGCGTTTTTTTACGTTACAGTGTTTTATGTATGTTTTCCGTTCGCTGTCATGTGTTTGTTTTGCCTGGAGTTTATAAATAATCACCACAAATGGATTAATTCTCTGCATATGGCTCATCGCTACACTTGACTCTTTGGAATTTATTTTGTTTTTTCATTTCTAAGCTGTAGCCAGACTCATACATACCCAGGGCCGCGGGAAGTGGGGGTGCTGCAGCACCCCCTATTGGCAAGAGGGAGATTTTTTTTAGTGTATTAAAAATATTTTGCACAATTTTTAAATTTTAGGAAATTATTTTGACACACGTAGGCTATTATTACGTGTATTTTAATTTCATTATTTTGAGGCCTAATCAACTCAGGTTCGGAAGTTCCGTTGTCAACGTCAGGCAGGCATTGATCGCTACGTTAAGAGCTTTCCCAAATCCCGCTCGTTCCATACAGCAACAGACAGACTCGTACATTTAAATAATCGAATAACAGAAACGAGGAGTAAAATGTCACAGAAACGGCAAATTTCAAATTTCTTTGGAAAACCACCACCAGTAAAAAAAAAAAACACTAGTACCGCAATAATGACAACGGAGAGTAGCCCGAGTGAGGAGACTGTCCGCCCGCCTCTGCCTGCAGTTGCACCGGCAGGCCCAGCCCTAGCACCCGCATCCCAACCTACTAGCGTGATTGGATTAGACGAGCCCTTCCAGACAACATCTAGTTTAAAATGTCCTGCCCGGCGTTGTGGTAATGAAACGTTCTCACGATCTGTGGCACCGGCTTGGTTTGCTAGATGGCAGTGGCTGCATTATGTGGAAGAGACCGATCATATTTTGTTTGCCTGAAAGCAGTCGGAAAATAGTCATACCTAGACACAAGTTTTAGACAACCCAATGCCAGCTTTTCAAATTGACGTAAAGCCACTGAAACTCCCTGGACATTCGTCCCCTCATGAGATACTTTATCTCCACGACTCCAGAGCGCAACCCCACATTTGGACACCTGTAACCAGGGCACCCTGCCTGTAGCTCAAAATAAGAGAATGGTGCCGCCGCGCTTGTAGCATTTATTTTTTAGACAACAGGTGGGATCAGCTTTGACTAGCCAAGTAATTGTAAGTACTACATTTTATTATTTTTGCAAGTTGGTGGGGACGGAAAGTGTTATTTTGTGCGTGTGTTGTTCTGTGGGTAATGGATGTGGAGATTGGAGAACTGTTTAATAACGTGCTTAAATAGTTTATATATTGTCACGATTGGTGTGGTGGCGTTGCTACACTTCCATTTCGGTGATCCACTTCCGTGTTTTTGTTCTCACTAGCTGTGATTACTACGTGGTCACAGCTGTTAGTAATCTGTCACTTTATGTGGGGATATAAAGGGGTCGCTAGCAAGTCACTCGTTGCTTAGCATTGTTTGTTGTTTCATGTCACACAGTTTAGTTAGAGGTGAGTGTTAGTCGTTGTCTACTGCTGTTGTTCGTGTATTGTATTATAAGACGCTATATGCGCATAGTTTGTTTCATTTTCAACAGTTTAGCCTTTTCCACCGTTTACGGTTTGTTTTATGTTGCTGTGTAAATAAACCTGTATCAAACGGATTACTGGCTCTGCAAATGGCTTCAACCACACTACGCTGCTCTGTTCGTGACAGAATGCTAAGCCACCCAAGAAGCCCGCAGAGCCGGACGGTGAGTGGATTCCTCGGAGGGGCAAGCTATAGCGCTCCGAGGTATGAAGCTCACCGTCAACCCACGGAGCAGCAGGAGCAGCGCTACACCTGGCAGGGTGATTGGGGGTCCGACTCCCTCTCCTCGGATGATGAGGAGGCGGTCTACGAGCGAGTGGAGGAGGACTCCCTGGAAGACGCCCTGCTATGGGATCCCGTCCTCAGTCGACTAGTCCCCGCAACATCGGACGTCGGCTGGGGCGGGCAGAAGACACCGCCCACTGTTCCGGGGCTGCAGCCAGGGCCAGCAAGAGCCCTGGAGCTCCAGCCACTACCCCCGCCGTGGGAAGACCCTTTCCGACCACCTACCTCCGGGACAGAGAAATCCCCGGAGGGGTTACATAAGCAGCCCCCGGCTGTCATTAGGGCGTGGTGGAAGGCATGGCTGGACTTTCAAGATCTGACGCCAGAGATCGCCTCCGCCACGCCAGCGCCCGAGATGGCCGCTACGCCTGCGCCCGAGATGGCTTCAGCTACGCCTGCGCCCGAGATGGCTGTTGCCGCCGTCTCGCCAGCGTCCAAGATGGCTGCCGCCGTCACGCCAGCGTCCACGATGGCCCCCGCCGTCTCGCCAGCGTCCACGATGGCTCCCGCCGTCACGCCAGCGCCCAAGATGGCTGTTGCCGTCACGCCAGCGCCCAAGATGGCTGCTGTCGTCCCGCCAGAGCTCAAGATGGCTGCCGTCGTCTCGCCAGCGTCCACGATGGCTCCCGCCGTCACGCCAGCGCCCAAGATGGCTGTCGCCGTCACGCCAGCGCCCAAGATGGCTGTTGCCGTCACGCCAGCGCCCAAGATGGCTGTTGCCGTCGTCACGCCAGCGCCCAAGATGGCTGTCGCCGTCACGCCAGCGTCCACGATGGTCCCCGCCGTCACGCCAGCGTCCAAGATGGCTGTTGCCGTCGTCACGCCAGCCCCCAAGGTGGCTGCCGCCGTCACGCCAGCGTCCACGATGGTCCCCGCCGTCACGCCAGCGCCCAAGATGGCTGTTGCCGTCACGCCAGCGCCCAAGATGGCTGTTGCCGTCACGCCAGCGCTCAAGATGGCTGCCGTCGCCACGCCAGCGCCCAAGATGGCTGCCGCCGTCACGCCAGCGCCCACGATGGCCCCCGCCGTCACGCCAGCGCCCAAGATGGCTGTTGTCGTCACGCCAGCGCCCAAGATGGCTGCCGCCGTCTCGCCAGCGTCCACGATGGCTCCCGCCGTCACGCCCGCGCCCAAGATGGCTGCTGCCGTCACGCCACCGCCCACAATAGCTGCCGCATCGCCGCCCACAATGGCTGCCGCATCGCCGCCCACAATGGCTGCCGCATCGCCGCCCACAATGGCTGCCGCATCGCCGCCCACAATGGCTGCCGCATCGCCGCCCACAATGGCTGCCGCATCGCCGCCCACAATGGCTGCCGCATCGCCGCCCACAATGGCTGCCGCATCGCCGCCCACAATGGCTGCCGCATCGCCGTCCACAATGGCTGCCGCATCGCCGCCCACAATGGCTGCCGCATCGCCGCCCACAATGGCTGCCGCATCGCCGCCCACCATGGCTGCCGCATCGCCGCCCACGAAGGCCGCGCCACGACGACGCTTACGATGGCCGCCGCCACGACTACGCTCACGATGGCCGCCGCCACGACTACGCTCACGATGGCCGCCGCCACGACTACGCTCACGATGGCCGCCGCCACGACGACGCTCACGATGGCCGCCGCCACGACTACGCTCACGATGGCCGCCGCCACGACTACGCTCACGATGGCCGCCGCCACGACTACGCTCACGATGGCCGCCGCCACGACTACGCTCACGATGGCCGCCGCCACGTCGCCAACGATGGCCTCCGCCCCGTCGCCCACGATGGCCTCCGCCCCGTCGCCCACGATGGCCTCCGCCACGTCACCCACGATGGCCTCCGCCACGTCGCCAACGATGGCCTCCGCCACGTCGCCAACGATGGCCTCCGCCACGTCGCCCACGATGGCCGCCGCCAAGACGCACCCTGAGCCGCTCAAACTGGCGGCCTCTCAGCCGCTCGAGATGGCGGTCGGCTACCGTGGCCTATTCAGGACTGGACCCGTCCTGATGGACTAACACATTGGGTTTAACTGTGGGTCCTGTCTTGTTGCTCCCTTGTGGTTTTTGTTGGTTCGTTCGGCTATCTGGGGAGCTAGCCTTTTAGTGGGGGATACTGTCACGATTGGTGTGGTGGCGTTGCTACACTTCCATTTCGGTGATCCACTTCCGTGTTTTTGTTCTCACTAGCTGTGATTACTTCCTCTTTCACGTGGTCACAGCTGTTAGTAATCTGTCACTTTATGTGGGGATATAAAGGGGTCGCTAGCAAGTCACTCGTTGCTTAGCATTGTTTGTTGTTTCATGTCACACAGTTTAGTTAGAGGTGAGTGTTAGTCGTTGTCTACTGCTGTTGTTCGTGTATTGTATTATAAGACGCTATATGCGCATAGTTTGTTTCATTTTCAACAGTTTAGCCTTTTCCACCGTTTACGGTTTGTTTTATGTTGCTGTGTAAATAAACCTGTATCAAACGGATTACTGGCTCTGCAAATGGCTTCAACCACACTACGCCGCTCTGTTCGTGACATATATGCTTAAATAGTTAATACATTATTTCCTTGTGGTGTGCGTAAAAGGATTTTGGAGCTAATATAGTTGCGTCACTTGCGTGTGACATAAACGTGCAGTGACTCAGGTTCATACCAGCTGACCAAATCGATTGCTATAGCGTTATTGTTAAGTTTCATTAATATTATTATATGTTGTATGTATTTCTGGAGTTGTAACAAAAGTAATTCCACCCTGGGATTACTAAAGTATTTCTGTTTCTGATTTTTCTTCTGATTAATAGCGCATATATTCATCTGAGAGCTGATGATGTGTGTGTTTCAGACCCTGGCTGTGTGCACTGAAGTCAGTGTATATGGCAATAAAGAAGTGAATCTCAATGTATTTATGTTTAAGACGTATTTTAAATAGGCCTATAGGCTCATAGTTTTTTGTAAAAAAAATAAAATCACAGCACCCCCTGTTCAAAATTACTTCCAGCGGCCCTGTACATACCTCACATTATGTCATGCCTTTCCGCCGTCACACAATCTGAGCTCACAAAATCAGGACAGCTTGTTAGAGGCTCTTGCATTTGTACAAACCTTTATATTTTCACTGACCTTCTTTATAGAGGTGAGTTGCTCCATCCCACCGACAATAGAAAACGGCATCATCAACTTTGCTGTGATGAGGAGGGCTGGCTATAAGGAGAAGGTCAAATACCAGTGCAAGGAACACTACATCATGGATGGCTCGGATGAAATACAGTGTCGGAACACAGGAAACTGGTCTACCTTGCCCGTTTGCAGAGGTAAATGAATTAGTCACGGTGAAGTTGCTGCTAGAGGCTGTTATAGGCTGTCATTTTTTTTATTCCATTAATGTTTAAGGTTGTGATTGGGAGTGAAAAAGCTAATTGTGGTCTGACAGTTGTTTAAAGGCACAGTTGCCATGAACGATGTTTAGCTTCATTGTTTTATTATGACTGTTATAATGTCATTGTTATTATGTTATTTCGTGGGTTTCTACATCAATCAAGCTTGTTGGCAAATGTAATTTACTGTGTATTTATTAAATATTGGAGGACTGCTTAGAATTAATCCCAAAATTGTTTAATAGCGCTGTTGTACCTTTGAGAAAGGCACTGATTTCTCCAAACTGCTACTATGTTGACCATGTGTGTTGCGACCATCTTGTCTGCGTGTGGTGTGTAGGAAAAGTGATGCCAAAATATTAACCATTCCCTTGATAGTTTTTCCCCCAAACTCTCATGTTGCTTTGTTTATTTTACTTTTGTTGCAGCCCCCTGCAAGGTTAACATCAACAGAGGACGTATCTTCTACAATGCCAAAAAGATCTGGATTGAGGATCTGAAACCCAATAGAGTCCTTCACAAGGAAATTGTGGTGTTGTTCTGTTTGAACAAGGAAAAGAAGTGCGGCATTCCGGTTGCCACTAAGTGCAATGATGGAGAACTCATAATCCCAGAATGCTTTAAGGGTGAGGCTTGTCATTTTGTCAATTCGGAGCCTGATAATGAGGACCCAACCAATTGGTTGTGATTGCTGCTGCCACTGTCTTCATAGTCATTTTCAAAGTTCTTATAACTAACATGTGTTGTTTTATTTTGTTTTTCTTCCAGAACCTGGTAAGGTGGAATACAATCTCAAGTCCAAATCACTTCCATCTGAGATTCAAATGTGCCCTTCTGAACAAACGAAATAAACTCAAGAAGAAGAAGCAGAGTTCAGCTGAATAAAAAGTCTCAATTATGTTTTGGTGAATTACAATGTTGTTATGACTTGGTATACGTTCCTGCCTACAGTGTGCACCTGCATGTACTATTAGCTTGAATAGCAACTGGATTAGATTTAGAACTCAGGCTGTTTGGAGATAAACACACAAATGTAAAGATGGCAATTCCCAGCAGTAGACCGACGTACATAAGAATATTGCATAATGTTGTTTAGACCCCTTCCCCAGCCCCATTCTTGGGTCACAACCCACTTTGTATGTCTCTATGAAACAGTGCCAATAATTGGTAATCATTGAAATAGTGAGAAGGTCATAAAGACAACTAAGGCGAGATCACTGACCTGATCAGTTGATATAGCTAGTCTGATACACTGTCTGTTCGATCTTCCAGTAAGCCACTAGCTTTATTTACTTATACAGAGACTAACCTTAGCTAGCAAGAGCATGATAATATATGTGGCTTCTGTTTTATTGATAATACACGAATAGCTTAATTATAGCCCAAAAAACATCCCATAATATACAACCCCAATTCTGAAAAAGTTGGATCCTGTGGAAAAGGCTAATAAAAACTAAGAGCAGTGACTTGTAAATGTACTTTGAAGTGTATTTAAACAGAAATGTATGAAGACATGGTATTTGATTTTTTACCTAATCAACTGCATAGTTTTGAAGGTAAACGTTCATTATTAAATCCTCATAAATAATATGGCGAACAGAACAAAATCGTGTATAAAACTGATATTCTTGTAGATGTCTCCGTCTGACGGAGCGGATAGATGGGGAGATGGATGGAAATACATATATATAGATATATCTTTATTGTCCACTGGGGTAAGTGTATTTCATAGTAGGCCTATATATGTCGTTATCAGCTACAGAACCATAGTGTTCTTGTATATGCCTTTAGTTGGTTCTATTTTAAATGTGTTTCATCGTGAAGCATGTCTTAACCATTTTGAAAGGTGAAAGACATTTAATTTGCGCAGAACTATATTTTCCATATACAATTACATTATTATTTTTACACATGAAACTTATCAAATACAATCTAATGGATGGTTATAAACATGTGCTCACAATGCGTAATGACGCACAATACTGATCTTGCGCTGTTAGTAGATGTGGCAAATAGAAGGATTCAGAGGGAACGAATATTCAGACAGCAAGAAAAATTTCATAAATCATATTCAGACAGCAAGACAACTTTCATAAATCGTGCGTGACAACGCTGCCACAAATCACGTGAGTCTGTCACGTATATTAAACATATAACAGTGTGACGTGAGGCATGAACACATACACAATAATCCACCCCGTGTCCCAAGACCCATTGACATAAGTAGCAAACATAATCACCCAAACCCCACACAGCTGTGACAAACTCATTAACACATTACACCCATCAGCTGTGAGACAAACCCAGTGGTAAATAACCGTGCTCCACCCCTCCTAGCCCACTAGATGTCCTACTTGGGACTAGGAGTCATGACAGAGTCGCAAGCTCGAAACTGTGTGGGCGTATCTCCGCAAAGTGGGTGTTGTAAACTCAGCTCTAAAAAATAGTCTGCAATAGGAGTGCAAATGTAATGTAATGTAACAAGTTTCGTCCTTTCGAACCTCAGTTTTCAGAGTTTCAAAACTTTTTTTCACCTATTTGCACACCAGTTTTCAGATCACCATTTACAAGGTTTCAAATCTGGAAAACAAACTATACACTGGGAGAACACTGACAAATTTGAAACTCAGAAAAAATTTAGCGCAACATTGTAAAAAAAATGTTTGCCGTTCTGAAGAAGGAAATCTCAAACACAACATAAACTTTGCAGAGATATTTGTATTTTTTTACATTTTGCAAGCTTGCCAATCTTATTTTTCGATTTTGCAAAACTTTTTCTTTGTAAGATTTTTTCGAACACTTAGTTTCAACCTTTCAGAACTTTATTTTTAGTTTTGAATCATGGCAGGATACTAATCCAATATTTCTCTAACTATTTATGGGCAAATATGGGCGTGGCATGAAGCCGCAAAAGCTGTGTGTGCACGGTTTAATAAATCCCAATATTTTTGTCCGTACGTACATCCTAGGTTTCGTCCGTACGCCACTTCTAACGCAAATCGTATGCAAAGTTTTATGGACACATATATGTCACGTATAGATGGCATGTCACATATATTGGGTACAAAAATCTTGTCAATTTCACAAAAACCTGTGATACTGTGTTGTTCCACCAGGTGATCCCCATATACTGATTGTTCCCTGGGCTTTATATGTTGTTCTGTGTTGTTCCACCAGGTGATCCCCATATACTGATTGTTCCCTGGGCTTTATATGTTGTTCTGTGTTGTTCCACCAGGTGATCCCCATATACTGATTGTTCCCTGGGCTTTATATATCAGCATTTCCTGTTGCCAGATCGTTTGTCTTTGTACACTGTGTTCCCGCATTCTCCTGTCCCGTGTTACCTGCCTTGTTTTTCCGGGTTTCCAGTGTTTGACCGTTGCCTGTTCACGACAACATACCAGCCTACTACTGTGAACCGAACCCTGCCCGTCCCCGACAAGAACCTGCCTACTCCCGTGTACCGAACTCTGCCTGCCCATCACCACGTTTACGGATTACCCTTTAATAAACT